>VWYI01013684.1:618650-867890 GCA_013399455.1 Anthoscopus minutus | reverse complement strand
CAGTTGCTTGCCGTGAGACACTGCTAACTGGAAAAAAAAATATATGAAAGTTGGGAGAATTCAAGAAACAATGCCTTGCAATTCAAACATGGCATGTTTATCTCTTTAGCTTAATAACAGGAGGTTAATACAGCTAAATGCCAAGTGCCCCAGGCTCCTACTGCAGTCAGTGGGAGTTGACAATTAGCACCTGACAGATGCACTCGGGTGCTAAAATCTTGAGACACACTAAAACTGCTGGTTTGGCAAAACAGCACAGGCTTCCTTCCCCCTGTCTTTTAACTTGTCATTTATCATCAGGAAAGTACAAGTCAAGCCTTTCAATCTCTTGAGTTCCTCAAGTGGAGTCGATTTCTGGAGGGTCCAACCCTGCAAGGCCCCTGCTGGTCATTAGGTCATTACAAAATATTTCTGCCATCACCAGCTATGCTCTTATGTGAACTATGAGCAGGGGGAGCTCCTGTCACTGGTCTGTAAGCTTTTAAACAAATATTCCCAGTTCAGGCCTTTCTGAAAAATCTTTTCCTTCCTCTGAAGTAGACATCATTCATTGTCACTTACAGAGCCTATATTATGGGTTTTTACTTTCTTGCAGGTTTTTGGCAGTATCCAGTGTTGCTAAGGCTGATTTAATTCCTACTACTGGTCCTATTCCCAGAGGTAGCTTTTCCAAGGTGGTTCCTGACATAGGAGATGGTGAGTTGCTTTTTACCCTCACACACTTTATATGTGTATTTGTGGTGTACCTGCTTTATCAAACTCATTTGGTTGGGTCTTCCATAGGGATTCTGCAAAGCAGGTTGAATACAGAGTTTTGCTGACTTCTGCCAGACTGACCTTTCCTTTTAAAGTAGTACAGGAGGAGAGAGAAGTGTGCACTGCAAAAAGCCTTAAGTGGGAGCAGGAAAACACAGCCAAGTGAGAGTTGATCTGTGGGGTTATTGAAGGCTTAATGGGGCAATCTGAGCACACTCAGTGCAGTGGAAAGCTGCAGACCAGCCAGGAAAAGATGTCAAAGAGGACAATCAGTTGAGGAAAGGAGAGCAGTGGCTGACAGAAGGATGACTGAGCAAATGAAGATTGTCCAGCCCAGTCTGAGAAATTCAGGCACTGTAGGAGCAGCTTAGTCTGCAGTCCTAGATCTGAGCGACCTTCTCCACAGCCTTGGACATTTAAACACTCAACATCTACTTTAACTGAGGGGGAAAAAAACAATGGTGCCAATATAACGCTTCATTGAACAGATATATTTTAAAGACTTAACCTTTGCAAGACATTTTGAAGATGGAAAGCCCAGCAGCACAAAGATATTTTGTGAGAAGGCTTTTCTCAATTTTTGTATTAGCCACTGCATGCTTGATTTTATTTCTGGTTTTGCCTTGTGCAGTTTTAATAAGTGACATTTTCCACAGCCTGATTGTAGATTTTTAACAACAAAGATTAAATCCCAAAATCCTTGTTTCCTGCAGTCATTCAAACACAACAGCTTAACATTGATAACATTTCAGAAAGGACAACTGGTTTAATTACAAAAATGTTTAAAAACAAAAGGGTAAAACTTCCTGCAACAGTATCAGGTGAAAAAATTGTCATTTAACACTGAGACATGTGAATAATAAAGCAAAAAGAAATAAAGTAAATCTTCAGCAAACATTTAATTGCCTGAGCAAATGAACATGAAATATGATTGCTCATAAGTGAACCTGAAAATTCCACATGTTGAGATAGAGTAGAGTCATGTGCCGAGGTTTGACATTCAGAGAATTTCTAAGGTATTTAACCATATTGCCTTTTTTTTTTTGTTTTTTACTAGAGGAAGAAAAAGACCCTTAAGGCTGATGTTTTCCCATGTTCAGCTCTCCTTACCTTCATCTATATCTACACAAGTTCTGACCCCTACCATCTCAGGATTGTGTCCACATTCTGAAAGACACAGGAAATTGCACTTTAAAGGTCTTAGAGTGAGAGGTAAAGACAAGGCTTCTGCATTTGTAATAACAGAATAAATAAAAAATGTCACTGGGTAGCTGTAAAATAGACTAAAGTCACCCAGTTGGTTCATGGTACTGTTAATGAAACGTATAGATTTTAGTGAAAAATAGGTCAGAATAGTGACCAGTTTCAGTCCTTACAAGCCTTTGCTGCTGCCTTGAAGAGTATATACAGAAAGACAAAATTCCCAAACTTGTATTGTTTCATACTTCTATGTTGGATTTTACCTTGGCCATGAATTCCTCCAACTGCCATCTGTAATAGAGAAAAGTAAGATTTTATACTGTATCTGGAAAGTTCAGCAAATTCAAGTATGGGGAATGCTTGGTTTGAAAGCTTCTCTTTCCTTTACTCTTGTCATTTTTATAACCTATTTTCTCTCTTCTAGTTAGTATTTTTTATGTAATAAGAGAGAAATTTTGGCTGTTCTTTAATTCTGCTATAATACCTGTGGTGACATTAGAGGGAGAAATTACCTGGTAGGAGAAAATAAAAGTAAGGTATAAACAGGGCTTCTGTTTCTGATGGAAATGCTTTTCCTGGCTGCATGCTGGTTTCCAAAAGACAGGCTGGCAGCTTGAAAAAAACAGGTCTTGGCAGCACATGTTAGTGAGCCAAACAATTCCTAACACCTTGTGTCACATAAAGCACTTTCATACCATCTGTGCTCCAGCAGTGAAGGGTTGTTCTGTCCCAGGCAGAACCTTTTGTCTTTGCAGAGTCATGGGAAGCAGAGAGCAGGTTTACAACACCTGTCTGAGGCTGGATGTGTGCAGGGTGTCAGCTCATCCTGCAAACTCTCTGTGTGCCCCTGACTGCCCACAGCCTGCCAGGAGCAGCAGCACAGCTCAGCAGACAGGCAAAGATGAGGCAGATGGGTACTGGTTTTCTTCTTTAATGCTGCCTTGGCTGGCTGAAGATAAGAAATAAAGCTGGGAGGGAGAGGAAGAGGGAATGCAATTCAAAGGCAAGCATGTGCCTTATTAGCACTCACTATGTAAGTTCCTTATATTCTAGGGAAGGTAAAAATATTTTTCAGTGTGTTTTCAAATATTTCTTTTTAAAAAAGGACTTTATAAGGACAACATGTTTCTAAGATAAATATAAGTAGCACAATCTGCAATTTAAATAGAGACTAGGAGAGTAATTAGAAAGCATATATTGATTACAATAAATTGCCTTCTTTGAGCAGCTTTGGTGTTTGTCTTTATTAAGTTGTACGTTTCTCAGTATTGGAAGAAGGGAAATCATTAAAACTAACATATAAGTAGCATAAAGGCTTATCCCTGATATCACTATCAGGCACAGATTTTGTGCTAGCAAACTCCCATATGCCTATGGCAATTTAAAAGTAACTGAGTTGCCAAAATTTTATGTGATTTGTCAGAATTAAAAAAAAAAAAAAAAAAAAGAAAAAGAAAAAGGCAAGATCTCTGGAAAGAGAAAGCAGCCCCTCCCATGCAGTAAGTAAGCTCTAAAAGCAGTCTCTCCTTTCACTATTGTAGTCTTTCAGGCTCAATATTTTTCTCATTATCATCCCTGTTTCATGGATTTTTTTTCTTACTTTAATGAATTTCTGTTCTCAGGCACATAGCTATTTTCTTGGCTATCTTGCTTCATTATGCTGATGGAAGCAGCCTTTTAATTTAAGGCATTATTATTAAAAGTAATGGATGAAAGGCTTATCTGAAAGATATATTGGGTTGGCAAGAGATGCAAATCAAAATGCAAGTGTCTAGGTACTCAATTATGTATTTTAATGAAGGACTTTGAGTAAAGCTCAGGCAGGAAGGAAAAAACTCCTTATCAGCATCTATCATTGAAATTACCAGCATATTGGTAGACTGTTCCTATATTTCCTACCCCTCAATAAGGATGAGACTGAAGATGGGTCAGTGGACAGCAGCTGGCTTGTGAAGTCTCCATCCTTGGAATACACAGACAGCAGTCTTCCAGAAGCACAAGATATTCCTGCACTTTTTTTCTCCCAAGGATTAAGTACTTGCATCTTCCAACATCTGGTAGGCTACTTCATCTTTTGTAATCTATGTAAATATTTACTATCTACTTGCCTTTGAATGGACTCCATACTTTTTTCTTTGGTGCCTTGGGAGATCCTCTCTGTGACTTAGGCTGAGGGTGCTCCACAAGAATGCACACAGAGTGATGCCTCCACTGAGGCACTCATCAGACATTCACCTGTCCAAACTATATTTGGGGTTACTTTCAGGTTTCAAATTTGCAGGGCTTTTCTTCCCAGTTCAGTACAACACGAGTGACTGAAGTTTACTGAAGATGATAAAAGCCTCCTGCAGGCTTGTGCTGACCAAAAGCTCACATGACACAAGTCCTTCTGTCCATAAGCAGAGAGTATGCCAGCGAGTTTAACCCCTGCAGTGCTCCATGGAACTCAGCCTTAGCTCTTTGGAAATATGTTTGACATGTTGTATTCCTTACTGCTGAGCCTCCTGGCAGCCACCTCAATCCAAGACCTTTGCAATGCAGCAGAGGTTGCAGGGATCTCTATAATGCTGGGATCCAGGATCAAGCATCCTGAACAGAAAGATCAGAAAATAGGCACACAGACTCTTCTAAAACATGAAGACTCTCTGTAACTTACTCCATCCTAAAGAGGAATGTAATGCAGATTTTAAGAGCCAGCATTTAAGCTCACATATTGCTGTGCATGTAAGAAAAGCAAATGTGCTCTGAAAGAAACCTCAAGGTCATGGAGTACTCTGCTTCCCTGCAGAAGCACCTCCAGCAGGACAGAGAATGACCTTGTCATCTCACTGTAACTGATTCATATCTAATACACAGCTTAATTTAATTTATTTTTTTTAATTACTGTCCATCTTTTTTAATTTATAGCAGCCTGTCAGCTGAAAACTGGCTTGATGGTCAAACAAAATGTCACCACATAAATATTAACGTTTCCCTATTTGTAGTGGCTCAGTTTAAATGATTTCTCAAGTTTGTAGACAGCAACAATGCTGATAGTGGTAAGTTTTGCTAGAGTTCATTACATCTTTTGGATCACCTACTTTTATTTCTGATCTCTGTACCTGAGCTCCTTTAACATATGCACCGACCTAGACTTTTAACAGCAGCTTAACAAGAAGTCATCATGGCATAAAGTTAGAATTTAAAATGGAAATCTGAAGTGAAGGGAAAGTCCAGATTCCAGAAAATGGAAAACTGAAAAGAAGACAGGCCCTGTTTGCAGAAGGGTTTAATTTTGGCATAGTTCCCATTAATAAAGAATAATTGCTTCAGCAGGGCTTTTTTGTTCTACTATTTAGGAATTTGCCTGACATTCACTTAAATCTTAGCAGCCTTAGCTACATTCAGAAGGACTGATAATTTAAAGATTGTTTTACTTTCATACAATAGAGCTAATTCAAAGAGTTTTATCAAAATTCCCACCTGCTAAAGTTGACTTTGAGCTTATTTTAATTATACCGGAACCTTCTAACTTGTTTAAAAAGTCACTAAGATGCTAAACTTCAATCAGAAATTCAGGACAATTGGTACAAACACTAAGGCAGAAAAAGAGTACCTATCAGAAGACTGTACTTAATGAGATTTCCACAAGACATCTGAAAAGCTGACCTTTGCCAAGTGCTTCTTTTATCATGTATTGCCAGAAATATGTTACTTCTTTAGGTTATGTATCTGCAGTAGAGTCTATCAGCTAAAATCATGCAAGTTGTAATTCTGCTGAAGCCAGTGCACTCTGGGGAGGACAATTTTAGCTACAAATGAATAGGGTCATTTACAGTTAAGATAAGGGAAAGCAAGTTACTGCTAGTTCAGTAAAATGCATACACTTATAATAATAGAGGGAAGAAATGAACACTTTGAAAATGTGTTTTTAAAAATGATGGTAACTAAAATATATCTGATAAGTTTGTGTCCTGTTTTGAACACTGTTGTCATCACCTAAACATGTTTAGTTGAATTAGACTAAGCTCAGTTATTGCAGATAGGTTGGTACAGCAAAGCCCAGCAGATTCACTTTCAAAAGGCTCAGCACATGAATGCTCAAATTTGGGATTTTACTCAGGACTTAAAATGCAGTACTAAATGTTTTTTCTCTTGCACTTCAATTTACTTCAAGGAAGAGACATCTTTTTCCCTTTCAAAAACGTGGGATTCTCAGGACACTAAACACCAGGACTATGCTTTAGTAGGATCAAGTAATATCTATTAGAATCTATTCCTGCTGACTATCACAACTAGCACAACAACACCTTTCCCACCAGAAAATTGCCAAATATCCCTTCTTCTCAGTCAAAGCTTAAACACTTAGTACCTGCAAATAAAGGTTAGAATTCAACTGACCAAAGGCAGACATCTTGAACCAATCACTCCAACTTTGTTTTTGCAGTAACAGAGAGAAGCAGACACCTGTGAGGTGTGAAGCATCTGGTGTAAATAGGTCAATCCAGTCTTTGCCTCACTCAGCTCCCACAAAGGGTGCCTAAAATGCCAAAGAGTACCTGTCTAGCACAGACTGCTTTTAGCTTAGGCAGACACATAAAAGGAGGTGAGAGGAATTCTACTGAAAGAAGCTGAAAAACTTAGAAAATTACCATTTCATTTCCCTTTATATAAACAGGTGCATGGAACTTTCTCACTTAGTAGTAGTTGGTGACTTCAGGAAGAGTCACCAAGGAAAGAAAAAGTAGGAGAAAAAAGCTTTAATTCATAGGTTAGATTGACATAAGCAAATACCTTTTGCAATGTCCCCAGTGCAGGGGAACAAGTAGCATGGTCTGTTCAAGAAATGCTGACAAATCCTTAGTGAGCAGTGAATTCCATGGGTTCTTCTGTGTGACAGCTGTTGTGCGCTTTCAGAGTCCTTGCTGCAGAGTTTTTTGACAAGGTCTGTACTGTTGTGAGCCTTGTCTCCCATGACAGCTAAGGGCTATAATCCATAAAAAGCAAAGCTTGCATGTAAATGTTGTCCTGCAAGCGTGTGTCGTGTTTTATCTGAGCCTGTCGTTAGGAACTTTTCCCCGAGGTCTTTCAAGCCCTTGGAAAGAAAGATCAATATTTCTGTAGAGAAAAATGCAAGGCAGCCAATTGAAAATATTATATCAAGAAATACAGGATTTCTTGATATGCCTCTGGCCCAGAGCAGATTCCAAAGACTAATCTGCTAACAAAGAGCTTTTGACAAAATAGGATCCTTTGGAATCAGCTGCTGACATGCTGGAGATGATGGAGCACCTAAGAGACAGATGATAGCCTGGAAATGGAATGGAAATACAATGCATTGTGTTTTTCTTATGAGAAAATAAAATTTGGCACTGGTATTCTTTGCAGAATTCATTTCTCAAAAATCTATGAAGTCTGTACTAAGTCTGTAGACATTGAGAGATTTTATTTTCTGTTACTCAGATTTAATTGAGCTTCCACAAAGATGTCAAGGCCATGTTTCTCACCAGCAAGGTCATCCTATGTCAGATGTCAAGGTTATAAAAAACAACTAGAATTTCTCCGCCAAGAGAAATATTCACATTTTACATTGGCAAGAACAACTTAACTTTTCTCTGTCTGCCTCTGAAAAAACATGGCTGCTGGAAAATATTCTAATGTTTATTTCCTGGAAATGTTTTTTCCTCTTTTCCTACACTTAAAAGAAAATAACCCTAGGCACACAGAAATTTCAACCAGCTGGTTAATGTTAGCTTAGAAAGTAGAGAACAGTAGAGAAATAGGGCTTTGGAATGGAAATTTTGAGAGAGCGATCATCACATCTTTGCCTATCCCTGCACCAAGCTGGAAATTTAGATTTAATTCTGTACTCCTTCAAGAAGTTGGTATTTACTTGGCCAGGCAAACAAAGGTCCAGTTCTCTGAGGTCTGTTATTAGAATAGTATTTCCTTTACTTTGGAACAAGACTTGGTTTTAAATTAAAAATATATATACTGATAAGCTGGACAAACACACACATCATGCTTTCAGCTGTATCTGAAAGAGTAGATATGATAGCAAAAAAAAAATCAGAAGATTTCCTGCTTAAATATGATTAATATTAAGGCAAATTACATCAGTAAGCAGTTTACATTTTGTTATTGCAGCTTAAAAAAAGGCAACCCTAAAACACAAAAATGCTGTGTTTGACCAGGAGGAGACATTAAACCTGTATTTGAATTTCATGTCTTCAGGTATCTTGGTCATTGCCTCCAAAAAATGTTTTCTGAAGTTTCGTAATTAGCAGTTATTGCACTGATTAATCATGTAAAATAAGGAAGCAGCTGAGAAACCTCCTGTGGATTCAGGCTGGTATTTAAAATATTAGAAATTAACTATATGGCAACAAGGCTGATTGCCAGATGCTCAGCTGCTGCTCAGAGAGATGAATTTTGAACTGACCCATAAGAAAAAAGGACAAAAATTGACAGCTTTGCTGTTCTTGCTCGCCAGCACAAAGATATTGCTGGGTTTGGTGTTTTTTCTTTCCTATCTCTTTCACTGCTTTAAGACACACAAAAATAAGCCTCAACCTTCAACACTTGCAATTTATGTTTCAAAAAGATAAAACAGTTCCATGACTTGGAAGGTACAGACATATGTCATAAGTAGGCTCAGATTAGTTTAATTAATTGATGCACTGAGTAAGCTGTGAATGCATCTGAGGTACAAAAATGTGAATATGAAGGTCTTTATGGAATTACCCTGAAGTGCTTATTTGCTCATAATTGTGTTACTGCAGGAGTGCCTCAAAACCCAGGCACTCATACTGAACATAAATACAATAATAAGTGGTCCACTTGCTAGAGAGCTTTCAGTATGAATAGGCAAAGTAAAGGCTTGGGGAAAAGTGGTTTTGAAAATACTTGTGGTTTTTCTCAGCCAGATAAATTGTAACAATTTAACAACAGCCCTTCAGAAGCTGAAGCTATGCCAGGCAACTGAAGCCCACATAGATAGGGATTTAATAGTTTACATTTTCTGCCCATCAAATACACCTTCAGTTGTAAACTTGAAGTCCTAAGAATGTTCCTATAGGCAGCTGTTTTATTCTATGCATGTGTATTCCCATACCCAGCTGTCCTCAGGTTAAAACGGGTTTTGGGCTCAAAATCCTTCAGAACCAACACAACTGTGAAAAACTTTACCAGAGTCTAAAAAGCAGGAGGGCCAGCAGAGCCCTCTCTGGGACTGCAAGCTGTCATTCCAGCTTTTAATAGCTTTTCCATCAAGCATGGCAGCTTTGTGCTTTGACCAGCTTCTGTCCTTATTAGAAAGAAGAGAGGAAAAAACAAACAAAACAAACTTTGCATGAGTTTGAAGGAACTCTGTGCTCTCCACATTTTTTTTTCCAAGCTCAGGAAGAAGAGAGCAAGTGAGAGTTTGGGGGTTTGGTGCCTTGCTGCTGCTGCTGCCAGTTCTGGGTGGCTGGGCTATGGTTGCAAACACAGAGGGTGCATCACAGCAGAAGCACAGAGGAAATTCATGCCTGTTTCAAACAAATCAGCCTTCTAATCTAAGGAATATTGAAAGAAGATTCCTTGGTATCTTAGGTACTCCAGTGGTAGAAAGAAGTAGTGGCAAAATTAAACAGGTTATCCTATAGAAAGGAAAGTCATAATTTTCTGGAGAAGAGGGGAGTATCCACATTCCTGAGCTTATCTGAGGATCCAGCTAAGAAAAAAATAAGGCATATAGAGGAAAACCTAAGGAAGTCAAACTAACTAGAGGCTTTTTGTACTTTCAAGTGCTGGGCTAACTTGCCAACTCTTGTATCTCCCTCCCATTCCCTCATGAGCCTCACACACAAAATGACTTGTGTTTAGTGACAGCTTTTATAGCTCAGTGTGCTTCAAGCTCTGGTACAGCACAGCCCTCACTTATTCTCAGCTGAAGAAAGGCAGAACTTACAGCAGCAGCCAGGGAAACAAGCCATTGTGCTGATGGAGGGGAGTGACTGAGCCCTCTGGCTCATCAGGGCCCAGAATCCATCACTAAAGGGGAAGCTGCTACTTTGCCACAGAAAACTTTTCAGTCTGGTTCTCCAGGGACAGAGGAATCCTTTCAGGCAATTAACAATCTGGCAAAAGCTTTCCAGGTTACATACAAGAATCTCAGAGCACTAACCAGAAAATCGTTCCCATCAAGTTCTTTATAATTCACTGCTAAAATCCAATAAGATCTTCCATGTCACTACACAGGTATTTTTCACTAGGACCCAAAAAATATTCACTTTGTGACACCTTCTAAATACAGCCACACTGGAATAGTCCTGCTCAAAACAATTTAGGAGTTTGGGGGATGGAGGTTACCTGTAGAGTCACCACGTTCAAATAACCATGGTGGATCCTTACCCATGAATTTGCTGTGATTTTCTGTTCCCAATCTATTTTTATTGTTGGCTGTTTCAGCACCCTGTGGTGATCAGTACTGCAGTTTCAATAATTTCATAGCCAAGGTCTCATGAATTCAGTGGTAGTGAGTGTGTTATTATTAAAACCATGCTTGCAGGTATCTTTCCTGCTTCCACTGACATTTCTCTGTAATTTGTTGTGCATAGCTAAAAGACAGATTTGCAACTTTGAGCCTCCAAAGCTGAATATGCATTATAGTGAGTTGAAAAAATACAGGAGAGGCTTTTGCTCGGATGTTTCATATCTCAACAATTCTAAATCACCTTCAAATGACTTACCTTCAAATAATCATTTTGCTAGTAGAAATTAAAATTCAGAAACTTTCTCCAAGTTTAGGATTCTCCTCTCCAGGGATGAGCATCTGGGAACAGCCAATATAGTTACAGCCCTGAAATTTATACATAAAATGCATATTTAAAATTTTAAATAAGTCTGACACGACTGTACAAATTTTACTTAAGGTAATTTGAACTTTGAAAACTCTTGCTTGAACTGCCCTCACAAAGGCATTTTAACATTGAAAAAAAACCCCAATCTATTTGGTTATATTTTAAAAGTAAGAAAAAAGAGCTTTCTTACGAAAGCTTTTAGAAATTTTAGGACCAGAACAGAAGGCTAGCACTCACATGAATTCATTATCTGCTTCAAAACAATTTATTCAGAAGCAATGGAACAGAAACAAATTAAAATGTCCCTTTAGATTTCACTCAGGAAATATATTCTTTTATAGGTCTTTGACTCCAACCTTCTGACAGCTAAAATTAACTTTGCATTACTGAAACAGATAATGTGCTGTCCTTATTCTGTTCAGAGATAATACAGTAAATACTGATTAGGTTTAACACATGAGGTTTAGAGCAGAAACATTTCTTAGTCTGTATTAGTTTGTGAATGATGTCTAGATGCCTATTAGGCTTCACTATTTCATAACTTTATTTAAAATCAATATGTCAGCTTTATTTTTTTTGTTGTAGTTTTTTTAGTGCTTCTATGTGTATGCATTTATACAAATATTTCTTTAAGTCACTAAAATTTAATAATAAACATTCTCTTTATCTCCTGCTGCCTGCCAGAGAGCTTGCTTGTACAGAAAAAAAAATACATCATATTTCAGATTAAATCTGTTATGTATTTTCAGGGAATGTAATAATCTTCATACAGTAGCAGAAAAATGATGACTTTATAGTGCCATAAAATGTGTCCTTTTACCAGGATTTTCAAGACTGCAATATGAAGGTTAATACAATCAAATCCCAACTATATAATGTGGCTCATGGTGATGAGAATGATGTAAAAACATCATGTGCATTATAGGTAAGGTGGGTGGTTTGGTGGCTTTTTTAAGCAATCCTGTCCCTTTTCACTTTTGGGAAGATAGCTTAGTCAGTGCACAAATTTTTATGTCACACAGTGACATAAACCAACACCCCTCACCACCTCATTTATTCCAAAGGCTCTGATATATTTCTTAATTAAATCCTGACAGTGAAGTTGTAGTTCATGAAAACAATCCATGGTGGTTTGCAAGCCAGTATCTGTGCATATTAAACCAGCACTTGACCAGATTGAGTTTTTTACAGTTCAGTCAGGTATGCCTTGAAAGCATTATCAGGGATAAGTGGTGGGTATTTGAATAATAAGCACTCTATGTCTGCCTCTGGGATGAAATACAAAGCTCCTCAGGCAGTCTGCAGGGCTGTAAAGCTCAGTCAGAATGTTTGGTATTTTGTTCTGCTGCAAGCAGCCATAGTTTACTTAGACACAGGCTATTTTTCTGATCCTTTTTCCCTGGCAGCAGTGGTGCCTCATCAGCCCATGTAGCCAGAGGTGTTATTACTCCCATTCTCTCTAACTCCCCTCTCTGACCTATATTCACTCATCTGTTTGTTAGTGTTTCACTTATAAATAGACTTTAAATGTTACTGTGTGAATTCAAACTTATGTTAATAGATAACACCACCCACTCCTACTAAATAGAAATACTATTTTTCACCATCTTACAAGCTTAGAGCCATAATTAAGATAAATTTCAAGCACACTTAAAACATCTCGGTCCAAACGCGTGCACATTTCACAAGTGCTCTTATTAGTAACTTGGTGATAATTATTTTCTTCTTGCAGTTAGAGGTGAACATTATTCCTAAAAAACAGAGCTGCTCATCAAAGGACAGAGTTAACCTCCTCATTTATTTGAAATCCTACTTTTCATTTGAAGCAGTGAGAGCTTTGACCATGCTTGCTCTGTGGTGATTCCTTTACAACCCAAATGCACCAGTCAAGCCAATGTTCAGCAGCATGTAAGAAGCCAAAGGGACTGGAAGTGTCATACTTCAGTTAAAAATTGTCACCGGATGCCAATGTGTAAATTAACATGGAAGACTTAAGGGAAACCAGGAATTCCCATTCTTCTTTAAGATACTCCTACAGAGGTATATTTTCTACACAGGAGAAGTAGATATCTAGAATTTGGTCTTCATTAAAAAAATGAAAACAATGACATTGTAGAATAGGCACCTAAAGCCACATGGAAATTGTTTCTGTGCAGCACATCAGCAAAAACACAGCTACCATACCAGCTGGTGTAGATGGTCTCAGGCTGCCTAGACCTGGCACCTCCTGGAGCAAACAGAATTTGACAGTAACTAATCTTTTGGAAAGAAATTCACAGAAAATTGCTGCATGGCCAGGATGTTCCTGAAATGTTAGGAGAAAATGAGGTAGACCAGAAAAGTTCCTGGGGGAAGTGCTGTCTGCCCTGCATTTTTACATTTATCCATAGGTATTGGGACAGTTTTCTGCCCTTTTGTTCTTATCACCCCTTTATTTGCAAGAGCCAAGAACAGAAATAAAGACTGTCAGGTGTGAGTGTGCTTAGAGGACAGCATCTAGAGTGAGACAATTCTCTAGGAAGGCACAAAATTATCACAGGAACTCATTTTACTCAGTTTCATGGTTTTACTCCGTTTCCAGCACAGGAAGCTGACCCCAAGCCTGAGCCCCAGAGAAATCTCCAGTGTGTTTGCAGAGCCAGATTTAGCACCTACTGGGCCAGTCCATTTGCCAGTTTTTTATAGTGAGAAATGCTGCAGCCATGACTCAGGGCCAAAGCCATGTTTGATTTGAGCCTATAACCATCTCTCAGATATTCTCTCTCAGGCTGGTAGCTTTTGTGGCACCAAAACATAGTTACTATATATACTTCTTATCACATTGGGGTTTTTTTCAGGTAAAAGTCAAAAGATGGAAAACCCATGTCTTAACCTGGCATAACTTGAATTACACAGCTGTGCTATGGCATGGGGGAGTCAGAATTTGGATACAAAGGATGTTCTTGGAGGGGGACAGATGTGGTGCTACCCTGTGGTGTTACTCCTGCCTTGCAGCAGGCTCAGGCATAAAACCTGTAGGCTTTGGTGTTGAGGTTTGTCCTGTTAGAAACTGGCTTGTTCTCTAAGAGAGCCAATTTTAGTGCATGAACAGCATGGATAATAAAACAGGAGGCAAAAAGGCAACAGAGTTCAAGGGCAGCACCTCCTCAGGAAAATGAGGGAAAGAGGAAAGAGAGCTTGAGTGAAACCATGACAGGAGAGGATTTATGAGACATAACAATCCACAATATCCCACAATCTTTTCTAGCCCTCCTAGGGGAAAGATGGATGTTGCTTTTACACATTGGGATAAAAATTTAGGAAAGGAACAAGAGAAAGTCTAGGTGAAGTCCTCTCCCCTGCATCTCATAGCTATTGGTGACAAAGTCAAGCAGCAATCCACCAGGTCTGTGGAAAAGACAATTAAAAAGGAAAATTGTGTATCTCAGATTAATTTTTACAATTTTAAAATAGTATCCTGCTAGTTAAATAAAAACAATAGATATTCTTTTTGAATCAAATTCATTTTTTCAGATTTTTCCAGGATTCTAAATAAGATAACAGCAAAGGTCATAAAATGATATATTAATATTTATCTGTGTAAACAATAGGAAGACTTTCAAGGTATACATTTTACATACAGTGCAGTCAAAATTTAAACTATAAGTTTCTTTAAATACATGAATCTGTAAGAGATTATGTATTCAAGGAGTTTAGACAAATTATCAGATATTTCTAGATGTAAAGTCATTAAAAATATCTTCAGAATGATCTCCACACTAAAAGTGACACAGACACACTGAAGGATGATTTAATCTATTCTCTGACATTGAGTAAAGTAGGTTTCTCTTGCCCAGAAACATCCATGGGTGGAAAAGGAAAAAACTATCACATTGTAAAAACACAAACGTTACATAAGCAACATTTTTAGACACATTTGGGAAGGTAATACTTTTACCCCACAGTGAGTTAGAAGTGTTCATGGTGTTTTCCAGTGGTGTTCATCACTATAGATTTTTCCAAAATCCAGTAAACGTGTCTGCTGCAACCTCCATGGGCAGGGGCCTTAGGTTTTAGTAATGCACAGCCCTTTGTTTTTACTCTACACCTCCTGGATGTCAGCTTTTCACATGATCTTATCACTCCTGCAAATCAGAGATGGGCTCTGAGATTATACAGAGGGACAAGAGTCTTGCTTAAGTGACTTCAGAGCTGGTAACTGATAGTAGAATAGAAAGACAACTAAACTGGTTTGAAGATCCAGATCCCTTTCATTACCAATTAATCCTAAGGAACAAAATCAGCATAACAACTCTTTTTTGTTTAGTTTGGATTTTGGGGGGGGTTTTGGGTTTTTTTGGTTTTTGCGAAGCTGCAGGAAGTCAAAAATCACATTTAGAGTGGAAAATATGAGAACAGATTTAGGCATCGGCACCTGAATGAATTTCATGATGATCACATTCCTCTCTAAGTTATGAAACAGCAATTCTATTTCCCTTTTCACTCCTCTCTAGCAAACCTGGAGATCCAATAATGTCATACAACATGTTGCAATGTGATAGCAGAGTCCTGATATGTCCTATACAGGCATTTGTCATTTTAGGTGTGGGATGGTTTTTCAATATATTCAACAACACTTTAAAATATTTGCCTAAATTAGATTTTTTACCTTCTGTTGTGCAAATCTAGATTCTTTTCATCCATACAGAGACATTCAAGCTAAAAGGAGCTGTTACCAACACTACAGAAATATTTTGTAGGAAACAGAAATCTCTATGAAAATGAACAGGATGTAGAAGGAAGTTACTATATTCTGTAGTATGTACAGGAATAGGGATGCCAGATGTTTATAATTAACTAAGAAAAACTACTACAAATATTGTAGTGCACCCTGTACTGTTCAGAAATGTGCACATTCAGAACTGAAATGCTCTCTTCATCCATTCCTTTTGAACACAAGAATTCAATAGTGGTACAGGTAACAGAACAAATGGGATACCCCAAAAAAAAGAGTTTATAGACTCATGTTGAAATTTATCTTATATTTGGAAGGCAGTAGTCTGCAACCCAGGTAATGCTGTTATTTTCATGTCTTGCTCCCAGTGCTTCTAACAATGCTCAGGACACATTTTGAAGAAATACTAATCTAGAATATTATGCATGCATCACTTTTCCCTGCTCAAAGCAGATGGAATAACTGCAGTATTTCTAACATAGTTCCAGGTTAGTTGTTGCAAGTGACATCACAGCTCATGACAACAGCTGGTAGAGAGTGGGAATGATTTCAAAAGTAATTTTGGAAGTGAAGGAATTGAAAATTGTATTGTATATTTGTTAATTATGCTCATTAGCTAAGTCAGAAATTAGTAAAAATAATTATATTTTAATTTAGTAGAATCATCTAGCAAAGTTAAGTGCTTCCTTAACTTTTTGTGTAGATTACTATTTGGTTTTTTCCTCAATGTTTTGCCATTAATCCTTGGTGTGGAACTAGCCAAACTGTTTGTAGTCAATTTATTTGAAACTTGCCATGACTTGTAGAAAAGATACTACTTAAAGACACTAGGCAATGAACCTGATTTTTAAATCTATATACTCATTTTTTCCCTAGAATACTCCTTTTTTTTCCATTTTTAATCTTCCCTGAAGGCCTATGGTATTAATATCTCCTGAGCTGCAAGACCTCTTCCAGAGCAACAGCTCAAGCACAGACAATTGCCTTTTTCTGGCAAAATGTGTCCTTGATTGTGGCACAACTCTGACAACTCAGCCCTAAATCAAGAACATCTGTGGGCAAACTGAAGGAAGAGTACATTTAAAAAGAGACAGCCATTCCTTGTCCATAGTGAATTTCAAAGCACTACAGTGAGTTAGGAATAATCACCACTACAAAGCTGGGCTGTGAAAAAATGCAGAGAAGGGATCACAAACAATGCCATGCTACTGGAGAGGAAAAAAACCCCACAAAATAATATACTGTAATACATAAAACATCACTCTAGACTGGTCTGTTAATTTTTGACCACCTCAGGAGGGTCAGGATCATACTGGAAAGCACACAGGAAAGAACAAGATAAAAATTCAAGTAGAAAATGTGCACTAAGAAGAAATGTCAAAGAAATCAAGATCTTTAGTCTAAACAAAGGAAGCACATTTGGAAGCCTTAAGGCTGGTGCACTGAGGGAGGAACAAAAACAGTCTTCATGCCCACCCAGAATCCAGCATGCCTGGCAACAAGGAAGGTTTAGCTCCAAATTCTGACTATGTTGGGAGATAGTGCCTAGGAATTGTTTATTTCTATTGCTGGAGTGCCTTAAACAAGAGAAACACAAATATTTGTCAGATGTGACAGTAACACTGCTATGGTGAAATCCTCAAGATTACTGTTCAAAACCAGTTTTCCAGCAAATTATATTTCTGCCTTGGATACACTATGATCACAAAGTGAACTTTGCCTTCACAGAAGATTAAAATTGGGACTGGCATAACTGGGTGTTTGGCTAGTGTAAATAAAAGTCTTTAAGGGGTCTTTAACTCCTTGAATTTTATTTTTGTCAACAGCACAGAAACTCTGGCAAAACATCAAAACCCAAACTTGCAGTCATTGGAAGTCTTTCATCGCTTATTTCCGGCAAACTCAACAACTACTCAGACTTTCGTATGAGCTTTTATTCTAGCTTTTATTTCAAAAATACTTACCAAGCATACTTACACCCTTATTTGTGTTTTACCTTACTTCATGTCTTCCTTTTGATTCCCTCTCTAACACTTCACATTCAACACATTGTCTGGGAACAACACATCCTCCCTCTGCAGTTTACCAAAGCTGAGGTACCTATGTGTCAGAAGAATGCTCAAGCAAGAAGCAGGGGATGTTTTACACTCAGGGCTGGTTATTGGGTTTCAGAGAACATAATTGCACACTCAGGAGGCAGTAACTTCTTAATTACAGTCCTCTGGGGAGTGGGAGGAATCAAAGCAGTGGAATGCCTGAAAGGCACTTGACAGCAGTAGCCAGTGGCCTAATCCCATCAGAGGAGAAAGAACGGTGATCTGTGCTCCAGCAAGAGCCCAGCCTTCTTCAGGCACTCTGTAATTAAGTACTTAAAATTGCTCCCCTCAGTGCACCTCTCTGCTTCTGCTCTTCTATCAGCTTCATCCCTGAAATCACCAGCCTGGTTAACCAGCCCTGATCTCTGCTTCCTGCCCCATGCACTCTCCAGTGTCAGCGCCGGGGGTGGGATGGTGGCTAAGGCACTGAGCTGGGGGTCAGCTCTCAGTTCCTGCATGGCCCATATCACACAGGCTCAGAGTTTTGGGTGTCTCTCATGAGGCACGTCAGCTGAAAGCCCACGGGAACCCTGAATGCATGAAATTATCCTAGAAATGATCACTTTTTTTAAAAGTTAGGGCCTGGATGTTGGAAATAACTCATGCTTGCCAACAGTGCTGGAGCACATGCTACTTTTATTTATTTCAAAGTATCATCCGAGTTTAAAAAGAACTAAAACACATTGCTGGATCAGGACATGTGACTGACTAAAAAAAGGGAATATCCACACCACTTCTAAAGTATGTCATTTAAAAAGGAATGCAATTATTCATTCTTCAACAAGCAGCCAACCTGCAGCTCCTGGCAGTTAGGAACAAGCACTTTCTCCAGGCATGTTTTTTCCGTGCATCCATTTCCTGCTTATTGTCTAGCCCTAGTGCCAAACAAAATCAGGATCTTGGAGTTGAAAGAGAAGACACTGATAAAATCAAGGATGGCTTCCCTTACAAAGCAGTGTGAAGCAAGCACTTATTTTAGCTGAGGAGCAGAGTGCTGCCCAGCCCTCCAACCACCACTCATCTAGAGCTCACTTTGTGAGTTGTTTCAGGTCATTTTTCCTACAAACTCCACATTTTATGGTGGCAAATAATGTAAGAAAGTTTCGGGCTTATTTTCTGTAAGTCCTCTTTCTGGGAATACAGCAAATCACCAAATCCATGAAAACTAGGTGCCATTAACACTACCAGAGATGTCCTCTGATGTGGATAAATTCATCCACAGCTAAAACAAGGTGGAAGACAATGAAAATGTCTTCACTTAACATCTCTTTTATATAAAATGGGTACATTTTTAATGCCAAGACCAAGAAAGGAAAAAACGAATGAAGTAATCTTTCTGTGAAAAATCATAACCTACAGAAAACGAAATGTTTTCAGAGATTTTTACCAATCTTGAACTCTGGCACCAGAACAACATACTCCACAGGGCTGGTGCCTCATTAATACAGCCACAGCACTGCAATCCATGAAGGAAGAAAAGGGGGAGGAGGACTGTGCTAATTTAGCTCCGAGTTCCACAGAAGAGAATGTCACACTCACTCCTCCTCAGCAGTGGGCTTTTCATATGGCTGTATCCAGGATGGCTGGTGGCTGAAAAGAGAAATTGCTACTGCTGAGAGAGAGCAAGTCAGTCACTCATCAGCCCAGTGCCTTTTTCTGCTGTCCTTAACAACAGTACACCTCTTGCCCTGATAAAATACTGTCCCTCTTACCTAGCCCAGGTTTGGGCTGAGATAGAACAGAATAGGTGTGGTGATTTCATGTTGCAAGTTTTTGTTGAAGACTTCAATCAAAGTGAAAGATCTTTGTGGTTTCTCCAACACAGGTTTTGCTTATTAGCCCTTTATCCTTTAGTGAACAAAGAGAGTTAAATATGTGTTTTGCTGTGAACCCTGTAGGCAATATCAGCCACATATACATTATATATACTTATGCCATGCACCTTTCTCTACTGTAAGCTACAGCCTAAGATTATTCCTTTTCTATTTTCCCATCAGATAAAACAAAATGGTTGTTTACATCTTGGGGTCTGTAAACCTTTATATGAGCATCTTCTACGAGACCCACTCAAAACAATTAGGCAAAAAACAAACCCACCACACTACTACTTCATGACATCAGTCATCATATGGGGACCTGCATTTCTACTGAAAGATTTCTAGTAATCTACACATTGGCTGGCGAAAAAAAAAGAAGTTTAAAATCATTGCAGAAGCTAAATATACCTAAATAATATCTGCATGGTCAATAGCAGAAGGCAGATAACCTTTGAGAGAGACTACAAAAATTAAAAGAAAAGAATATGCACAGAAACATATCCATTGGGGTCTTATTGTCTAAAATAAAGTATCTAAAATAAAATAAAAGGGAGATATGATGAAAAGACAAGAAAAATTGGGGAGTATCAGATGTTAACAGGAAGAGAAACAAGTAAACCCCACCATGGGTTAACTGGCCACAAGTTGCCCTATTTACAAATAATGGAACCTTAACAGAAGAGAATAGGTAGGAAGACAAGCCAACATTTTATACCAAACAATTATTAATGCACCGACAGTCTGAACATTAAGTTAAGGTTCCATAATGAGGCTAACAGTCTGTGGAGATGGTTCAATCATAAGACTGTTTTCAGCTTAATGGGTGCCATAACCATCAAAGATGAAACACAGTATTTGGAAGGCAGAATAGATACAAAGAAGAAGAACATCACAGAAAACAGAAAAAAACAGGGGAAAAAAAAAAGCTCTTGTTCCATTCAGTCTTGGCACTGCACAGCAGGATGAAAAGAAAACACAATACTAGTTTCTCTATATCCCCACTGTTCTCACTTCTGGAAACTAAGGCTAAAGACCCTCAAAGCCAACCATAGCTTAGGGAACAAGTCTTCCGTGGTTCCCTCTATAGTTAATGGATAGAGAAATCTCCCCTAAAAGAATAAATCAAAGCAGAAACTTGCCTGCAATTTTTTGTATCCTCTAGCATAACAGATTAGAAGTTTCTGACATCACAAAAGACAGAGCTTCAACACAAAGGGAGCTGACCATAAATTTGAGGACTGAGCAAACAAACACAATGAAGTTCATAGCCAAAAGCAAAGCTATGCACTCAGGGAAGGAAACCCTCAGGTACCTGCATGGGCAGGAAACTAAATGGGCTATTAGTCCTGCCAAAAGGATCCTGAGGTTACCTTGGGTGCCAGATTAATATAAACCAACACTGCACTTGTGTCACAAACAAAGCAAATGACCTCATTAAAATAAGCATGTTCAGCAGGTCAAGAGGTTATTACCCCAATCCAGTCAGCACTGATCAGGCCAGACTTGCAGCACTTCAGCCACGTCTGGGAAGAAGGGTGAGATCAAGATGGATGCAGAGAAAATGGAGACAGTCCAGTCTATGAGATGGGCAGGGCTCAGGGCACATGGCTTGTGAGAGAGGGTGAAGAACAGGGGTTGTTCCATCCTCAAAGAAGGGGCGAACCCATCAGACTAAAGAAAGGAGGATCTACTGCAAATGCTATTAGGGAGGTTAAAGACCACAAAGCCAAAGTTGTTTTGAGAGTGACAGGCAAGATAATGAAGGCTGACAACATTCACAAACATTGACTTGATAAGTTCAGGTTGGACACTAGGAAAAACTTCCTCGCTGGCAGGACAGGGCAGTGCTGCTGTCCAAAGAGCTTGTTATGTCTCAATGTCTCAATGACTAACACCCTCTTATTGAGGATTTTCAAAACTCCTAAATACAAAGTCATGGCTGGCCTGGTTTCTAAAGTCAACAAGCCCCCAGTTACAGAGAGGAGGCTGGATAAGGCAACGTCCAGCTGCCCCATCCAACCAAGACCTCTGTGATTCTGTGAGTCTCCACAGGAGCCTCACTATTAGTGTGTTTAGGAAGACAAGTATCCCCACATAGAATCAAGCAGTGTGAATGAACCTCTCTGAACTTGCAGAAGCAAACAAAGCTTCAGATCTTTTCAGCCTTTCTATGGATTGTTTAAGCTAGAAAGAAAAGCTAGCTGCTGTCTTTCCTGTTTCACCAAATTAATATTACAAACAGTGCTTCAAAGGGAGAATCTGTAGGATCAGCCTCACACCTTGCAACAGGAAAAAGAAAGCCTTTGAAAACAATGTGGCATGGAATACAGGTATTCATCAGCTACATTAGGAGTCTCTAGATAATAAGCAAGTTAATGGCAGCAGTAAATTTCAAGTTGGTCATTGCAGGCTAGGGAACAAACTAAGCATGGGGGATGGTTAGCAAACTAGACCTAGACATCATGTGACTGGTAACTGCAGGTCTCAAGTCTTTGGCAGTATTTTTTAAAATATTTTTCAATAGTGGAGTACCAAATTTAAATGAGATTGGTTTTAACCAGCGCTGCATGTCCACTATGGGAGGTGGAAACTGCATATTTTGTAGGAGTTATCTGAATATGTGCCCAGAATTTTTTTTAAAAAATGGGAGGAGGGCACAGGAATTGTTTGAGATTTTTTTGAACACATTCTAAGGTTTATTTAGTAGAATCCTCACAGTCCTCTCCCATATTTATGGTGGGGTTTTTTGTATTTCTGCATTACTTGGATAACACCAGATCTAGGAATGTTGCAAAACAGTAAGAGAAGGTGTTTCAGGCTACTGGACTTAGCTTAAAGCATGAACTACAATATTTGACATCCCAACGAGAGCTTGCTCCTCAGGAAGTTTTGGAAGTTCAAGTGACTTACCAAGTATTCATTGCATAAGCATCTGAAACTGCCAAGGCTCACCTTCACACAAGGCTTTGTGACTAACACAGCACTGGGTACGTGATATCTAAAGATTGACTGAAGCATGGTGCAAACCACAGATTAAATAATTCATATCCATCTCCTTGCTTCTACGTCTCTCTTGGGACTAGTGTGGTATGAAGATTTCATCAGAAAGACTGCAATAGCTTCAGAGGCAAAGAAAGGAATGAGCTTTAAAGGCCATTCTGTACAAACACTGCAAAAGCTCTTTGTTAGCTTCTCCAAAATTATCAGCCCTCATTTCTGAGATTCAGAGCCCCTAGTTCTCCTAGGGTGGATCTCAGTAGCAATGCTCCTGTTTTTTAGCACTGCAGGCTTGAATAGCATTTCTGAATAACCTCTTGGGAGATCACTGCAGGGTTACCTCTGCCCCCTATTTCTGATCTGTATAGCTGTAGGGGGCAAACGAAGTGGTAACTGGTTTCTTGCTTGGGTGTGCCACTATGGGCAGTAATATGGGGATAAAATTGTTCTGTACTGACCAAATTAGAAATGAGTAGCTGAATGTACTTGAATTTATGCCAGTAGTCTCAGTAAGGTAGGACAGAAACTGAGCAGTGACTTATGAGATCTGCCATCATCACCCAAGAGCTTGTTTTATAAATAATAGTTGATTGGCAGCAACTCAAAGAGTAAAAGACAGGAAGATTAAGCCCCAGTTAAAGGTTTAGCAGCTTTGCTCCTTGTGGAAGAAAGGAAAAATTACAAGTGACAAGGTGCCTCTGCAGCATTCTGTTGTGGTTGTGCATGCTTTGGAGAGGAAAGGGTGCCAGGGTGAGAAAGGCAACTCACACATTTTTACTGGGACAGGCTGGGAGAGGGAATTGAGGGGGCTGTTCAGACAGAGGCACTGCACTGCACAGGAAGCAGCAGCACACAAACCAAGACGGGCTTTCTGCTGAGCCAACGTCAGAGTGTCTCACACTATCAGTGCAGACAAGAACTATAAACAGTGAACAAGTGCCCACAAAACACATACACTGGAGTTCTGGCTTACACACAATAACATACAGGGCAACATGCACCTTTCTAAATAATTTTGTGAGGCTCATCCAGAGCTGTAGCAAAATCCTGATATTTTATGGGGAGATCACTGTAGGGAGAAAGAACCAAAAGGCCTGGAAAGAGAAGTTTCTAGGGACTATGAAGTAAGCACTTCAAAAGAAAGAAATCAGATTTCTCTATCTGTTTTTACCTAGTACACAGGAAACATGTTCTTAGGTAATGCACTGAAAGATCAGGAAAAATACCTTGACTATTCTTCCAAGCCCTACAGCTGTCAGAGACAAAAATACTAATTTTGCCTTCACTAAATAAATCAGCACCTTAAATAATTCAATCAATTAACAAGACAAGCCTGTAGCTAAAGATATCACCATGAACAATGGGTAGTAAGAACTGGGAGAATTCTCTTTTCTTCCCTCTGAAGGTCTCAGTTGTAAATGTCAGGTGGGAGGCATTATCGTATTATATGCAAATAGCTTTTCTCACTTAGAAAATGTGCCGATACAGATAATCAAATTCTAGCTACGACCAACCCACTTCAACACAGAGGGAAAGTCTCCCAGAACAAGATCCCTCCAGCTATAAATTTTTATACCCTGTGACAACCAACGTTTTAAATCCAGAGATCCCACATTTGATCTATCAGCATAACTACCAGTGTTATTTCTGAAAGGCTAACTGGCCTTTCACAGCTTACACGGCTGCATTTCTGCTTAGCAGTGATGAACTATCAAGAGCATTGCAAAACCTAAGTCTTAATAAAGTTCTACAGTCTACCTACTGATTTACTGAGCACACAGGATCCCCAAGCAGCAGGCAGGTGTTGTCTGGTGATAGTTTTGCTGAAATCAGGCCCCTGCACAAGAGCAGAAGCTCAGCAATAGTTTAGCAGAGCACACAGAGCATGAAACCAATGCAGGATAGACAGACCACTGAGCTATCAGGCCATCTACTGCCCAAGAATCCAAACAGTCTTAAAATTACAAGTTCAATTTTCTTTTTGTCATACCCTAATGCAGAATTCAGCGTTCACCTCACCCTGCTCACAACAAAACTCAAGGTCGGCTCTCTTTTCCCTTCTTGTGCCTTCTCTACCTGTGAAATAAGGATGAGCCATAGACAATCTGGGCTCCAGATCTTACAGCAGATAGAAGAAGCCCTACCTGGTGCTAGAAACATTTTGCATGCTGGAAGACTTGTATCTGCCAGCCTCTCATGATCTCTTTTCTACCAAAACTACAAGAAAGAGTTGTTATGACACCAAAGGAGAAAGAAGACAATTTTCTAAATTATATGCCTGCTTATCATTTCAGTTTTGTTGCCTTTCAGGCTTTTTCACAACTTTGCTATTACTCTCTACAGTTTTCTAGAATTGCCATAAAAAAGTCAAAAGTTGCTGCTTTAAAAGAACATTTCAAGGCTGAAGCAATATTTTAGAGCAAGATACTGCACCCTACAGTTCTTCTTTAGATGTCTGCAATCACCGCTGACTCAATTTAAGGAAATGGTAAACTGAGGTTGAGAGCCATCAGCTGCAGTAATCAAATGGCCTTTTGCTCAGGGAGCTGAATTTGAAAGCAAAGAGGTATAGAAGAGCTGCACATCTACCTGTCCTTTTCATTTTCTTCCAATTCATTGAAATGTAGGCCCTTTGGGGATTGTCCTTTGCAAGGCAGATTGTAAATCCATGCAACGAGTAGCTACACTGTGCCTTTAATGGTAAAGCACAAATAATCACTCATCATCACAAGTATAATGAATTGCATTAATATCATTAAAACACTTTATCTGTGGACTAACAGATTAACAGAGATTTCAAGCAAACCTCCTGTTCTGTTACTTTCTGATATTTAAAAGTAAAGAATTTCTAACTCAATTCTGTTAGAGTCTCTCACTGATTGTCCCTTAAGTCAGGGGCAATCCTCATAGGAGCTTCTAGCCAGGGCAAAAGTATTCTTTGAAGAGAATAGATAATCCAGAAAGAGATGGAGATTTCTTCCATGGAAATACAAAGGGAAGAAACTGGGACGTTATTTTGTGAAAGCAGTTTGTTTCGTTTGTATTGAACATAAAATTAAATGCTCCAAGCAGCACTGAAAACAGTAATTATCTTAACGTAATATCAGTGACATTTTTCACCACAGCATGCATGGTGTTGGGTCTCGAGCTACAGCAAAATAAAAAGCAGCCAGGGGACTGGCTGAGAGGGAGAGGAGAGATGTTTGATTTGGTTGGGTTTGTTGTGGTTTGTTTTTTTAATAAATAAAAATTTCAAACCCCATCACCCATCAGGTATTCTTGGACAGGAATTAATCTTTCATTATGCGTTCTGGTTTGACTCAAGCAATTTAATTCAGAATGCTGTAACCAGGTTGGTAGCAGAGCCTTCCAAACCCACCACCAAGACATTAGAGTGATACTGCATCTGCTTCCCACCCGAGGTTTTTGAGGCACCATCCCCTCCAACTGGAATATCAGTTTCTGTAAATTCTGACCTAGACACATCCACTTCAGGGACTGTGCCCTGCACTCTGCACAGTCTGCAGTGTCTTCATTCCCAGAAGAGGAATTTCTTACTGGAGGCATAGGTTGTCAGAGAAAAAAACAACATTTAATGAGCTGGGAATAAGAAATCTTGCAACATTATGTAAGTATTGTTTAGGTTATTTTCCATTCCAGTGACTTAGAGGCAGAGATACAAAGGTAACTGATTTACTTTAAAAAGTTTAAAAACCTACCAGACTTTCCAGAACAAAGAAATTGGACAACTTTTATTGCTCTTTATTCTTCATTTCCAAAGGTTTTACCAGCCAAAAGACTTTCTCCTCTCTAAGAGAAGACAGCTGTGTGCTTTACAAGACTCGATAGATTACCCTGCCATGTTTTCTAGGAGATCACAGTGGTTTCAGTGTATCAGGCTGTCCAGGGCTGACAAAAGGCCATAAATCTGCTGTAGATTTACTGCTTCTCCCTGGCGAGAGGAGAGAAATCACCACAAGAAGAAAAAGTTCAAGCACATAAAGGAGGAAATCTGTCCAGGCTGGTTCAAGTTTCAATATTCAGGACAGTATGGGAAGGGAGGGATCCCTCTGGAGCTCCATGTCGTAGCAAAGGCTGTGGATTGCAGGAAGAACATTCTTGCAGCACCTCTTCAGCAAAATCCTTGTTATTTCTATTGGTTTGGTTCCCAAGGGCAGTGCTTCATAAATGAGGCAGCTTCGTGCTGTGGTGAACTTTCAAGAGAGGTTGCATTTTGTCCATGGGTGGATAGTACTACAGCCAGATCCACACACCCAGTGGCAGAAGTTTCCTCCATTTCAACAGAATGGAACAAAATATATGTTTTTAAAGAGAAAAAAGTCACACACAGGATGGGTAAAATCTGTCCTGTCTCTGGTTGTGAAAGCAGAGAAGTAGAAAGAAAGTGCAGGATCATTGACAATAGACTGCCATTCATCAAAGCAGAGATGTTTACAAACTGATATTAATACTTTCAAAATGCTAGCAGCATCATGTAAATTAAGCTGCAGCTCTAAGAGCCCTCAAATTTGAAGCCTCACAGTAGGCCATTTCAGGATAGACAATATTGTTATTTCAAGCAATTGAATCCTGCCAAGATTAACAATATTCAACAAATCAGAGATGGAAAAGCAAGAACAGGATCAGTACTGATGCAGAGAAAATAGGTTTGCAAATTCTTATTCAATGATGAATAAAATAACTGCTCCAAGAACAAAGCTGTCTGTAAGTCTAAAAGTACATGATTCTCTTAGCAGACAGCACATATTTGTTTACAGTAGCTGCAAGAAACAGAGTATTAAACCTCAATGTGACTTCAGGCTTCTGGCAGTCAGTAGTGCCAAATTAAGTTTGTCCTATAATGAACAAGAACTTGGCAAACTCCCCAAGACACAAAGTGCTGAACAATCATGTCCCTTCAGAAGGGATGACCACAGCCCTCAATCAGAGATCTGCACCTCAAATCCCCTTGGATCCCAGTCATTTTGAGACCCCCATGTCCCCTGGGTTCCCAGTACAGCATCCATAGCCCACAGGGTGATGCTCACTTCTGCCCAGTCAGTTCTAGCACAGGGGATCATTACCTATTCTCCCTGTCCCCTTAGGACTTGAGCAGGCTCTCCTTGCACCTTAGCTGCACGGCAAGATCTAATAAGCAGAGCAGAGCCAGAGTGAATTGAAACCCTGCCAGCAGGACCTATGGGAGGCTCTGAGTCTGAGATGAAGGTTGTGATGTTCACCTGCTGGATCCACAGAGGCCTTGGAGCTAAACAAGTGGCAGATCACTGTGCCCTGAGGGTGGATTGGGTGCTGTCTTGCTGCTAAGCTCTTTCTTCAGGGCAGCTGTGAATATTTTGGCAATTTGTAGTGTTGGACAGGCTCCATGGAAAGGAAAAGGGAACACTAAATCTCTGACCTAGACTATCACATAGACTTAGTCTTCCCATTAATTAATAAATTAGCCTGCAGCTATCCTACCCTCAATTTTTAAGACATGATGGGCCTGAGAGGTCCTTTTAGACCAGAAGGGCAGAGTAAAAGAAGCAAACAATCATCCAACTGCAGTTTTTAGTAAGCACTCTGTAGGTTATGTAACACATTCACCTAGACAGATAATTTTTACAGGTAATTACTACAGGCATGACTTTTTGCATATCCAAATTTAACTATCAGTAAAGGAAAACAGCAAGTCTCCTAAAAAAAGTTAAAGTCAGTCTTAATTTTTAAATTACTATAAGGCTGTTTAAGGATACTGTTCCAGTCCAGAAAGCTCTGGGGAAAAGAAAATGAACTGGCCCGACCTTCATTTGTAACAGAATCTAGTCTTCCATACAGGGATTTGCTCACATAAACTAATTTAATTTTCATATCTTTCTCATCTCAGAATAAAAGAAACAAGTTCTTCCAAGCATAACGCCTGACCACCAAAATTTTGTAAATAGCATGAGCTACTGAACCTATCTATGAATTGTCTCTTTCAATTGTCTCAAGTTTCAAAACACTTTTAGAGCCATCCTTTTCTTACACATTGTTTCCATTGGCTGTTTGGTACAGGTCATTCTTCCTCCCCTGAGGCAGCTCAGCTATGACTGCTCTGATGAGTAACTTCTGCCCAAAGGAGTTTGCTCTCAACTGAGCTCTGCAGAACAAAGTGATAATCCAAAAAAAGTAGACCAAATGCTCATACTACATGCTCAGTGCTCCCCCCCGCTGCTGTTACCCCCTGCAGAATCTGGGCACAAAAAAGGGAATGCTGGCCACAAAAACAATAAGCCTCTTCCTTGCTAACTGACCTTTCATAATACACTTACTAGTTGTATTCCTAATGGTTTGTATATCCTAAAGTATTTACAGCTGAAAACTGTTTCTTACTGAGCACTTTATTCATACGGAGTATATTGCTTCAAACTGCCGAAATTGTCTTCTAAAATTAATTTGTGCAGCTTTATAGTCTGGCAGCGTAAATCAAGGTAGTTGCAAGTTCTGATCTATCAAAACAATCTTAAAAGATGCAAGTTTGTTTCTTTCTGGAAAATATATGCTGTTCTTTGTTTACAGCAAAACCGAACTGCAGTTACATTCACTTTGCAGACCATATGTAACAGCTGATGCCCTGCTCAGTCATATTCCCCTAAGTAAAAGTAAATATTACAGCATCTGATCTATAAGGAAACACAAGGACTTATTTCCCTTTACGTTACTCTGAGATACTTAAATTCACGGAAAGCTGTTTGTGACAGCTGTCAATGGCTTCCTGGAACTGGCACCCATTGTATTGAGCAGAGAACAGCATTTCTATGGCAACTGTCTCATCACATTTCAAAAAAACAGACGAACAAGAAGCATTCACCACCTTCTACATTTCCTATTATCTCAGTGGCACCTTGTCTTTCCATTCTCCCAACTCTTTAGGGCCAAGATAGGAAGACAACACTTTTTATTCAAGCTCTGTAGGAGTTTCTGGCTGCTTGGCCACTTGGTCATTACAGCTCTGAGCTAATGCTTCCAAGAGATCTGTGTTGTTATTCCTGCCTCTCCTACTGACCCACAGTAGGGCACAGCCAGCCATAACTTTAAGCATCCCCACTGTCCTAGGACAGGCTAGGGTGCCAAGGATGTCCAGTTTATCTCTGCCAGAGGTAAACACAACTAATGCACCCTGGGCTGGCTACTACCACCAGCTGCATGGAGGGAGGAAGGCTGTGGTTCATCAGCTTTTTCCCCCAGAGGCCTCCAGAAAGGCATCACTCCTGTTTGTTCTGCTCTTCTAAATGCTCCTCTGTAATGCAGCTCGTGTAACACTGAAGGAATTGCTGTGTGAGAAGTGCAGTCTGACAAGCAGGAGGGGCTGGGGACGAAATACGGGACAGCAGCATCCCCAGGGAGAGTGCCTTTGTGCTGCATATTTGCACCTGTGCTTGCTGAGACTGTAGTGATCAGAATGCAAGGCAAAGCTGCTCAAATGTTAGTGTTTCTGTGGAAGAAATATTGTGCTTATTTTTCACAAGTACTTCTCTAAAGTAGGAAGAGACCTAGAATTCTGTCTTTTTTTTTTCTCTGTCTCTTCCCAAAATGGCCACGTTAGTATCTCCAGTGAGAGAAAAGTATTTAAAGCATTATGTGCATATACTCCATTCCCCTTTGAAAAGAACTATAAACAGCTACATCTCATTCTGCAGCTCAAACTGGCTATCATGGAAAAGACAGGCAAACAGCATGATTCAACCATTCTTACTTTTAAGGTCTTTTTTGAAAGACGTTCAAACTTTTACCATTTTCAAGACTGAGACCTGTCAGTCACAACTCCCACATTTCTTTATGCTCTGTTCAAAGCACAAGATATGTGATTTCTTCTGTTAAGGAACTTCTGCAAATTTTTTCATAGAATGAGCAAGTTTTGTCTTATTTCACTCTTTTGTTCAAGTTCTGAATAATATCAGTGTGCTCAGATTTAGAATCACTGCACTGACCTGCTCTAAACACAGACATGAATGGGATGGAATTTGGGCTTCCAAACTGGCTGTGCTGTGTTCATGTGTACACATGAACTCTATTAACAGCTTTGCATACTGTGTTTGTACTTGATTTACTTGGCTTACTACTGAAAATGTCATTTAAAAATAGCTGTTTTAAACATTTCCATTAGATACCTGATGGATTGCCTATACCATTAGTCCAGCAAATTTTAAAAAAACCAAGCCAGTAAAAAATGCTTCCTTAGAAAATTTCTCTCCTTATTTGTCCTTAAGGATCACTTACTTTGTATACAGGCACACAAAACCTTTCAAATAATCTCACTTACCCCAATCATTTAGCATTAGCTGTATGCAAGGTTATATTCATTATATCAGTGATATTGTTCATCCTTTGTACTTCCCACAAAAATTAAAGCAATAAATCTTGTAACTGTCGCTTCAAAAATAGCTATATATCTATTCCCCCCAAATAAAGGCTTTACTAAGAAAATGCATAACATGTTTAGAAAATGCATAACACATTTATTGTGCTGTTACAGCTTCATGCTGCAGCATTGGGCTAATCAGCTTTTCTGTACAAATGAGGTTTATAGGATTTGAAATTGAGAGAATAAGATGATTAGAGAATTGATATGCCATTAATGAACCAATACCATTATTGCAGAACTGACATGATTATTGCAGAAACTGTTGCTCATCTGCACTGCACTGTAGTATCCCAGATAAAATTCTAGGGGACTGGACTGTTCTCTAGGGAAAAGAATGTCTGGAGAGGGCCTTCATCATCCTGTAATTCTCAAAATCAGCAGAAAGTTAATATGAAAAAAAAATTATACATTAATATATTCCTATGTTTATATAAATATATATCTATAATATAAGGAAAATTAACATCAATATTCCAGTATTGGTTGAGAGCACCCACTTAATTGTTGGGTTCTGAGGGCAGGAAATTCTAGGGGAATTTTGGAGGAACTAAACCAGGTTGAGGAAGGCCAGGCAGAGGCTGCTGTTAAGGTACAGCAAGGTGGGCAGTGATACTGTGAAACAAGATACTTCCTCTGTTTCTGGGTGCACAGGTCATCCTTTCTAAACACAAAATCCTGCCATCCATCCTTTCTAAACACAAAATAACTGCACAATAACTCCCAGAGTTCTCCTTCCCCATAATACAAAGCTGTCATTGCAATGCAGGAGCTTGAGGATGTATGGAACAGCAACTTGAGGACTCTTATCAGACAGAAACAATCTTTGCATTACTTAATAATGAAGAAAAGTCTTGTTCTTACCAGTATTATCAAAAGTGCTATGATGTAGGAAATATTTATATCTCTCCTACTAAACCAATAATTCCTACTAGCGTAGTACTTATAACCTTTAAATCCCAAACTCTAGGTCAAAGAAATGAGCAGAAGATTGCAGTAAATTGTCAGGCAGCACAACTGAATGAACATGACAACAACTAATCTGATGATGTGGGGTAAAAATTTGATAAGCCTTTCAGAACAGATGTTTCTTCAACAATCCCCTGTTATGCTGGTAAAACAGTTAATGTAATTTTGAACCTGGCAAGAAATTTTAACAACTCAATTGGACATTTCCTGCAGAGAAGTTTATAAAATACTTCTGTTTGAACTGAGGAATAAACTCATACAGGACGTTCCTTAATAAATTTTCCCTTGCTTTAAGAAAATTAGCATTAACTGAAGCAATCAGGAAGGCAGTCTAGCAGCCTACATTACCAAAAGTAACTTTCTGTAATCGTTCAATTGTTCAATTACAGAAAATGCTAGGAACAAACATGACTTCAAACACAGATTAAGTATCAAAGTCCCTTGAAGACCATTGCAAGCACCAGCATATTGAATCAGCTGGGTCATAAAGAGAGTGCAAGACACTGTGTACCAGCTTCCCACAGCAACATCACTCACAGCTGCCAGTTTAAAGTAATGGCCCAAAGGAACTTATCCAAGCTATTCATGGATCATTTAGGAGGAAGGATGGGAGAGTTATCAGAAATTACTCCCAATGGTATTGATGTGGGAAGGGTGAGGTAACCAAAACCCATATGGGGAGGATGGCTCTGAGCCTGCTCAATTAGACTTCCCCAAAATGCTGTGGGTACAGCAGGTTAGGGTAGCAGGGCAGAGGGAACAGGCATCTCCTTGCTGTACCTCACCTGGCCCAGGGCAGGCTGGAATCCATGAGCAGGGAACACCAACACATGGTGTCCAAGAGGAGCATGGAACAGCTGCTGAGAGGAGATTCCCCAATCCCCTCCATCCCTGACAGGTTTTGCTTTGTCAGGGACCCATGGCATGCACTAAACTCTCAGAAGTCCCACCAGCAATGACAGAGACAAGAAAGGGTGATTCTTATGCCGGGTTCCCAGCCCTGGGAATCAGGGGTCCTATCTTTGGCTCCAGTTATCCTTTTCAGGCTGTGCTGCTTCCTCACAAATCCCTACAACTTCTGCTACCACCTCCCCTCCCACCCACAGTGCTACTCAGAAAGATGCCTATTCCTGCTTTCGGAGGGGGTTGTTTTGGGATTTTTTCAGTGTGTATAAAACCCCCTATATATCTATGTGTTTATAGACATTTTTCAATGTTACGCATACACAGAGTTTGCACACACATTCTTCAAAACTACCAAGCAAATGCTTCACAGTTAAAGTTCTGTGCCTTCAAATGCCATGGTCTCCCCAGTGATCCCAAATACTCACACATCTGCTGCAATTTCCTTTGAGAGACATTTCTTTCATCCTGGATGAAATTTATTAAAACGCTGACTTTTCATTTAGGACACTTTCTAATTAATACCAATCTTTAAAGCTTCTGCCTTCTAAGACTTATTGTTCCTTACACAAGATGAGAAGGCAGTCACAATTCATTGTCTTTATAGAGACACATATTGGTTCAAAATAAATATATATTTAGCAGCTTGCAGTTCCATGTCCTTGAAGTCAGAAGTGCTTTTATAGTTCAATATAGGGAAATTGCCAACTTTTTCTGCTCTAGACACAGGCCCTCAACACATCCCTATGTCCATAGTACATTTTAAAAATCTGCAAATTCTTTTAGACTGTAATTAGATTGTTGAAGACTCACTGAAAGTTCTTTAGTCCCATAAATTGGGCCATTACCTCACATCTTATATTCGCATATTCTCATTTATGAGAAACTGATTATTGCCAATAAGATAAAATCCAAGTGGCACCAAATACAATTTTCCAGCTAGAAGATAGAGGGAAAAGGAGAACTTTAATAACAGAAGTATTACAGGAAAACACCTAAGAATAATACAAACAGGCTAAAATGACATGAAGCCTAAGGTCTCTTGCTTTTCCTCTGAGTGGAGGAGTCTACTTTACAAGGGTGTAAAGACAGCTGGTGAACCCAAACAGGATAAATTCCCCAAGAGAGGTCATCTCAATGCTGACATTACTACAAACATCCTAAAAAATGCTCCTTTGCATGCCCTGCTCTGTTGGGTATCTTCACTGATGAACCACAGCTGCTCTGAAATTTTTGTGCCACGTCTACAACCTTTTTTGGCCACTGTGTAACACCGCAATGGACATGACAAATATTCTGCTTGGAAATTTTATCTGTCGACTTTTTACTATTGATCTCATGGGCAGGGTTCATCTCCTTTAGTTCTAGAGGGCCACACTACACACTTCTATATCTGAGTCTGTCTCCCCAGGCTCCCTTTAAAATCAGTGAGGAGAAATAAGCTCCTCCAGGCATAATTCACCCAATTCAACTGAGACAGCTACTTCAGGCCGAGAATAACTCTGCCCTGGAGATGACTACTTCCCTGTGTAGGGTGGCAATTAAGGATTAGATGGCTGTATTTAGTCAGTTAAATCCCACCATTGTGGTTTAAAATGTTATTTTCCCTCAATGCTTCCAATGTGGAGCATGACACATGGGTAGTGAAATCTCACACGGTCTTAAGTGGAGCCTGTACACAATAACCTCCTGGAGAGTTTTCCCTCTAAAGAGCTGATTTTCTTTTGAGAATACAGACTAAACATTTCCCAGCAGAAGAAAATCATCAGTTTGCTCAAATTAATGTGGCTGAACATGTGTACTAAAATGGACTTCCTCCATTTTTCACCCTTTATGTTCAATGATTTGACAGAATACTTCACACTCTTAGGTGCCTATTTCAATCCAAAACACTCTCTGAATAGCACCTGTAGCTAATTGATTTGTCCTAATTTACTTCCAGCTTACTCTCTAATGCTACAGCATTGTACTTCTTAAATTTTGAACACAGCAGAAGGCCCCCCTTGGGACAAAAGCTTCTCTGAGCTTCCCCATGGGGTTTTCAAGATGCAGTTCACAGATGAAGGAGCAATGGGAAGACAAACACCACCTCCAGCCATGCTAAAGGTGCATGAGGCAGCTGTCACTTCCACACACCTCCTGAGTGACTGCATTTCATCCCTTTGACCAGCACTGACAAGGACAGAGGGTTATCCCTGAAGCTTGTTCGTTTGAGATTTTTAATAGGGATGGCTGCTAGGACCATTCGTCTCCAGCTTATAAATGGCAGCTTCCCAGAGGGAAAAAAGAAGTCACTTTGGTAACTATCTGACTTTCCCAGTCCCCAACTCCAGTGTCATTAGTGCAAAGACAGACATAGACAGGTTTTATTTTGTCCATACGCTCAAGCAAAGTACCACAATGTCAGAATAAGCATCAGCTGTGGATCTTTCTCTACTACCTAGGTTTAGGCCTAGGGATACCTTTCTCGGACAGAAAAATTACTTTTAATCCTTCATGTAGATTTTGCTAAGAATCACAAGATTACTCAGTGTAAACCATGGTAAAGCTTAGCCTAAGAAAATAAGTTGACAATATAAAATGTGCTTGAAGACAGCCTACCAACTACACAGATTATTCCAACTTCCTTTCCTGAACTTCTCATGCTTGCTTTGTTTCTTGAGGTTCCAAATACACTAAGGATAATGGCAGATCCCTTTGTGGAAAGGATAATCCAGCCTAGGAACAACACTGGGGATGCCTCATCTGGAGCTGGGTCATCTGCCATCATTGGCAGAAAAGTCTTTTCTGGTTCCACTGCTTCCAAACAATAACTCTTGCCAAAAGAATCAAATCAACAGAATCAAATATGTGACACAGTTTAACTTCAGCCATGTGAAATGGAAAAGGCATTAACTTTCCACTTAAGTACCAAGATAATTTGAAAAGGAGGAGATTGCTGTCCTTTGAAGAACATTCATTATTATTATTATGCCAGAGTTATTTTCAGCCACACCCTTGTTTCTGAGAAAAAAAAATATTTTTTTACTATTTTTTTACTTGGAAAGAAATTCTACAAAAATTGTCTTTCATGGATACATCCTTGAGCTGCACCTTTTTATGTAAGAGATTTTCCACCTGTAGCTCTGCCTTGGCTAGAAGAAAACCCAAGAGACTCCTTCTGTCTTGTTATTCTGAAGCACACAGAGAAGTACTTAGTCAAAGAATTTTGGCTTTACTTGGAGAGAAGTTTACAGCTGCTGGCCAGCTAAATTGTCTTTAAGTTATTTATACTCAGCTCCCTTGTTCACTACCAACTAATAAAATTACTGCAGCCTTATGCAAGTCATGGGGAACATGTTGATTTGCCATGTCTGAATCCCTGATTTAGATGTTTAAGGCGCTTGGGTGGCTTCTCCTGGGAGGAGACACCTTTTGACAGGGGGATTGTGATGGATGAATTAACAGGATCAGTCAGCATTTGATTTCAGCTCACCCTGTGCATCCATCAAGAATCCCAAGGACTGGTGCAAAGTGCTTGCACCCTGGACTCCAGCTTGCACCTTCAAAAACCTTCCGACACTACCACACCTGGGTGAAACCATAATTGCTTCAAGGTAAAAAACCTTATAAATGCAAATGCCACTGAAACCAGTATGTTATTCTTAATGGTAACCTCTTTTCCTCAGACAGCATCCTAGACACCCATTACATTTCCAAATGGCTCTCCAGGCTTAATAAATCACCCCATGAAGTCCAAGCAAGAGCTCACAAAGTCCTCTGTAACCTTTCAGTGCGCTTAGGCTGGATTTCTACCTGATGGATTGAAAACAGCAGACTCAAGAAGCAAATCTCCTCCCCAGGAGGTGCATCAGGAAGGATTTGTTGCTGGGTTCTCTGCTGCAGAACTAATGGACAGTGCTCATGGCTCAGCCTGCTCACAGGCTGTGTAGAGATTGGCAGGAAAATGCAACCAACTCACTGCTGCCAAGGGGTATGGATTGGGAAAGGCAGCCAAATGGGAGCATTTGGTCAAATTGCACAGAAAGAGATGCTAAAAGCTCTATGAAACAGGGAACTGGGCTCGGCTTTACTTCAAGACATTTTTGCCACTAGAGCAAAAGGAAAGTACTTATTTGACCTCTCCTGGGGCATTAAGTCATCCATTTTTTACATTTCTCTGCAGCTAAAGCAAGAAGATAAAATCTTGTCTTTAACTTCACTAATGTCTGTGTTTCCAGTAGATGAGGAAGGAAATGGGGAGCCAGGAAATATTCAAGTTCTCTCCCTCATAGACACTCTGCTGCTAATATTATCAAACACCTAAATGATTAATAAAATAAAGAAATCCAAAAAGCAATTTAAGTACCATGTTTTGTTGGCAATCCAGATGTCCAAATACAAAAAATGGATAATTAAATTTATATGTGTGTGAATTTTCCATTGCCACTCATTCTTAGTGTCACAATTCTCTGTGCTGAAGGGAGACTATATCTCCTTGATAGAGAAGGTTTATTTCATTAACTCCTTATGTAAAAGTAGGAAAATTGCAGTAGTGCCTAGAGGAACAGGTGCACCATCAAGCCTAAGTATTAAAAATACAATTAAACAAATACAGTCCCTGACATACTGTTTGAAATATAGCAGAATAGGAAAATACTATTTAACTACACTTGATTCCTTTAAATCACTTCAATTTTAGATACTTAGCAATAACATTTCCTAAGGTTGAGACTCATTTGATTTAAATATCTAGGCAAGATAAAATGTTCTTTAAAGGCATGAAGGAAGTCACCTAGATGTTGGAAAGATTTCTCAAGAAATTGATGCATGAGGTTTTTTATCTAATTTCATGGAGAACAGGAGATCTTTATGAGCTTTTTTCTGGTCATAAACATAACTTTAGGAAAAGCAAGCAGCTGAATCTCTGACTGCTGGCTAAAGTCAATAAATATAGGCTGTATGGTTGTTCTCTTTTCAAAAATTCTTCTATATATGACTAAAATATTAGCACTAAAAGTTTCTTTATAGCTAATATAATATAATTTCTAACCACACAAAACCAAGTCCAGAAGGAGGCATGTGGATTCCTCACTCCCTACCATCTGAAGTGTTCTCTGGAATCTGTAGCACACATTTAGGAATAAAAGATCTCCTGATTTATATAGGATACAGAATTTGAGCACAACTTTAAGGTTCTGATCAAATAGCACTAGAATTTTAAATGAAAAGCAAAGGCTTGAAATGGCAAGAACTCCTCAGACTGACATTTTTACTGTAGTCAGAAGAAAATTCCTGTGCTCATCCATCTCTTGTTTTGATTGATAAATGATTCAAATAGTGCTCTCCCAGCAATCCCAGGCAGCATTTGTGACATTCTTAAAGGCAGCTACTTTTCAGACTACCTGCTCTGAGACCACACAGATAAATACTTAATAACACAGCTTATGAAAACTTTTCAAAGTCAATTGCCTTTCCTCTGACACACCTTTGGCTGGTTTTACATAACTGCTTTTAGAAGTGCAAATGCAGTAAACATTGTCCATGGTGAACTGAGAATATAAAAAGACCTATTCACACATATAAGCCACTGCAATCTATAACACCACTTTTATTAGCAACCTGCAATGCAGCCAACACGTGGAGATGAAGAAGCCTGAAGAGAAGTAACTGCTGTTATTATTATTGTTCTTATGAGTATCTCATACAGTGGCAGTCAAAAATACAAACACTTCCTTCAGTTCCACACTGGAAAATTGTCATGCCACAGAGTCAAGCAAATGAAGAGCCCCCTGCCACCAATTTCTTAAACGGATGTCTCTTCTCAGCAATTATTCTGCAGACTTCTGTTAGCACAATACTGCCACTGATGCAGCCCAGCTTCCTTCTCAGGCATACTCCCCACCCACACAAAAACTCAAGAAAGTATACTCCCAGCAGTTGAAAAAAAGGTCAAAAGCACCTCTTCCCTACTCTAACATGTAAGCAAAAGAAAAACCACAACGACACCAACTTCCTGTAATTCGAAGGCAGCTCAATATCCTCCTTCTGGGTTTTCTGTAACAACTATCATGGCAGTAAAAGATTAATCATATTAGGCTGAAAAATACATTATTAAGTAACAATCAAACAGTTCTTATCTTAAAACCTTTTAAGGCTCACAGATCCTAAACCTTGATCTGGCAATTGTTCAGCCAGACATAGAAAAACGTGTATGAGACCATCAGTGGCACAGGGCAAGGAGCCCCGGCTGGAGTGCATCTATTTTTCCAGCAGTAAAGGAATTATTGGGGGAAAATGACAAATAAATAATTGCCTTGCGTTCAAAGCATCTGATGAACAAATCCCCTTTTCACTGCATTGCATTATGCAAACAGGAGGGGATGAGAGAAGAAAGCAGGACCTGCTGTGCCCCCAAACACAGAACTGCTGGTAGGAGCTCCCTGAGGCTTCAGCCATTCATTCTTTCAGAGACCCAAACTTCTCATCATCGCTTGTCTTTGAAAAGGTTACCTCCAGCAGTGTGCAAGCATTTGACCATGCTGACACCTGTAAATACAGAGCACTGTTATTTTCAAGTGGTGGGGGTCAATACTGGCACTCCACACCATGGCATCTTAGCAACCTTGAATGAAATTAAATAGATGTGATTAAAGTATCCCACACTCAGACTGAAGAAAGAGCAACAGGAAGCTGTAACAGATTATTTGAGCTGGATACTTTCTAGCCTAAGTGCATTTTACACCTTAATTCAATCTTTCCATCCCAGGACTATCTGCAGAGCTGACGGTTTTCAATATATTCATTTACGAAGCACAAATGCTGGATTGTTGTCCATTTTACAGGCTGAAGTCATTCACTCACCAAGCTCTCCTAGTACACCATGAAGCATGTTTTCCTAGCAGCCACAAAGGAACAGCAGAGATCCCACCACCACCCTGCTTGGCACCAGCTGCTGGACACTGCAGGGCACGTGGGATCCTGGGCATGCAGGGCAGATGCCAAGGTGGCAAAGAGATGCCCTGGTACAGAAGAGAGAAATCAGTTCAGGGAGGCAGGAAGGGACCAGCACAGTTCCTTTATTTGTATTGTCCTGCTCCAGCATCCAACAGTGACCTTTCCAAACCAGTTTTGGCACCGATATCAACTTCTCCCAACTGAATAACAACCTCTAGCATTTAAAAGATTCATCTGTTTCACAGGCTTGAAGAGGCACATTTTGACACAGTTCTCTAAAATAGGGCAGAGACAAACCCAAAAGGGCAGCCAAGTTCTCTGAGTTGGGCAGATCCAGCTGCTTTTATCCAGGATTACCCACACGGACACTGGCTCCACCAATCCTGCTGCATCATGCACACAAATAACATAATTCCTTCTTGTCACCCAAATTCAGCACTGCTCACTACAGGAAAAGTAATTATCTGTTAATCATTACAGAAGTGAGAAGCCAACATAAAAGCAGAAGTTATACATTAAAAAAACCACAACAACAGACCACGTCAGGTACCCATTTATCTAAATTAAAATCTTTATCCATTTCAACGTAATAAGGAGCATAAACCTACTGATCCCATTAAATACAGCTGAAAAACATCTTACAGCAATGCTTTTCATCATAACAAAAGGTTAATCTAATGATCCTGTGCCATATTTGATGGTTATAAGTCACAGTCAAATTTTATTTTGGGGGGTTGGTTTGTTGTGGTGGTTTTTTGTTGCTTTCTATTTGGTTGGTTTTTTGCTTAGGCTTGGGGAGGGTTTTGCTTCTTTCTTCACTGCTCTTCTGCACCTACTTTCTACAAAATATCTTATCTCCAACTGAGATAAGAGAAATCTTCCTGGTATTTAAAGGTCTGCGGCATTTTTTCCACTATTAGCTGAAAATAATAGGGAAGCAAAGGACTGCAGTGCACTGCATTTTTAGCTCCTACAAGACTACCTCAAATCACAAATTTTCTGAAAGCTCCTATGCTGTTTGCTAAGGGGCTTTTTTTCAAATTAAAATTTGAATTTGGACTTAGAATAGTTGATGAATGAATGGTCTGCAGTTATGTCTGCAGTTTTCTTCCACGCAGTGCTGCCTATTATCTAGTGAACAGAGAATATTGACAGTCAATATTGTGGTCAAACCAAGTCATACAGCAGTAATCAAAAGAAAATGTTTAAGTGTATAATAAATATAATGTTATTTCCCACACATCTGATCCTAAGATTTTAGGATAAAGTTTGCTGCAGGGCCTAAATTAGCACCTAATTTTTTTTTTTATTAGGAAGCATTATCAGAAACAGAGAGAACAAAGAAATTCAAATAAATCCTTTGCAGGTGGAAAACACTGTTGACTGCTTGCCTGGATCTAAAACAATCCATTTGAATTATCAGAAAGGATAATAATCTTGTAGAGGTCAAGTAACAGCAGAGCTAGGAACTGTAGCTAATGGTGTTGGAACTTTTCAACCTCAAATCCCAGAGCTAAGCAAGTACAAACAAATGGAGTTTCCATGTAAAAATATATAAAATTCTTCAGATGCTGGTAACCACATCCATTTTTCCTGTTCCAGCAGCTGGTGAACTGCTATTTCTCTTCCTTCCAGTCTTACCTGAAGACTTAGACACTCAGGTCAACTGATTAGAGAGAGCATCTTCCTAATTTATGCATATATAACCACCTGTGTCTTTTTAAGAAAGCCTTCCACCCTTGGGACTAGGAGGGGGAATAGTTGGTATACGTGAACTAGTCACATCTGAAAGATCGTGAAAAAAGAAACGAAGAGGAAGAAAGATCACAGAATGTAATGTCAGCATTTAGTGACTGAAAATGGGAAAAATTGAAATGAGTAAAAAAAACCCCAAGTATTATACAGAAGTGGGCACTTGCCTGAATCTGTTCATTGCTTCTTTTCAGAAGAGCTAACATTATAACATTATTCAGCTTCAAAGAGCAAAGAAGCATTTTGAGCACTAAGGAAATGTAGTTTTCCATGATGACTTCTTAAAATAGAAAATACAGACATGATGGGGAAAAATATGATGCAATATACACGTGTACCTACTCAAGGGTAAACAATGTAAGAATCTGTACTACAGTCCTCATTGCTTGTCAACAGCATATTGATGTTAAAATGTTAAAAGCCTTTTTCCATAAATTTCAGTAGCTTCAGAGGTTAAAATTGAAAAAGCATCTTTGAGCAGACAGCTCTGAAGCCATAATTTGGTCTTTTCCAATCTCCTAGTAGAAAAATAGTTTTTCTTGCTATAGTCCATAGGGAAATCCTCCAGCTTCCCAAAGCAACCCAGGGAAAGGAATTCAATGTTTCCAGAAGTGCTAAGCACAACGTTGTTCCCATACATAACAAACAAGTCAGATTATACAGAAGCAAGGGCTCACCTTTGATTTTTCCAGGCCTCTTCCAGTCTCTGAAGATCAGCACTTTAACCATTTGCCTCTGTCCTTTACTCTTGCTTTTTACCATGTTATTATGTGAAAGCACATCTTACAATCTTGATTTCTCTCAGAAACGACAGGGGCCACAGAAAGCCTGCAACTGCTGAGAATCCACTGGAGGTTTTCTGAACTCTCCTGTAGAAGTTCAGAGCACTGATGTGCCTTCTGTGGATTTGGGCAATTAGACACATTCTGCTTAATGCTTCTTTTCACAACCAAATTAGTATTTCATATTATCATGTGCAAGTACAGTCAAACAGCTTTTTTTTTCAACAGTCATTGTGAAATATATTGAAATACATGGCAAGCGTGCATCAAGTTTTCAAAGAAATATTCTTATATAAAAACACAAATTTCATTTTCTCAGCATACAACTTAACGAGAAATCAGCTGCTAGAATGATTTCCTCTTTATGTTATGATTACACTCTAAATCTAAGTTAGATTTGCACAACCCTCTTTTGAAACTGCATAGGTATTTCTTACTCAGGAAACGAAGAGATGAAGTGTTGCCTAAAAGAACCCTTAAGACAAAGTTGTCCCTAAACTTCTATACAGTGCTGGAGGCTTTCATAATCACAAAGGTATTTTTTAAAATATCTCAGAAAGCCAAAATTGACATATTCTCAAAGGGAAAAAAAATCAACCACATGAAAACCAAAAACTTTGAAATATTTCCTTAGTCTATCATCATTCAAGATCTTTAACTGCTTAATCAATGAGAAATTTTGGGGATCAACTGGAGCTGGGTGATCTTCTTAGACAATGATCATCTGTACTGAATTCCTGGGACAACTATAAGGTTGGTTTTTTTATAATTAATTCTGAATCATTTGTTTAAATTTTAAGGAGCCATTCACAGTTATCTGTGCTGTGTGTCAAGTGTCACAACTACATCTGAACTATACAAAGGAAAAAAGTTGTGTGTGACAGTCTGTTATTTTCCTATCAGAAATGAAAATGAGTTCATAAAGCATTAGAGAGCTTAAGAGCTGATTTAGCAATCACAGCATCTAAAACAAGAGACCTGGCAGATCCAGGAAATTTCCTAAGATATATCCTTGTTTCTGTGTTTGGACACTTTTTACACTGTCCTGCTGCTACAAGCCTTTTGGAAAGTGTTGTACCCCTAAAAATACACCCAAGGCTGAATGTTTCCAGGAATTATTCAGCAAGCTTTGTTGGCAGCTGACCACAGAGACAGTCATTCTCTGCCAAAATAGGATCTTGGGAGATTTTGTTGGGCTCCCAGGCCTGACCAAGCACAAGCCATTTCCAGACCAGCTGCCAGTCTGGGCTGGTGGCAGCTGCTACAGTTTGCCTTCCTCTCATCCTTGCTGCTGCAGACACACACTGAGCCAAGGAAACCTGCCAGAAACCCCACAGGCTGACTTCCACCACACCGCTCGGATGTGCTACTTGATGCATCTTAGTTCTTCAAGGAAGTCATATTTGTATCATTTCAATGCAGTCCAGCACCAGTGTGGGATATAGACACATGCAAATACTAAACTGGGGTTACTCCAGCAGCCCTTCTTCCCAGCCATTCCACTTCCTCAAGTGCTCCTCACAAGCCTTGCATGTGATATACTCTCCCTTATCTCCACAGCTCTCCTCACCACACGCTTGATTTCATGCAGGCTGTCCTGGGACTTATTCTGCCTAACACTGGTGCTTTTTAAGAGAATCACATTGCAGTGCAGTAAGAAACTGAAGTCTTAAAGAGAAAGGCATGCTCAAGAGCTGCAGAGTAGCTGGAAACTGTGAAAAGGAGGAAAGCTAAAGCCAAATTTGCACCTGAGAAGTTTTGCCAGCACAGCTGCATCCCAGATCTCAAGACACAGATGGTTTAAACAGCCCTGGAACTAATGGGGTTTCTGCCATTAGCATTTATGTCAATTCACTGAGTGAACATAATTCTTCTGGCTAAAATATTCAGGTGAGTCAATGCTAGGATTTAAATCCCTAAAAAAAATAATTAAAAAGAAGCCCGACAAAAAAATTCAACACAACTGGAAAACCACATGAAAGTAGCAAATGAAGACTTTCTGGTTATCCTGTGGTGCTCACGGGAAGTCTGATCAATTACCTGCTCACATTTATGCTCTGCCTCCATGCAGGACAAAGCAGGTACCAGAATAGTTCTCTGTGTTGTCTTACCAGCACAGTGGCACCCCATGCAGAGTATAGCAAAAAGTCCTGGTTAGTATAGATCTAAGTTTGAAGGCACAGAATCTGAATTTTAGAAAAACAGTCCCAAACCCAAGTCATCAAGGCAAGGCAGCCTGGCATGATCTGGTGGAAAAGCATCGCCTGAAAGAAAAAACTCAAACATTCCTCCACAACAAAATCCTGTGCCATGGATGCATCACTTTGATAAAACTTTCCACAAATTCTTCCTGCTTTTCTGGCAGCTTTCCTCTCTGTCTTTCCCATAAAGACTGGGCAAAAAAAGAATGATTTTGAGTTCTACTTCCTCTAAAAGGCTGATGCTCTTACTATCCCTCCCTATTCCAAAACCATCAGCTTTAAGGACTGTTTTGTTTGTTTTGCTTGAAGTACTTTTTGGCCAGGGCTACATGCACATCATTCAGGTGAAACAGCCTGAATTGTCTGTTAGTCCTGATAAAGGAAGTGTTAGAGAAGTGCTGTTTAGGACAAACCCAATGCAGAGTTTACATCTGATAGGATTACTCCATGCCATATGGATAATAAGATCAAGGGGAAAAGACCTTCAGTCTCCAAGATGACCAGGTGAGGACTACAACAAAGACAAATGACATGGTGAGAAGTACAGAGACACTGAGAAATATACAGTAAGACAAATACTATCTCAAATAGCATCAGTCTCCAAAAACTAGTCAGAGATGAGATTAAAGATTAAGTGAATTTTGCTATCTCTCCTAACTGTAAGTGATCAGCCACAGACACGTGCTGCTCATGTCACACAGGATCCTGTGCAGAGGAGGAGCACAGGGACACATCGCCTTCACTCCTCTTCCAGCAGACTCTTCTGAGACCAATTCTCCCTCAAAGCTGTCCTGGTGATCACACAGCAGAAAAATAATTCCCCAATTGTTAGACCAGGGTACAGTCTGAAAATTATGTTTTCTTATATTACAGATTGAAATAGAGATCTTTTCCAGGCACACATTTGAAAATATTGATTGTTTTGTTACTGAACCTCTGTCTCGTGAAAGAGTTTCAGAGGGAGGTCTGTCAGTGAAGAAGGTTTGGGACTTGCACACACAAGTGTTTTCAGAGGGCTGTCAAAGAACACATGGCCTCAAAACATAAGGATGAGTGGGAAGAGGGAGAAACAAGGCTGCATTTTATGACTCTTCAAGCAAACTAAAACTGCATCTCAACCTCCTTTCTCCAGCATTGCTTAGTAATTCCTACAGGTTTCAAGCCCTTACCTGAAAAGGCAGTTTTTTGGAACACAAGCAAAGACATTCTGCATTTTCAACCCCCTGGTCAAATTTAGTTTGATAACAATGAAAACAGGACACTTCTGCCTAGTAAGAAACTATTAACTAAGTTGTACAAATTAGATAAAAAATGGATGATTAGTCACTTTTTGATTCATTACCAATCAAAAAAAACCAACCAAAAAAACTTCAAAAAACCCCCCAAAAACCAGGAACCTTGTTTTTTCCTCTCCAGGACTAAAGTAAAAATTTTAAACTTTTTCTTAATACAGAAAATTTTTGGTTCAATGGAACATTTCAGGCACATTAGATCCAAACTAAACAAAGGATGTATGCCAAAGAGTAGGGATGGGAAGTGAGTGGACCACATATGCTATGGAGGGCTCAAGCTCAGATGGGTGGTGGCCACATGGTTACATGGCATTTTGTCTTTATAGAACACTTGCCATCATGAACATGTCATTCTGCTCAGTGTGGAGCTCACACTGGGGCATAGGGTGCTCAAACACTATTTCTCATATATATTTATTTATTTAAACAGCTTTGAGCATCAGCAGCAGAAAAGATGGCAGGAAGCAGCTCCCATGGGCACTACTGTCCAGGATCTGATCTTCTGGGGCTCTTCCACATCACATACAATACAACAGACAACTAGCCAGGCCCTTATCCTGAGAGATCTGGACTAGGGCTTCAGACAGCCTCAAATAAGAGAGGAAACCAAATCCTTTCATCTAATGAATTCTAGAAACAAATCACTGTCATCTCTTCTGGAGAACTATGAATAGGGGAAAGAAATTTTCTCTTTCTCCAGCCAAAAATGATCAAATCATAACAGCTTCCCTCTGTGACCACCCAAGAACTGAAGCTGGATTTGCGAGTCATGTGTTATATAAGCAAGTCCATCATCCTGTGTTCTTGCTGCTCCTCCCTCCCTCCCCCCCCACCCCTCAGCTAGATTAAAACAGATGGCAGAGAGACATGAAATAAAGAGCAAACACAGGCAAGTGACTAATTTTCCAAAAGGCGACAGAAAGCCAAACCCTTAACTTCAACGTTAGAAGCAGCAAGGAATGCATAATTACCTTCTGAACATCACATTCTTCCACATAAGCAGATGCAGTGGTTGCTAAAGACATCATGACAACAAGCAGGGGAGAGATCCCCCAGGCAGGCTTGACAGGCAGTCTGGGACTACACTGCAGTCCTAGACACACAAGCAGAGAACCTGGCAAAGGAACCACATTAGGAAACATGAAGGAGACTTAATCACACCAAGGAGATGAGGACAGAGCTATTCCAGTGCTTGATTTTTACCAGAGAGCACTGCCTTCATTCCAATCCTGCTGGCATTGGTGCTTCCATCTCTCCTGCCAGCACCCAGTGGCAGAGGGCAAATTCCCCTTCCTTGGCAGCTCGAGGAAAGCTTCAGACTTTGCATTTCAACTGCTTCAGTGGAAGCACTCCCTACCTCTGTTGGTTTTGCTCCAGGAGCAGTAACATGACAGAACAGACATGGGGTGGTAATTTTCAGGGTTAAGTCTATTAGACTCTGTCATTTTAGCCATTTGGGATTATTTCTGCTGGCTGAATGAATTTAAAGACACATCCAGAAAATTTAAAGCAAACATAATCTTTGTTATGCCTGACACAAAGCATACTGCAGCACATCATTTTGCCAACAGAAGGACTTCTAAAACTGTTACATAGCTAAGAAAAGCACCAAATCCAGGTTCAAGGCACAGAAATGGACTTTCCTTTGCCATTCTGTAAAAAATCAGAGCACCTGTGCCCAGACATGGAGGTACCTATTCTCCAGGACTCAGATTTGTTCCCTTCCTGTGTTATACTGGTATTCAGGGCATGCTGCAAAGCCTATTTATTTGCCCATGCTTCTCCTGAGGCGTGCTTGGAAGACAGAATTCCACATTATCTTTACTTGATATTAGTTCAATTGATTTATCTGTAATTCTGCAGTTATTTGTCATCTGTGTTTCTAGTCTGTTGTGACCTTTTACAAGTGGAAATTATAAATAACTCCAGTTTGTGGAGACTCATACAGCAAAACCTAAACAGCTTTTAAGATATTCCTCCAGTTGCCAATACATATCTGGTCCAGATGGGTCCTCTGGCCCAGAGAGCATCATCCAAAGAGGGAATCTTAGGCATTACTTCAGCATGCATATACAAATATTTCCTGACAGATTAAGAACTGGAAATAAATCTACCTCTAAGTTAAGTTACAGATAGGGGGGGAAAAAAGAAAAAATAAGGTTTTAAGTGTGAAGAAATGCAGACTGGGTAAGGAGAGTTGGCAACCTTGTAATTTCTGCTTCACACTTCAGTCTGCTGACAGACATCTACTTTGCATTCAGGAAAGGCAGGTTCACTGCAGCAGCCTTCAGCTGGCAAAGAACTTCCCTTCCAAACCTTCCCTGCCTCATCCCAGAGATGCACTGTGGCTTTAGGAGCCTTAGCAAGAGTTATAGGCAGGAAAGAATTCAAGGACACCAAGAATCAAGTAATCGTGTACCCCTGCCTTTCCTCCTCTGTTGGGACACCAGGGCTTAAGTTCAAATTACACATCCCCAACCAGACCCAAGTACAAGCTCATCTTTCTTAGATTTTTTTAATCCAAAGCAGCAATATTTCCCTCTACTCACACTTAATATGATGGATGGAGCTACTTGTCATTAGTACATCACTTGGTCAGCATCTAAAGACACAGTCACACTAGGAAGGATTTGTACAAGTTTATAAAGCCTCATAAATTTTAGATCAAATTGGCCTGCAGGTCAGAGTAGCCAACAAGGCAAGGGACTCCTGCTGTCAAGTGAAGTGAGTAATTTCAAAGCCAGCTGCAGCCTGGTGGGAGATGGAAAAGTAGACATATTCTCTGCCCCAGAACAACTTTGTGTTTACTTAAAGCACAAAGTCTGCTACTGCTGCCTGTAGCAGCTTAAATGCCCTAAATTCAATCCCTGTCTTATTTTGCTGTCTGATTACTGTTACTGTTTTTAATTAAGACAAATTTTGCTAATGAACCCATGCGGAAAAAAAGAAAATACTGTCTCCCACGCCTCCCAGTACTCTCAGAAAACCTGTATTCGAAAGCAGTACTTAAACCCTAATCAGGAAGTTTTCTCCCTGCCAATGCTTAGAGCAAAATTTAAAAAAAAAATAAAAAAACAGGCCCAAAAATCAGGACCGGTACATTTCTAGTAGTTCAGTCTATAATTCAGAACCCCAAACATCAGACTGCTGATGCCTTTCCCAAAGGTCTTCCTGGCAATGTTCCTCCAGCATTAGGCATTTTTATTTATTTTCCAGGTTTTCAAAGGTAGAATAGTTCTGTTTTCCAGACCTAGAAGGGCACACTAAGGCTGTTGAACAACAGCAATTACATTGTTATTTTGTAAATTTTAGTCACAAATGGGAAGCAGTGGGCTTAATAACACACACACATGCTCAGGAAAAGCTGAAACACCAACAATATCTGTTTTCCTTGAGTGGTTACTAGACAAATTCAATGTTTACTTCTGTGATAAGGTTGCACAGACATTTTCACCCATGCCTTCTAAACATAATCAGTAAGATGATATATGTGTGTGTTTACAGACAAGGAAATATTTACATTCAGATCACCTTAATATGCCAGATCTGGAAGGGAAGGAAAAAAGATTTATAGAAGTGGCTAATTCCTCCAATTCCACAAAAGATAAATCATGCTACTAAGAGAAAGCAATAAAAATAAACAAACTAAGCTTCCAGGGAATTCCTCTTGTTTTACAGTGAATTAGCTGAAGCACTGAAATGAATTTGCTCAAAAATTGACAAAGAAAGGCTAAAGCAGAGGGGCAGAGCCCAGCTCTCCTGCATCTTAATCCAGTGAACTGTCTACAGGATCATCCTTCATACTCCTAAAAGTGTGTTGGTTGCAGAAGCCAACCATGGCAACTGACTGAACTGAGTTACACTTAAGAAAAAATCCAGAATTAGGTCATTTGGCCTAATCAAAAGAGAAGGAAGCAGCAGTCCTTAAATACTGCCAAAACTTCACCTCCACATATTTATAAAGCAATCTTTTTAGTTAACGATCACCCAGTAAAGCTGCACACATTTCCACCAATTAGAAAAGGATCTCCACCCCACTCAACCAGGAAAGCCACCAAATTTTGTGACAGGCAGTCCTAAGTGGCACAGCGCTCTGCATGGCTCTGCCTGCACACAGAGAGTCATCATCACCGAACAGAAATGTGCAAGCCAGCTCACTTCTGCCACTGTGCTTCTCACAAAGACCCCCAAATCACAGCAGAACTAAGGAAACTACTTATTTCTACATGCCTTTTAGAAATATACCCATACTATCTTCCTCGATCCAGTCTCAAACTGAAGAATCTTTCAAAAATTATTAATCAGCTTTCCTTAGCTCTAAATTGCTTTTTTTGCCTTGTTTGCAATTAAGGAGTAATATCCAAAGAGTTAGAAATTTATAAGGTGATTAACCATAATGAGTAATTGTTTTAAAGTGTGATCAACTGCTGAATATCAACAGATATCTTAGTTTTTCCCAATCAACTTTTTTCCTTATGTATTTGCATAAGCTTGAAAAGGAAGATTTATTTAGCAGAGCTTGAACATTTACCAGATAATAGTATATGTGTCTGTTCTTCCCCTAGAAGGCAGCTAGATATAAACAAAAATATCTGCAAAATAGGAATCAGTGTAGATTCAGAAGGTTTTAAGGTGGCACTGACATGATGAAAGGTATATTTTTATGCATGTAAAGTATATTTCAAGTTCAGAGAAGGGAACACAGAAAGCGCCCACATGGTGTGATCAGCTCATGTACAAGACAAGAATCTGCTCAGCATGTGTAAATATCACCACATAAAATACATTTCCTTTCCTTGTGCTTCCATTCAATTAAATGTTGGTCAACCACTGCTAGAAACATTTTTGAGTAGTCAGTAGCACATTAAGCACTGCCCAGGTTAAAATATCAAACCAAGTAAGTTGGGTGCAAGATTATAAGCAGTAAATGAGATTCTTTTTCAGCCACTCCAGCATAATATCAAAAAGCTTTAGTTATGTTACTGAAACCAAATTTCTGAATGAAAAATTATACACTAATTTCACATATTTCCCTACATGTGGCATCCAATGTAACACAAGTGCAACTCACTCACTACACTCAAAAATCTGTCAGATAACTCCACTTAGGTGTTCATCAAGTAGATCTTATACAAAAAATTGCAGGTCAACACCCACTAGAGAATGAAACCTGATGCTCTTTAGAGTAGAGCTTGTCACTCACAGTAAAAGCTGGAAACTCCAATTCAGCTGCACTCTGCAGGGTACTCAGAAACTCTTCTTGGTAAGAATGCATCCCCAGAACACAACCAAGAACTTCATCAGTATTTCCCTGCATTTTCCTTCCTGCAAAGCCATAGGAGAAGTTAGGCTATTTCCACGGAGAGAGTCATTAGCAGAACAAGTAGCATCCAAGTTTTCTGCAGTTTTCTTTAGCAGAAACCACAGAACAGCAAAACTTGAGGAAAAGTAGAGATGTTCTCAGGACTCTAATGTATGTACGTCAGCGAGACAATAAGTGAACCATTTGAAGCCTAAATACATATTAAGCTGTTTCATTTTAGAGGTGTGTAAGAGAAAGATATAAAATGACATTTTCATCACACAATTTTTTTCTTCTCTTGTTTGTATGGTGTCACCCTAAGACATATGGAAATGTTTCATGTTTCTGTTTTCTCTTCAAAACTATGTCCCAGTTAAGAAATCCCATGTTTAGCTAAAACACAAAGAATGAGTCACTTATTGATGGGGGGAAATGAGTTTATATGAGGAAAATAAGCATTTTTCCTGCTGGATTAATGTCTTTAGCAGTCATTAAATTGCTTAGTGGAGCAGACAGCACAACCTAAAAGTAGTATTAGTGCTTACTTTAGGATGAGGTTGTTCACATTTATCCAGTTTCAGGACTCCTCTACAAAGCATTCAGAATAAGTGCTTTTAACTGGAGGGGAAATAAGTATTTTTAGCCACTCAAGGAACCAGGCTGGAGTTTGGAGCCAGAATAATTAAGTCTATTAAGTCTGAACTTCTTGTAAGCTTAGGGACCTCAGTCTTTTAAGATGACAAAAATCAAGGGTGCATTATCTGAATGTTTTTACTTTTCCAACAGGTAACTTCTACAGGTAAAGATCATCTTTAAAAGGGAACATGGATTTAATAAACTCAACTGATCAGAACAGTACATCAGAAGAACCTTTTGAATGGGCAACATCCAAGATTCTCATTTCTATTACCCTGTCTGTGCTTGCTCTAATGACAACGGCCATCAATTCTCTCGTGATGACTGCAATAATTGTGACAAGAAAGCTCCACCACCCTGCCAACTATCTCATCTGCTCTCTTGCAGTGACTGACTTCCTTGTGGCAGTCCTGGTGATGCCCTTCAGCATCGTGTACATTGTAAAGGAGACCTGGATCATGGGGCAGGTGGTGTGTGACATTTGGCTGAGCGTGGACATCACATGCTGCACTTGTTCCATCTTGCACCTCTCCGCCATTGCTTTGGACCGCTACAGAGCGATCACTGATGCCGTGGAGTATGCCCGGAAAAGGACACCTAAGCATGCTGGCATCATGATAGCGGTTGTATGGATCATATCGATTTTTATCTCCATGCCACCTTTGTTTTGGAGGCACCAGACAACCAGCAGGGAGGACGAATGCATCATCAAACACGACCACATTGTTTTCACCATTTACTCCACGTTTGGCGCCTTCTACATCCCTCTGGCCTTGATCCTGATCCTTTACTACAAGATCTACAAAGCAGCAAAGACATTTCACAGGAGAAGCGTCAGTCGGATCGTGAGGGAGGAGGGGGTGAATGGACAAGTCCTTTTGGACGCAGGTGAAAGAAGCACCAAATCAGCTTCAATGCCCAGCACAACAGAGAAGACCTCAGATCCCGTGGCAAGCTCTGATAAAATCAACATCACCCTACGAAGCCCCAGGTCTGAATCCAAGCATGAGAAGTCCTGGAAAAAACAAAGAATCTCCAGCACAAGAGAGAGAAAGGCAGCAACAACGCTGGGTTTGATCTTGGGAGCATTTGTGATCTGCTGGCTCCCGTTTTTTGTAAAAGAAGTAGTTGTTAATACCTGTGAAACATGTCACATCTCAGAAGACATGTCCAATTTCCTAGCATGGCTGGGATATATAAACTCCCTTATTAACCCTTTAATCTACACAATCTTTAATGAAGATTTCAAGAAAGCCTTCCAGAAGCTTGTACGGTGCGGGCAATACCTTTAAGAGCTTTTGTTCATAAATGGAGAACATAGTTGTTTTTTAACCTGTATAAATTTATATAACTGAGATGGCATTTGTTGCATTTAAGGCAAAGCACCAGGATTCTGCATTTACATGATAATGACTTTTTTGTATAGGTAATATTGGGAGCATTAACTGTCCAAGTTTTAAAGAGATGGATCATCTGGGATTGGTTTTGCTCTAGAAAAAGAGGTACCATATTGTGGCTCTGATCCACTTGGGATTTGTACAGCTGCCTAGCTTGAAGCATAAGGTATTACCTTAAATATGAAGGAAATACACACTTGAAGTAGACAAAGAAACAAAACTTTTTTTAAAGTAACCCTCAGTCATCAATGAAATGTTAAGTAAAGCAACACACACGTTTTAAACTCTACTGATATAAGACAGAAAATGCACCATGGAATGACAACATGATTTTAACAGTCTGGCACAGGCCTGCAGCATAGAGCTAAGCCACCCACAGCCAAGGGTAGCAGCTTTAAATATATCTGCCATCATCCTATGGCAGTCAGCTGAGTGAGCTGCAGCTCTGCCTTGTCCCATGGAGGGACTTCCAAGTGTCCTACACAGCACCCCAGCAGCTGGCAAGGGGCTCTCATGGGTTACCAGTTTCATAGCGAGCCAGTGTTGGGAGCCCTCTCCCACTGCACACCCACAGCAGATGCAAGCATAACCCCAAGGGAAGCAGCCAAACATCTGGGGCACCTCCAGTGAGCTGGGCACACGGAGTGCCCAGTGCTCTGAGACACCGCTTGTGTGGGCAAGGGAAGGCTCATAAGGAGCAGCTGGTTCTCCTTGTGGAGATATTAGAAAGGAGAGAAGCAGGAGGCAAGGAGACACTCCTTTCTCCATGTCATCACACCTGGCCAGGCATAGAGCCTGTGAGCTGCAGCACCAAACCAGACACAGCTTATGGCAGGGCTGAGCATGCTGACAGAGGGTGGCTTGGTGAGGTTTGAAGAACTAGAACTGACAGCTCCAGCTCAGCAGGTTCAGCCCTCCATCCTCAGAAGCCTGATGCCCTCGAGCCTTTTCTCAACTGCCCCGAGCACCAGGGCTGTGCTCTCTTTCCAAGCAAGTGAGAAAGCACCACAGTGCTGGCAGCATGGGTCTCTGGAAAAGGCTGTGCAGCACCTTCTGCAGCAGGGGAAGAGGGAGTGACCTCAGTATGCACTGCACACCTCGGCAGAGGATCCCGTGGGATGCTCACCTCTAAACCCCTCCTTCCCCCAGAGCACCCATCCATATCTCCATTCCCAGTAGATTTAAAAAGGCTTTACAGGAACTCCACCCTGCCCTAACTTATTTAGTCAAAGATGACCTCTATGAACCAATCCCTTCCAAGGCCTGAAAGATGGTAGCTTGGCCAATCCTGGCTGACAGGCTTTAGATGCCAAGCAATGAAGTTGTTAAGAACCACACCTAAGCCAAGGTTTTGCACTTTTCAGGACAAACAGATTCAGGCTGTGTCACTAAGAACCCAGCTTCAAATTCTTTGTCAGAATTCAGTGCTGCCTCACAGGAACAGGGACTCGAGGCCCTTTATAGGGACTACAAACCCCACTGTCAGCAGCAGCAATCTCCTGCAAAGATGCTCCAGTTTGACACCTCGGCCACCAGCCTAGGGACACCACAAAGGAACTGAGACATGACAGCTGCATGGTCACCTTTAGTTGGGGAAAGGTGTCACTGGCCTTGGCAGTTGTTCTTCCAAGAGTGGTTTGCATTAGACACAAAAAGGAAAACACTGGAGAAAAGTCATCACTGTTGTTTCTCACCCTCTCCCTCCTCTCTATTACAAACTCTAGAGTTTGTAATAATTTTTATATTTTCCCCGCTGGCTATCAGCTGACACAACAGCTATCAAAAGGGTTTCCTGCAAGATGACGAGGTTTGAAACTTGAGATACTGAACTAATTTGTTTCTGTCACTTGCAACTTACTGTATTCTGCTTTCACACCAAGGTCCAAATGAAATGCTGTTCAGAATTACCAGAAAGGGTGCATTTGCTTTGCCACTGATTCTAACGCAGCCAGGAATCTAATGAAAGCTCACTTGTCACACCATGGAGCTCTAGCACAGCAGTGGCACAGCTAAATTTTGAAGATACTGGGATGTGACAGAGTGGAATTGGCTCATGCTCGGTGCAAGCCAGCACACTTTATTACCATTGCAGTCAGAGCACAGTCTCTGCAGCCCCCATGACCTCAGCACTGGCTGCATTATGCTGAGAGAAAAAATTGCTCTCAGCATCAGCTGTCTCCAGAAAGAGCCATGAAATTTAGCTTTCCAAAAGGATTAGCAGATTAGCAGGAGGCAGCACAGAAAACCCCACTAAATAATTCACTCTTGAAGACCTTTGTTTCCCACATTTTCTGAGTCATAACCCTGGGTTATCTTGGGGGAATCCATTCCTCTCCCCCTGCCTCTCCCTTTATGGCTGCTGGAGTACAGACTATATTGTTTATCCTCTTACTGGTAAGATGCTTGACAGTATCTTGTGAAATCAAATTGGAAGGAAAAATAGGGGCTGCTTTTCAGGAGAAGATACTTAAAACACTCATTTAAATAATAATGGGTGAAGCTCAAAGGAACCATATGTAGATAAACAGAAAATAGCTGTCATATGCACTGTTAACAGTAATATACTCTGAAACTAATTAAGCTGCTAAACATTTCTCAAGATGCAGGGTGGTTCTTTTGTATCGTTTTCACTGAGCTGCATCTGCTCACCAGGTCAACACAGCGGTGGGAGAGGCAACTACAAGAAAACTGATCAAACAAGTGGGCAGTAATTCCATTAAAAGCACTTGTGGCTTGTGGATCGTCATTTCTTGGTGTCTGACTGCAACTCGTCACTCATTCCCTTACAGAACCCACTGTGCCAAACACTTCCCCACACAGCACCACACAGTAGCATTTCATCTCTAGCATTTATCCATGCGATGCATCCAGAAAAAAACCAAGAATTGCCCTTTCAAAATGGATAGAGGTTAAGATGTCTGCAAGATGCTGCTTTCCCTGCCCATGAAGCACACAGGCTTCCACTGGACCTTTAGCACCAGGTTCAAGGAGCACAATGGAGCAAGATTTTATGCACTGGAGCTAAGACTTTTTGCAAGTAGCTCTGTGCCCTGTGAGAGTTCAGTCTCAGTAAAGTAAAAGAAATTGTGTCTGGTTTCCCATCTCTGTCAGAAGACTCTGTGTATTTTAGGGAAAGGGTTTACATGTCCTCCAGAGTTTGCACAAAGCTTCCTAGGTCTCTGTCCCTGCTGCAGCTGCCCTCCCCATTGCTGTTTGCTGCCCACCCATCAGTTTAGATTTCTTCCAACACCCAAAGAATTGGATTTGGAGCAGCTGACCCACTCCCACTTCAGCTTTCACAGAGAATGGTTCCTGAAGAAGCTGTGAACACGATATCCAGCTCAGGTGGATGGTTTTTACCAACAACAAGGAGTAGATATGCTCATTATGCTGTACCCATTTCTTTGCCTTTCCTCACTGCCAGATGCTTTATTGGTGCTCTTTTCTCCCGAGTATGGTACATCCCTTACAAAGAGCTTGGGGACTCAAAAATATATTTGTTTTAGTGATGCAGTCACACTTGTTAACACATGACTGTACCACCCAGAAACACCCACCTCATCCAAATGCGCTTTTGGCAGTCGCTGTCTTCAGCTGGTGCCCGATTGTTCTCGGTGCTGGGGAGGTGCACGGAAATAGCTCCATACCAAATTATTTTCTCCAGCAGTTACAAACTCAGCACACTATTTCTAGACAAGTACACATTACTACTCAACCTTTGCATGTCAGATTCCCCTCGCAGAAGAGAAACAGAAAAATCACTGCTGTAGCTGAAAAAAATAAAAAAAGAACAAAGGGCTTTTTGGAAGTCTGCACACCAAAGAGTAAGTCCTGCAAGAAACTTGTAGCAGCCCTGCAAAGATTAAGAAGAGTCCTAACACTTATGTGAGTTCTACTACAGGGACAGTACTACCAATAGCAGAACTGCTAAAATTACCAGCAACATGTTGATATGTCCTCCCATTTTAAATCCTGAAATTAATTAAACCAAGTAATTTTTTTTTCATATTTTTCATTGTCTTCTGGAGAACCAGGATCAAATTTCTTATTTTGCTCCTCAAAACCAGGCAACTCAAAAAATTAAATCTTTGATGATACTGATCTTGGTTAAGAGGAAAGATTACAGAGAACAGAACAAACTGAAGTCAGCAGCAAGGGCTGTGAACAGCCAAGGTTACCAGCCAAATTCAAAACAGACTTTCTGGTGTCAAATGTCCCACACTTAATGGACGTCAGTGACTGAAAGCAATTTTATATTCTCACTTTCTATCCTAACTTACTAAAGTATGATTTTCATAAGTTTCAGTTGTTTACTTCATATTCAAGTGAGTTACTTAAGTAAGAACTCTGCAACTCAGGAAAATTTAAGAAGGGAATATTTTCAGGGATGGAAGAAGTACTGTGTTTCATTAGTCAGAGTACATTAGTACAATTATGAATTTGAAATTGTGGCTGGGGCAGTGTAAAATCAAAGATGCTGCTTATCGAATGCTATTGCTTTTTATCCACTAATAGTTCAAACCAATTGTATCTACTCTTGTTTATAATATAATACTATTATATATATATAATATATATAAGCCTAAAATTATTTAAAATATAGTTTTGAAGGTTCTCATTGCTATGCACCATATGGGCAACACTAATAAAAAATAGCCTCTCTTTCCACTTTAAAGCAAGATACCTCCTATACTTGGATGATATTTTCCCCTCACTAAATTAAGACTTTCCTTTCTTCCTGTACACCCATTTATCTGAAACTCAGAGCTGTATTTCATGGTTTGGATCTAACGATGAAAAACATATTTAACACCACAAAAAGCGCTAACTGCTAAGGTAATGCTAGAAGAGGGATTAATCTTCTCACTTTCAGTTTAGATCATGACTGGTGGTAGACATTTAATGCAATAGCTGGTTCTGTGCTGGCAGCACTCCAAGATGCAAAAGCTGTGCTGTGGCTAATTTGTATGACAGCAAGCGTCTGCTAAGCAACTCACTCTTGGCTAAGCCTGGTTTCCCATCTTTCACAGCACAAAGCTGCATGAAACAGTCCACAGCCATGAAATAAGAAAACAGCCAGTTTGCACTCCAGTTGTTTCTAATCTGGCAGATACTGGAAGTCAGTTGCCCCACAAACTCACACCACTAACCAACAGCAGCAAAGCTGTGCCTGCATCCATAGCAAAAAAAAAAATATTTCATCTGCTACTTTGGAGGCAGCCTGAACTGACTCATGGTCAGGTAGGCTCAAAACAGAGCAGCACTGCTCCCAGCCAGACACAAAAAGAGATCCCTTCAAGGAAAATGCCATTAACAAAACAGTGTTGAATTACCTCAGCAGCTCTGGTCACTACAGGGCTTGCATTCTCTGTCATCAAAAAGTTCACCTCTGAAGCTTAAGGTGATCCATCAGCTTAGATATATGCAAAAATACTGGAGTTTAAGATAAGAAAAATTCAAGCTAAATGTTTTCAGTTTGGGGATTTGTCTTCCACATCTACTTTAACAGCCAGTAAACTGTGGTCCTTTTGAACCCAAAACGGTTTCTCAAGCAAGATATATCTATAACAGCAAAGCAGGACTTCATTTTTTCACACATATAAGATATGTTACTACTGGACTGTTTCAAACCTCTTTCATTGATGGTCTCCTGCATTTTGACAAGTATTTCTTTCACCTGGTTTTCAGAGTGTGGAAGAAATACCAATTAATTAATTATCACAGACAGGTCTTAGCTTTTGGTTTTTAACTATAAAAATGAGATAAGGGAAGAAGGCAGCCAGCACCTCATCCTGAGGTCCTGGGGTGGAGGATAGAAGGGGAGGGGAGGTGATAGAAGGGGAGGGGAGGTGAAAGAAGGGCAAGGCAGAACAGGAATCCCTTTGTTAACTGCACAAGGAATCACACACTACCGTTTGAGGGATGAAAAAGAGAGCTGTGGAGCAGAGCAAATCAGGAAAGAGGAAGGAGGAGGAGAACAGGGAGAGAGAAAGACTGAGCAGTTTTTTCCTTATAGGGACTGACAGCCTTGAAATAAACTTGCTTGAACTCATCACAGCTCAGATCCAGCTAACGGAAGTGCCAGTTCACTTTGGAGCTGCCTGGCACCTCCTGGAGCTGAGAGAGGGAGAGGAGGTGGTTTTGCCACCTTCATCCCACGCGGGGTCAGTGCATCACTGCACAGCCCCAGTACACGTGATCTCTCTCCAAGACTGCTGTGACAACTCTGGTCAGCACCAGGCCTGCTCAGCCAGTGAGGCTGGGGAACAGCAAAACTGATATCTTGAGAGGTACAAACAGTGGAGGAAAAAAAAAAAAAGAAAAACTAGCAGTAAGAAAGTATATCTTAAAATCTTAGCTACATTCCAATGCCCTCCCACCATCTCAAAAGCCACCTCAAGTACCTGGAGAGCTGAATGGAGACTTTGTCCCTTGCTTTAGAAGTGGCAGGGATAGATGCTCAGCTCACTTTGTATTTCAGAAGTGCAACTTACACAGTCAAACCACTACCATGTTTCTTGCTCTTCTTAGTTAAATACCCCAGTGTATGCCAATCCTCCCCAGCCCCTGCCAGCCTGGGCCTCGCCTGTATCTCCAGCCCACTGAACATGGTGTTAAAAGCACTCCATAACAATTTACTCCAGCACTTCTCTTTCACTTGACTGGAGAAGAATAACAAAATGCAACTGAAACACCCTCCAAGCACTAAGCCTGCAAATAGGGCATAAAATAGAAAAAGAAGGAAGCAGTCTAGATTTAAGAGAAAATAAATCAAGTGACACTCCTCTAAACCACCCTTTCTATTCACTCCACTCCACGCTCTATTCTCACCCACAACACACTGCACACTGTGAGGAAAGGGAAGAAGTTATTTCAGTAGCAGGTTTGACTTATTTCGTATAGTTGGGCTAAAAAGTTTTCATTTAAAGATCCTTTAGGGGAACGAGGAAGGCTGTGAAATGACAGCCTGCTTTGCCTTATCTCATCCTCAGCTCTGCTAAGAAAGCCAGAGGAGGGAGGGGTTATTGACTCAGGTGCAGACAGGGACACACAGCACAGATGAAGGGGGAGAAGGAGGAAGGAGCAGGCTTTCACCGAGGGGCGGCTTCTCAGGGCACAGAGCAACTTTGCCTCAGCCGCCGGACACTTGGTGAGGGGGAAACGCCAGCCTCCCTCCGCAGGCTAGAAACCACGAGTACTCAACCAGCGGGTTGGGAACAAGAGGAATGGGAAGCGATTCGGGGCTGTTCTTACCGTGCCAGGCCCCGGAGCCTGCAGGACCGAGGATGTGCCGGGCTGCGGAGCATTTTCCCGGGCGGGCGGGTCCCTCTAGCGGCAGGAGAGCCCGGCAGCGGCCCCGGCCCAGGCCCAGCTCCCGGCGCCTGCCCGGGGAGCCCGGACACAGCCCCGCAGCTCACAGCCCGGGGGGTCACAACCCCGGCTGCCGTCTCCACACACGCTCCTGGTAGGGGTGGGCCCGGCTGGCAGCCGAGCCCCGCTCCCCGTGTCCCGGCGTGGCACCCCGTGCCGCCCGGTGACAGGCATTCCTGCCGTGGGAACGAGCATGCCGAAAAGCAGGGAAACCACGAGGACGGGATCCCCACTTTCCCAGCATGATTCTCAGAACCCTCATGTCTACCTGCACCCCCCCTTCAGTGGGGTTTATTAGAGAATCATAAAATACCCGGAGTTGTCAAGGAACCACGATTAGAGAATCGTCGAGTCCGCTCCAACAATCACATCATGTGCCCAGGAGCGTTGTCCAAGTACTTCTTGAACTCTGGCAGGCTTGGATCTGCAGCCAGTTCCCTGTGGAACCTGTTCCAGTGCACACCCACCCCCTGGGTGAAGAACCTTTTCCCTATATCCAGGCCACTTTCTCCTCCTCGACACAGCTCCTTGCCGTTCCCTCAGGCCAGAGTGAAGAGAGCTGTGTCTGGAGCTACGCTTCCCCTCATGAGGGTGTTTTGAGGACCACAATGAGGTCTCCCCTCAGCCCTCTCCAGGCTGAACAGACCAAGTGACCTCAGCCACCCCTCTTATGGCTTCCCCTCCAGTCCCTTTACCATTCTTTGGACACTCTCCAATGGCTCCATGTCTTTTCTATATTTTGGCAGACAAAAACGCTCTCAGGACTCGAGATAAGGCCACAGCAGTGCGGAGCAGAGCAATCTCCCTCAACTGGTCTCTGCTGCTGTGCCTGATGCACCCCAGTGTCTGCTGGTTTAGAGATTTGGTGCGCCTCACACACGGAAGGGAGAAAAATTTCAGTGAAAGGTTGATTGGCATACTGGGACAGTAACCTGAGAGGAGGCACTGAGCACAGAACAGGTTGAAGGCTTGTTTGGTGAACCAGGGAGCTGCAATATAGCTTTCCTCTGGGTTTATACTGCTGTAGCATGGGGCTCCTGGGACAGCCAGGTGCCAGAGGCAATGGAGGTTTCCAAGAAAGGGAATGTGACATTTGCTCCCTTTCATGGCTGCTCCAAGACTGAGGTAGTAAGTAACATTTTGTGAGCTGAATGAGACTCCAGGGCATTCCAGTAAAAGCTGGCAAGTCTGGGGAGCTCAGCAGTGCATCTACAACCTCCCAAGCAAAGGTCAGAAGAGACTGTCATTTGAAGTGTGTGCAGAAACACCTATGCAGTTGAAAAACGTGCATGGGGAGAAAAAATACAATTCACCAGAGATCAAGGGAGCTGGTAACACAATAATAAAGACCTCAGTGACAGGTAGAAGCTTCTAAGCTGGTTTCTGGAGAAGCAATTTCTTTCTGATACATTATTTGGTTTATTTCAGGATTTAATTCTAAGTACTCACAAACAATACCAAGCAGTACAGAAATAGCCACTTACCCCTCTATTTAAAATAATTACATTAATTATAATAATTATTTTTGATTCGGACTTGTTTGTGGTTACTAGACTAGAGGTTTATTCACAGTTGCTCTTTACCACTTTTTGATATTGCACAGTACTGTGTAAAGTGGCCAAAACTTCCTCATTTCCAAAATCTATAGCCCCTCTCATAGTAGACAAGGACAAAGCAAAGCACAGGGCAGTGGAGAATTATACTCTGGAATTATAAAGTGGTCAATGACTGGGATTTCATTCTAGGAAAGAAAAATCATGCTAAAGTGTGAATGACTGAAGTCTTACTGTCTTCATACATTTTCTGTGAAATTCTGTCAACAGCATGTCTGAATTTGGTGGAATACTGGGCAGCAGTACATCAATGCATACTCTGGGTACTGAGGAGAGGAGGTTTAAAGTCTCAGTTGAGACCTGAACACGTACACAAAGAAACATATCTAGGCCACACAAATATTTGTACAGGATCACAGAGATAAAGTGTCACAAATGATCCTTTTCAGAGTTAGAAATTACCAAATATAAGGTATTCATGATGGCATTTTTTCTTTGAGCAAGAGGAGAATGCAAGAATTGAAAGGGTTCTTTCTAATGCCCTTGGCATTTTTCATGTTAAGAAATTGCCTCTCTTGCATTGCCTAACCGTTGATTTATACCCAAGTACTTCAGTTGGTTCCTGTCAGATGTCCAGTTACATTCCTGTTTCTGGAAAACTGAATCTAGAATTGTTTGTGCAATTCACTCGCAGCTCAAATTTTCTTTTTCTTCTTTTTTTAAATATAGGCAACACAAAAGTCACAGAAATACTTAAGCTGCTTTGCAAAGCTAAGAAAGAAAAATGATGACCAATTTTCTGACTCCTATGCTTCTGTCAACATCTTTTTTCTTTTCTATATGCCTTCTTCACTGTCATATAGACACAAAACAAAACAAAGAAATGAGTAAACAAAACTCAGAAAACCCCTCCCACACAAAAAACTTGACCAGGCCTGGAAATTTCTTTCCAATTTTGTTTGAATCTAAGGGGAAGGGGAAAAAAAATAAAAACCCAAGGATCAAAAAACATCAATCCAAATCTTTCATCACAACTGTGAGGCCAGTTGCAGTTATTTATGCTGCATTTCCAAGGGAATACACAGTGGCAGCATGATCCCATCTTATCCCCTTCTGCTGTGGAATGTATTGCTGTAGCGGTGGTAATTACAGATATTCACACACCCTCAAGGCAAGCTAGTTTTAAATAGTAGAGAATTCACATTTTCCAGTTGTTTGGAGAGATGTCCAAACAGTAATCCTGCATTCAGCATGGTCATAAGGTGGTGCAAACCACATCCTCCTATTCAATTGCCCAGAAATGTGTGGGTAGGGTTTCTTGGCAGATAGTGCTCTTTACAATATTCAATATGTGTTTGATGCAAAAAGATCACAGGGACTCTTTCTACCTGCAGTAGTTCACCATATAATAAGCAAGTGTGGAGTAAACTCCTTCCCTTATTCCCCTGTCTCTATTTATTTCTTTCTGTCATTACATGACATATCCAGACAAATGTTCTGGCATGGGAGGTCTCCTTGCTCGAATGCATCTCCTGGAGTTTCATTGCTGTAGCAGGGAAGTTCAAACATTGTCACTGACATGGCAGGAGATCACAGATATAAAGTGAGTGATCGTCCCTGCATCACACAAGCTGCCTCTCAAAGACCCCGAGGTAAAATGAAGCAATTTGATGTGAAACAAATAAGGATAGAAGCTTCCCCAGGCCCTGGTAAGGAAAAGGAAGACTGATATTGAGTCAGTCTCTTGAGTGTGGCTTGGAGCACAACCAGAATGGGTGAAATCTGCAATCCAGCATCCAGGGACAGCACCCTCTCGAGAGGTCTCTCTGTGTTCAGCTGAGCTGGTGTCCCAGCAGCAGCTGCAGAAGGACAGTGTGGGGACATGCTGGCCCACAGTGACACAGGGCTGAGGTCACTGCAGTCAGGGAAAGGCCAGCCTGAGCACAGGACCAAGGGAGATAATAGGCCTGTGTCCCTTTAGTCCTTGCTCTGTCAAACACTGCTTGCCAGACGGTCTGCTGCCATTAAAGTATGGTCACTTCTGAGCCTTTTGAGGGCCTTTTTCATACAAGAAAGTCCCCTGCTGACCAATTAGTCCAGCTTGCCCCTTGCTTGGCTGTGGAAACAATGCAGACCATGAATATGCTCCAGGTAACTCTGGCCTCTGTTGCCAGGAATGGAATGAGGAGCATCACTGCCCTCAGCAATGAATTTTCTGATCTGGCTGTCTGTGCCTATAGTACAGCTTAGTGCACAGCTTAGTAACCCAAAATATAAATGCAAAATAATCCCTTATTAATGCAGCAAAAGACTGACACCTGCTATCATTTCCCCCCTGGTCTTTATAGGTGTATTTCTATTTCCTTCTTTTACACTACATCCTCCACACCGTGGTCACTGCCTTCCACATCACCATGATCTCCTACATCACATTGCTAACCACATCACCATGATCTCCTCCTTCAGCACAACCCAGTTCTTCACAGGTGGCCCACTGCTCAGAGAGGCTTCACAGACCACAAGGCAGCCAGAGTCTGATACATAACTTCTGCATGCAGAATTGCTGCCCACGAATTCATGGGTTTTTCCATTAGCCCATTTCCAAGTGTGTCAAAAGAGCCAAGTCAAGCACCTGGACTTTTTTTTTTCAAGTACAGAAATTACCTTGTCCCAAAAAGGCTAAGACTGCTCCCCAGGCAAATGGGGATTAAAAAAAAAAAAAAAAAGAAGGAAAAGAAACGGACAATAAACCAGATATTCATCTGAATGACAGCAGTGTCAGCCACTTTGTCCTGCCAGGTGGCTGTTTTGTCGAGATGTTGCAGGGAAATTCCTTCCTTCCAGGCTGCTTGTGCCTAAAGTTCATTAAATCCAAGGGTATCAGCCAGCACCATTTATAGACAGTCTTGCTAGCAATGGGAGATCAATGTGACGTGCCATTTCCTTGCTGATCTACTCATCTCCTTTCCAAAGTTGTTAATAAGCCCAAGCTGTAGCAATCTAGGCACAAAACTCAAGTAGGACAAGAGTAATTCATTAAGTACCTTATTTTCTATTTTAATAAAAACATCAAAAAAAATATCACCAAAAAGCAGAAAAAGAAAAAGCCATTTCAATCTACACTTCCATTTCACATGTGGGTGTGTTTTCCTCAGTCTTTTTCAACATCAAAAGATATTTGCAAAGATATTTGTAAAAGTGAGACTAAGGTTTGAGTTGGCAGCAGAGGTCAGATCTCTAGCCCATAAGGTGCAGATGTTATTGGTGTCCTCGCTTCCCGTGTTCACAGAGGGCACAACAAATTGATAGAAATATCTAAACAATCCACCCTTTAGTCAGGAGCCTCAAAATAGCTTTGGTGGTCTTTTTCCTCTCTTGTATTTAACACAATCCACTTGCTTTACTGTCTGAGCTCTTCCTTGTCTTTTTTAGTAATTAAAATAATGCATCTCCAGGAGAAACAAGAAAGTTTCCTTTGTTCTGTGTCCTCAGAGATAAAAAATCGTACCAGAGAGAGACACAAAGGAAAACTATTGCCCAAGATCACAAAAGAAAACAGCTGCAGATAATTAAACCCAAGTCTCCTCACCTACTATGACATTGTTTGATTCTCTCCTTATGCTTCATTATGTCATTTTTAAAAGTCTGGAAAACGTTAAAGTCAGGAAACAAGCAAGGGACCTACTTTGACATAAAAGTGCAGGGTCTAGAGTAGAGATTTGATGAAAAAATATAGAAATTTATTATTTTTGGCTAGTCTCTTTATTCTTAACCTTTACTGTTTGAAGTCATAGCTGGGGCTTCAGAAAACAGTACAGCTGAGATTTGCTTCATTTGCCATCAGCATATGTGCTGTCAGATCCACTGGGTTTTCAATCATTTTAAAATCCAGGAACACAGAGTAAGCCAAACACCAAAACTGGGATTCAAACAAGTGGGATTTTAAGGTAAAAAAAAGTAAAAACAACCAGAGACTCTGCAAGTGATCAGTGAAAACAAGTGAGGTTGTAATCAGCTTGTGTTTTCAGAGACAGTAGAAAGTGAAAAATTACTTCACATGAGGAAATTCTGCATGAAGCCAGTAGGAAAAAAGTGAAGTAGGTTTCTGTGGAAGGCCACAATCAAATTTTCACTTTGTCTATTCAACATCACTCTAAGATGGTTTCTCAGGCTGCAACCTTTTGCGGTACTATTTGCAGGGATCAAATTTTATAAGGAAAACCCACAAACATTAAAATAATTTTTTTTTTCTCCATTTTTGACACCAAAAGTGAATGTCTTGTGTTACAATTCTCTATAGCATGGTCTCAAGTTTAGCTATTTGGATTACTCAAAAGCAGTTTAGAAGGGAAAAATATTAAACAGGAAAATAATCCCAAAATTATTGCTTTGCTACAAATTGCCATGCTTGTCCCAAAGTTCACAGAAAGTAAAGCTTCCCCATGGCTATGTCCACAAAATAATTGTACCTAGACCAAAAAGGTAGTGATTTTTAATGAATGTTCTCAGCTTTTTATAAGCAGCACTTTAAGTAGTATCATTAATTGCAACTTCATACCAAACAGTAAGACTGAACATCTGTATGCTGCAGATTTAAGCACACCAAAAATGTACACATTCACTTTAAAAAAATTTTTGCTTATCACTCTTCGATAGTAGTGAAGTTAGCTGCCTACTCAACCAAGTTACACAATAGAGAGTGTTTCAGCATGCTTCCACTGAGGAAAATAGTCAATGGCATGAAAGGAGGAAATCTCACCTTAAAAGATGAAACTGTAGCAGAAAAATACAGCAATGCCCTCTTCATACAAGAACTTGGTACCCTGGGGAAGGGTGTGATCTTCCAAACATCAAGTAGATGTCAAGCTCTTACCATATCCAGAAGTTTTCTGATCCAGATACAGCCACCACAGGATTTGAAGGGGGGCACATCCTACTTAGGCAGGTGGTGATTTTTGGTGTGTATGTTTATCCTTCCACGCTCCCAAAGAATGGACACAAAAAACCATAAGGGAACCATACTGAATGTCTACCTTGCAGCAACACAGATTCACTTCCATCTCTGCCCAAACAGCTGCTGAATCCTCTGATGTGGACCCATCACACATCAAATCAGTGATGAGACTGATAATTAAAATTTCCTAACACTTTGCAATAAAAGCCTTTGTTTGTATCACTTCTCAAGGATTTTCACTGCTCAGACTGACCCCCTTCTGCCTCAAACAGGTGCCTTATATGACAGGAGTGTCTGGGCTAACATAGAGCCCTGGCCCAGCCCATCCTGCCAGGTACCAAAAGCAGACTTGGGCCAAAATGCTCCAGTCATTACAGAAAAAACTCCAAATGTTTCTCTGTAGCAGTTCTTGCCCCCACATATCCTTTTCCTACTTAAAGAGCACGGGCTGTGCATGACTTCAAACACAACCCCACAAGATCCTCTGGCTCTCCCAAAGTACAGGGATGCAATGAGAACTTTGGGACTCAGGGCTGCTCCCACCACAGCTTTTCTTGCCTGAAACCTAGCAAGCCCCCTGCTTAGCAATTAAAAGTATTTTGCAAGTCCAGCTGTGCAATTGTACAGCTGTTGGCAATTCCCTGAGCTTCTTGATCCTTAGGACAGGGATTTTTGCAGAGCAATCATCTTTCCCCATCCTTGCAGGGTTTCCCTGTGTCCCTAATGTCAATTTCAATAAAATTTATTTCCAGAGGTGGCTGGGCTGATGTTTCCTTTGGTTTAGAAGAGAAGTCCCCAGCATCTCTACATGTTTAACATAAGGAAATTCCCAGCTTTATTAAAAATTAAATCTTGAGCTTTTTGGTCCATCTTCACCATTTAGTTCCCCCTAGTTAAGCATGATTTTCCCTTTTTAAACTGAGATCATATACCCATATTCCAGGTGACATCAACTAAATCAACCTCACTTGCTTGCTCAAGGGCTTTTTCTACAACTATCTCCTCTAAGCTGTTAATGTTAGTCTCAGAAACCAATTTTTAAGTTATATCAGCCCCTTGGTTCATTGACTGTGGAGTTAAATAGATCTTCTGTTGTCACTCCTGTGGCATATGATTGCTAATGGTTTTCAGTCTGGATGACTAAGAAAATTTCCTGTGAAACAAATCTCTGAAGTATTTCATTCCCTAAAAGCATTCAGTAATTCTTTATTTGCATCCAAATTCAACTCCCCAGTCTATCCCAGGAGGGCTTCCTTTGACATCTTTTCCTGGAATAATTCTGGTGGAAACTAATCTATGTTATCCACATTATCACTTCTTAACATCTTTAAAATATGTTTCTACTCCTCCAATACCTTTAAAATCATTATTCTATCATTTCTGTACAGCCCATTTCCAACATGATTGCTCCTGTCATATAATAATCACTGCTGCTCTTCCGCCTCAATGTAGTTTATGTTGTTGGTGATGATATTCAGTTTCCTGCTCTAACACCTGCAGTAAACACTTGCTTGGTGTGAACACCACATCTGTTGCCTCCTGACCATGCCTTCTAGGCATATGAAAGTAAATACTTTGATATTGATATTGCCCACTTAACTACAGTTGGCAGCAGTTTTACTCCCTTTACCCCTTCTCCTTGTGTTATAAAAATAGCTGTAAGGGCTTCACTACTTTTCCAAACAATTTTATTCATTTCTTTATTTAGATTTCTGTTCACAAGTCTTCTGTTCACAAGTGTGATCCCAGGAAGCTGTGTCTTCAGCATAATCCACCTTCAGATGAATCCCCTTTGCATGGCTTTTCCTTCTAACCACACTGCTTGCATTGCCTGCAGTGATCTGGAGAAACTTTTCTATCCTTCCTTTCAAAATATTTTACCAAATTTCACCTAAACCTAGTCTTACTTGAATATCACCTCCACACAGTTATTTTTTTATTCCCTTAAGGCATTTACAGTTTTTTTAAAAAGGAAAAAATCTACTGTTGATCCTTCCTATGACCTTCAGAACCTTTTTCAGACTCAACACCCTGTCCTAATCCTTCCTTAGGGATGTGGTTCATGAGTCTCCCACTCATCTGTGAAAACCTGACTAATTTTTCCTTAGCCAGGGTTGTTTACACTCCTGGATGTGCCCTTTTGGGGAGAGGTGGGACTCTTTGAGGTCCTCTTCCTACTATCCTTCTTCCTGACTTTGCCTCTCTTTTGAAGTGCTTTGCTCCTCTTCTTTGCCACTACTGTTTCTTTCGCTGCTTGTTGATTCTTTTCTTCAGCTTCACCACAGCAATGCCTCCTCCTCTCAGCATTTAGCTACCAGGAAGTGAGTTTCAACCAGCAGCATAAATATTTTTTCACAGAACATAATTAAATTTGTGGGGCTCATTGCTGCATCTTAATTACAGATTAAAAGCATAAAGAAGACTAAAAGACATTGAAGTAATTATGGAGGGCAGGTTTATCAATGGCTGTTAAGAGATGATTCAAACACAACCTCCATCTCACTAAGTCCTAAACCCTTGAGTATAAGAGGCTGAGCAAGGTTGTCAAAGGGTCAGATAGCTGTGGTTTCCTGTGGTCTTTTCTCCTCTGGCCATTCTGGACCATTCTGTAAAATATTACACAAATTTAAAAGAATCTCAAGCCGTCTCCAGAATGTTCCTCTCTGTTGCTGAAAAAGAGGTGTTTCACAATGTCTGGGCTTGTTTCACAAACAGCTCCTCATTCAAATCACAGAATCATAGAATGGTTTGAGTTGGAAGGGGACTCCAAAGTTCATCTGGTTCCAGCTCCCCTGCCATGGGCAGGGCAGAAGACACCACAGAGGCATTCAAGTACTGATTCAGACCCAATTCCATCAAATTCTGTCAGACTGAGCTCTCCACTGATGGCACTAAACCTGGAAAGGCAGAAGAACTGCCTGCCCATCAGGCAGTGTCTGTATGTAAAATATTTCTGAGGTTGAACTCCAGATATGGGACTGGCCTTGACACTGCATATAGAAGATGTATTCCAAGAATTTGGCTTTTTACACATTGTTTTGTCACACACACCCTCCTTTTTTTTAAAGATATGCTAATTCTCCCTTTGCACTTAAGCACAATGACTTTTCAAATGCAAGCTGTCGTGCAATAACAGTAGAAATTCTATGCCAGTTTTTTTATATACATATTTACATATATGGAACTACTGAATAAGGGAAATGGAGCCGATGCATTTGCAAATCATTGTGCAGATTGCTCTTAAATAATTCCTTGTGGTATTTCAGCATTTGTGAAGAAAATGTGAGGCTTAGCCAGCAATAATGCCTCCATGAAGCTATGGCTGCTGTTTTCTTGCCAAGCAATCCAGTTTTAGCAGGTAAAGAATCAATCCTCAATGCTTTTTGCTAGACTGAAAATCATAGGAGCACATGCAATAGTTGGCCCCATCTTTTCCACGCACATCCTTTGTGTGATCAAGAAAGATCTTCAATACATGAGCACTGCAAATTGGTATTTTTCAATGCCTTCTTGGAGCCGATGCTGAAGTTATTTCTTGCATACAAAACAGATTTTAAAAAAATCACACTGCAGGAAGAGCTTGTTTAACAAAAGCTAAGATTATCCCATCAGCTGCGTAGCTCACCAGGAGTGATTTGACAGAGCACAGCACGGGTTGGGAGATTTTATTTTGGGCTAGCTCTGATCTGATCCTGTGAGCTGAACACCCGAGAGCATCTGGAAAGCATTAGGTGAATCCCTGGGGTGCTGCAGAAAAGATGCAGTGTTTGCTGTGTGCTCCAAGGCTGCTGGACAATACCAACCCCGCACAGTGGGCACGAGACCACCGGGAGTTTCTTTTCAAAAGCACATTCCTGAGCTGGGCTAACACTGTGGGAATGCATCTGCCAAGAGATGACTGCAGAAAACAGCAGCTACAGGAGAGTCCCAAGGACAGAACATGGACACCAGCTTTATTGTGGTCCAGCCTCTCCATACCAAAGCTCAAATCTCTTTTTGCTCATTTGACAGGCCCTATTTGAAGTGTGTTTTTCCAAGAATGTGCTATAGAAGGATGATGACAGCTGCAAGCTGAGAACTAAAAGAATGTTTTGTGTTTAGCCATACATTTCCTCTGTGCCTTAGCATCTTCTATGTATTTTTTATTCTCTCCTCTATACCCTGCCCCAAGCTGTCTCCTACATCAAAATTAGCTCCAATCAAGGCATTAATATCATCAGTTTGAAACTGCTGCAGCTGGTCATGTGTGGGCAGTACTGACCAGCAGGGATTACATTTTTTCCTTCTTTACAGCACACTGATACCAGGACAAGGACAAGACAAAGGCTTAAAATACTCACATGAGAGGAGAAAAAAAATTCCATTAGTCTGAGATGCACTTTACAGTCACTGACAAGATGGGATTTCCATTTGTGTATCAGAAATTCAGATTCTTTCTAAAAGAAGGAAATTATATGCAAACAATATTCTAATAGAAGACAAAGACTGGGATTTTTGAATGCACAAAAGAGAGATTTATTTCAGGTTATGGTTTCCACAGCAACTTTTCATCTTATCCCTCATGTGTCTATCTGTCTTATAAGGTCTTTCACAACATTTATATATAATGAGATGTTCTGTTGATGGGAAATTATTCAGAAATTAATTTCTCAAAGAAAAAAACCTATAACTTTTCCTGTGTATATTCACAGCTTCACACACACATGGAGCAATGTACCTATGGATCAAGATGTTTTCATACATGTGTACATTTTTACTTTTGCTATCTCTAGCAGCATGAAATTGGCAACCACTGTTGATTACACAAGAATGACAATGATGAAGGATTTGATACTGAGTGTAGCTGGTAGATATTCAGACCTGGAGGCAGGCAGTGCTCCTGAAGGTATCAGCTTTGCAGGCACTAACTTGCCTGATTAAGGAGGCAGCCCTAACAATACTCTGACTGGTGATGTTGGATTCCAGTCTTCCTGATTTGAATATTTCAAGTGAGTTGCACAAAAAGATGAGCAGGCAGACCAGAGTTTTTCAGTAGCTGGCTCACTTGTCTGTTTATTCCACACAACACTACTCTCACTTGAGATGGAGTGAGTTACAAGACATTCATGTACTAAGCACGTTGTTTTGCAGCATGAGGCCGCATGTTTTGTACAGAAGAGGGGGTTCTACTCTTCAGAGATCATAAATCTAACGCAGAAACTATTTCAGGGGGCTTGTCCATGTTGGTTTTTTTCAGATGTACATGTGGAAATCTAAAATAGAAGCACAGCTAGATACAAACATTATGATATGACAATATAAATGCTGCTGGACTGTGGCAGAAGTGAGACAAAAATCAATCCCAAAAGCACTTAGCCTTGTTTGCTCAGCAGTACTTATTGACAGATGAGAGAATAGAATGAGTGGAAATGAAATTTTCAGAGCTCTGTACACAGTGATGAGATTAAAGTCAGGAGACCTAGAGAGAGACCATCGGCATAAAAATGCCTTAATAATGTAGAATTCGATGTTTACAGCATCCTCTTTCCTATTATAGCTGTGCTGGTGACTAAGCCTTGCCGGGTGCATTGACCTTGGCTGGCTGCCACCTGACAGTGCCCAGCCAGACACTCTCTTCCTCCCCATCCTCAGCACAACAGGGGGAGAAAATATGATGGAAAAGTTCATGGGTCAAGATAAGAACAGGGAGATGACTGGTTAGTGTCATGGGCAAAGCAGACTTGACTCGGGGAAGTTGCTTTCATTTATCAGCGATTAATAACAGAGTAGGATAAAGAGAAATAAAAAAAAAACCAAAATTGAAACCACCTTTGCTCTCACTCCCTCTTCTTCACAGATTTACCTCATATTCCCCAGCCCCAGCAGTGCAGCGGGGTGGGGAACAGGGTTTGGGGGTCAGTTCATACGTCTTCACCACTCCTTCTTCACACAGTTCCTCTGTTCCAGCAAGTTCCTTTCCATGGGACAGAGTCCTTCATGAACTGCTCCAGCATGGGTCCTTCCCACAGGCTGCCATTCTGCATGAACTGCTCCAGCATGGGTCCTTTCCATGGGGTGCAGTCCTTCAGGAACAGACTGCTCCAGTGCAGTCTTTGCCAGAAAACCTGCCCCTGCATGGATCCCTCTCCAGGATCACAGCTCCTGCCAGAAGTGTACCCCAGGATGGGATCCTCATGAGCTGGAGATGGAAATTTGCTCCTCCGTGAACTCCCATGGGCTGCAGGGGCACAGCTGCCTCACCATGGTCTCACCACAGGCCGCAGAGGAATCTCAACTTTGGCACCTGGAGCACCTCCTGCTGTTCCTCTCACTCCTCTTCCTCACAGGTGCTGCAGAGTGCATTAAATATTTGGAAAGGTTTCTTCACTGAAAAGCTGGTCAGACATTGTAACAGGCTGCCCAGGGAAGTGATGAAATCACCTTCCCTGGCTGTGTTCAAAAACATGTAAATGTGTCACAGAGGAACACAGTTTAGTTGTGACTACATTGGTTCTGGGTTAATGGTTGGACTCGATGATCTCAGAAATTATTTCCAACCTTAACAATTCTATGATTCTGTAAGACAGATGTCAGCCAAGGACAAATAAAATGCTGCATATTTTGCATTTGGATTTGGTAAGTGAGCTTAGAGTCACAGAAGTCTAAGAACAGAAGATGTTTCTCATCAAGAGTGATTAATTTCCTGTTATGCATTGGGAAAAAAGAAAAGTGAAGGAGACCTGGAGTAAGTATATCTCTATGGAGAAGTTCAGTGAAAAGCACAAAGAAAGTTCCAATACAAGTCACTAGTTGAAACCCCTTGTTGTTACACACATACAAAAGGTAACAAAAGAATGAAGAATAAAATATTATTTGATTTGATGCCAAAAGGAAAAAGAAATAAAACTAGGTAATAAAATACTTAGAGAACATAAAAATCAAAAAACTGAGAAAACTAGTGCATGGAAAGATTGGGGAGGAAAAAGAGAAAAGTGGGTACTTGCTTAAAGAAGCACCATTAAGAGCACAAGTACAAACTATGGCAGGACAGAGAAGTGATAGGAAATGTAGACTAAGTCCCACTTGGTTAATTCCTGAGCTCTTCACTGCCTCCAGCACATGACAGGTGTATACAGATTGTGGACACAAAATCAATGAGCTGACAAGTTATCATTAACAGCAAAGATTTCATAAAGCCAGAAAGACCAGGTCACAAAGACATCACAGGTGTTACAGTTACTAGAGGAGAACCAAGGAATGCATTATTTTCTCATCAGAGAAGAAAAGCTGTGACAAATTGATGCCAGGAAGGTTAGACAAAACTTATAGATGCAACTTCAAACTTAGGAAAACCGAGCTCTTCACTGAACACAAAATACCCTTTGGACATCTGCTCCATTGTTTACCTTTTTCATTTCAATCCTGGTGTTGAAATTTTTTATTTTAAACAAATATTGTTCATAATCTGAATTCACATTCCAATTTATGAGGCTCTAAACATAACGCTTTGTCACCATTTTTTTCCATATTCAGTGAAGAGAAAGAGGCATCACAACACCTGCTGTTTCCAGAAGACAAATTGTTCATAGATTAATCAGAAAGCAGGCATCATCATTATCACAAAGAGTGTCCTATGAACAATGTGAGTGAAAATCCACACAATAAACAGGAGCATTTTCATCTATAATCACATCTGGTGCTAAAAAGCTCAAGTGACATTCAGTCAACTATGCATTTGACTAAATAGTCAATCTGAAACAGCAGTGTCACGCTCCCAGGCTTTTTTTTTTTTAAATTTTTTTCTTGTGACAATGTGCAAATAGTTCACTCCAATTCCCATCACTTTTTAGTAGCTCTCTCACAATGATTAGTCAACAAACAGTCAGCATTTTCCTACACATTTTGGCAGGCTAAAATACCTGCCTTGATAAAATTTACTTTCAGTGCAAATAAAAAGAGTATAGGGTCACCAAAAGTGTATTTATAGTACTTATAATTAAGGGGGGTGGGGTAGAAATAATAATAAATATACACATAAAAACCTTTCAAGTTGCTTATTTTTGAGACTGAATTATTATAAGACACCAAACACACAATTTGTGTTGTTCTTTGGGTTTCACCAAGCTGCCTGTCCCATACAAAAGGAGCATGACAGAAAATACATAAGTGTTTTATTTCTCATTATCAAATACTCAACAGAACAGCTCATCAGCCCTAGAAGCAGGGCACACACAGCTCTGGTCATGGCAGGAAGAGAGGAAGCCACCAAAGCTCACACCAAGAACTCCACATATGACAAAACCCCGCCCTTCACCAGTCATTTTATTGATGTCCCAGCCTTTCTTACAACCATCCCCATAGCCACATTATTCTCTTTGGCCTGATAACTTCTATTAATCATACACAACAAGCCTAAAAAGCATAAGGACCAATTTTATTCCGGGATAGCCCGTGTCATTAATTGCCAGAGCACCTCGTTTCAGCACTAAGTCTGCTCAGAATTTCTACATTAATGGAAATGCTGACACATTGCAGGTGACTGGACCAATTCCACCAAATACAAAATAAAGGTGAAAATAAAGTTATGAGTGTGAAAACCATAGTTTTTAGCCAGAACAGATTATCAGATAGCTCCAGAGAGCTTTCTCCCCACATACCATCATCTCCCTGCCTAGGTTCTATCTTTTCTGTCCCCATTAGATCTCACCCTTCAACATTTCACTTGGAGCAAATGAATTAAGAAAAGGTCTTACATTACACCCTAATAATCACAGCACATGTGCACTGTGATTCCCAGAAGCAGGCTGCTCCACAGCCTAACTCTTAATTTTAACAGCCCTGTCATCCTTCAGTCTGGCTGCAATGATCCAGCTTCTGAAAAAGGCACAGATTGCTGTAGCTGTCCATAAAAACAATCCATGCTTACTTAGCACACTGAGAAACACCAGCCCAGGAACCCAGGTTTAGACCTGACTGGGAAGTTCCTTAAGCAACAAGAGATCTTCCCCCTATTTCAGAAGCTTCGAGTCACAAGTGACCCCTCGACAGCACTTGGACTAAGGCACTGCTGCAGATTTCACTAGAGCTACAAACCACTTTTCCTATGTAGCATCATTTCAAACCTATTTGCACTACTTCCAAGCTGTCACTTATTTCTCCCAGAGGTTTTACATGAAAAGTGCTGCTTCCTCCCCACAGAAGACATGATGATGCTTCACACAGCTCTGAGGGCAACCCATCACTGACATTCAGCACCCCAGGCCTGGCCTCTGTAGGCCCGTTTTCTTAAGGCAGAGAGTCATTCTTCATGCCTTTCTGACTAAAAATGAAAGGCGGGATGTCAGCAGACATCCACGTCTATTTAGAAGTGATAAAGTGCAATTAAAAAGCACTGGGAGATGCTCATGCCTAAGAATGCTTATGGAGCAGAGATGACCCTGAAGAAACAAGCAGGAAAAGGCTCTTCAAAACACACATTTCAGTGTAGTTACTGCTGCATTAGTGTTTGGAAGGTCTGATAGACTTGACAAATGAAAACTGAAAGTAACAAGCAGTCCATGGAGGTGTTTTTAGCTTGGGAACACAAAGATGAGGAGAAATAAATGGTGTGGTTAGGCTTGTCTTTTCTTCCTTTTTTAAAACAAGAACATCACCTGCACTTTATACAACTTAACACTTCTGTTCTCAGTAAACCATGCTCTGATCTCTGCTTCTCAGAAACTGGTCAACAAATATTTACCCAAATAACAACAGAAATCCCTCAGGTAAATATTTGCATTTTTGCATGTTTACTTTAAAGAGTGTCCAAATAGTGTCCGTTGCTGTTTCTCATTTCTACATCCAGTATAATATCAAATTGGTTTTATTTTCCATCAATTATCAATGCAAACAGAAAGATTAATTGAAAAAGAAATACATTAAAAATTCAAAAATAAACAAAGATGTCAAATATGGGATCATCGTCTGTCATGTGCAACCGTCTACCCAGAAAACAAAACAAAACAACCAAAAAAACCTAAAACTCTCTTTTTTCTGCATTTCTGTTAGATGTATTGCTTTGACCTGTGTTTTGAGGTCCTTCATGACACTTTCAGGTTTCCAGCACAGAACTTTAAAGAGAATCCAGTTGCCAAAATGGAAGGAAAAGCGCTGTATTTTCACCAGTAGTCTTACCCTGGCACAGAAATATGTCCATTATTGTTTTGAGGAAAGGCAGCACATAAATCAGAGTCCACTTTCAAATAAAATTAAGCTATTTCCCTAATTCAATCTTTAAAAGTTCCAATTTTTTCTAGAGCTGTACTGATTCTTAGAGAAAAAAACTTACTAAAACAGGCCTTTCTGCCCCACCATCATCAGGTCAAGAAAGACAAAGGCATTTGTGGATAGGGTCTGAGGCTTAAGAGTTAAAGTACAAGTTCAAGCAGCTGAGTGTCATTAGCAACTGAGCTGGTTACTTGTGCCTACACTGTTATATGTATATATAAACAGATCTTGGGTTGTAATTCTCATAGATTTTCTCTGGAAAGTCAGGAGGCTTGACTGCTTTTCTTCTCCCATGTGAAGGTGGGAACTTGTAGGTTTTAGTCTGCAACAGGAAGAAAGACAGGTACCATTGCACTGTAGAATTTTGTGGGACCACCATTCCTATAGATTCCAAACAAAAAGCAAGAGCAGAAGAAATCTGGTAGGTAACATTATTCTTGCAAGAGAAATGTGAAGTGATTTCTCTGAGCTCTCTGAGCAAAAGGGTGGAGCACAGAGGGTGAAACATGAACTGGCAGAGAGATGCGAGAACAGCCCTCAGAAAGCCTCAACAGGACACCCTTTGAAATTTTTTTTCTTAATATTATTGAAAACAAATTTTGAAATGTTGGTATCTACATCAAAATAGATGAAAATGGACCATGGTAGCTTCTCTGAAAGCAAAACACCAAAACAAAACAAAAACAAAACAGGCAGACCACAAACAATCCAATATAGGCACCTAAAATCATTGGAAACCTTTGATCTCTGCAACTCCCCCCTTCATCAATGAAATTGTCCCAAATGCCACACAAGAGCATGTCAGGAAATGAATAATTCTAACTTTAGAGCACTCTGACTTGTTTGCAACAAACAAGGCACATGACCCTTAATTAAATCATGAGCAGAAAACAAAATAGGAAATAATTGGTCTTTGCATGTGCATTAAGTGAGGCAGAAGCCCTGAGGAAAAGCAGCACATTTTCATTTTTTATTTTGTTAAATATATATCACAACACACTGGAATTAGAGAGTAAAATTTGTGGTGGCAGATTTATCACTGCTGTTTCCTGGCTTCCAAGTATATGAACTGCCACATAAAAAATAAAAGTTTCATAGCTGTGTTTGTCTCCAACAAAGCAAAACAAAGTGGACCTTTTTCCGTCATTGTAAAGGGCATGCCTGGTCCCATCCAACATTTAATCAAGAAGGCATCTGCCATTAAGAATATACATTCTTAAATAAAACATCTGAGTAAAGACTATTCTGTAAAGCAGAAATATGAAAATATTGAACTTTGGAAAAGTTAAAATTCAGCATTGTAAATAGACAGGAAATGCACTACATCACTCTCTATCCAGTGCTTAAACAATTGCTTAAATACTCAGATTATACATGAAGATAGGGCCATCAAACAACAGACACTCTCACAGATGATGTGTTCCTCGTTCCCCTGTCCAAGTGCTCACAGAGATAAATGGGAGGTTTGTCAGAGTAGACACATTGCAAAGAAATTACAAGTTTTAGTGAAGAATGCACCAAAAGCTGCAAAGCACACACACACACAAAGCCCAGTTACTGTAAAGTGTTGTGCCAGGCCATGTGCCCCTTTACGTAACCAGCAAGCTGAAAGTAGGATGTCAGGAAGTTAGAATGGTCTGGTGGTGCAGGGTACACAGCTGTTACATCTGGGGTCCTCCTCTAGCTGCCCCCAGCTCTTGAAAGGCTTTCCTTAAAATACTGTTACCCTCATATGTTAAGTTCTTCATTTTTTACATCCTGCTCTTTAACATGTTCTTGTTTCATTTTTCCCTTCATTGAAACTTCTGGTCATGCTGGGTGTCCTGGTTTCTACTGGGGTTTCTTCTTAGTAGCTGTGTTTTGCTGTGTTTTGCATTTAGTATGAGAAATGAAACCAATCAGCTATCTAATATGCCCAGTACACAATTATCTGAATGATATCAAAAGTATGTACATTTGGCCTATTCTTACACTTGCTCAAGGGAAAACTTACCACTGCTCATAGAAACAGAGATCATTTGTGTTTAGTCAATTTTGTGATGGTAAATGCAGAACAAATAAAGAATTCTAAGAATTCAAAGCCTATCTTATTCTAAGAAAGAACCCTTTTGATCCTGAATAAACCTCTGAAATGTCTGTAATGCATTAGTACCACGATACCTATGCTCCTTCAAAACTCCAGACTCATTTTAAATTGCAACCCCTTATTTTGTTACAACTTCTCCAAAAGGACAGTATATATATGAACATTTTCTTCAACCCTTTCCTCCCATCTCAGTTTCAGCAAAAAAGTGCTGAGTGTACCCTGTACCTGCACATAGTCAGCAATGGGATTGTAATATATTTCAGGTTCATCAAAGCACTCACCTCTGCACCTGAAAATCAAGCATAAAGTCACACCAGTGACACCACCAACACCTGCAGCTGCTCCTATCAGGATGTAGAGAAGCCTATGGGAAGTGTCTGAGAGACAAGGAAAGAGAGCAAGTTACAGAGCTAATGTGAGTATCCATGAATTTGTGGCATAACTCCCTACCCTAACTGGAGGAAAAAGCTAATCCTCTGTTTCCAAACAAAGCAGAAACAGATGAGATGTCTGGATACCAAGCAGCAATAAGAAGCTGCCTCACACCCTGGTCATTTGTGTGTACAAAAACATTTTCATTTTCAACTCACCTACCTTTACATTCTCATTTTCTTCAAGTACTACTAGCCCTGAACAACTGAGCAGCCATTCCAGCAAAATGCTGTTATTAATGACTGGTCTATGCTGATTTCTGTTCTTCATGCCTCTACTAGTAGAGATACTTATGTGATATGAGCACTTATTTAACCATTCTTACAAATCCTACTGCGATAGACTTCCAACAGGTCCAGCACAGCCAGAGGAGAAGTTGAATTTTAGCCTTTACTGCCTTAGGAACACTTGCAAGTCATAGACAGACATTGTCCAAGGAAAAATTTTCCAGGCCATCACTACTGTGAAAAAGCTGTGCAAAAAGCACAAAATGTTGTGGAGAAGGTGCTTTTTGATTAGTTCTTTTTTCTCACTATCCCACTCTGATTTGAGTGGCAAGAAATTACTTCCTCTCAAGTCTATTTTGCCTGTGACAGTAATTGGTGAATGATCTCTCCCTGTCTTCACCTTGACCCACAAGCTGTCCATTGTATTTTTCTCCTTGTCTTGTTGAAGACAGGGGGCAATAGAGCAACTTGGAGGGCACCTGGCAGCCAGCCATGGTGAACCCACTGAAAGCAGAATAAGGAATTCTTGTAAAACAGAACAGGGATTGAAGGAAAAACACACTGACAGCTTCTCCAAACAGTGCAACAAAGCATTTGGTTTCAAAATTATTAATTTATCTCTCAGCATGCACCAGGACTTCACCTTAGAACCACACTAACCCAGTTCCAGGGCCCCTGACATTTAGTGGGAGCAGCTGCACAGAACAACAGAGAGAAGCCCAAGGCATGATGAAAAGCAATCACAAAATAACATTATTTACATCTCAGGTCCATGACCAGAGTTTGGTTCATGGCTGGGTGGGTGACCAGGCAGGTGACAGAGGGAAATGAGCTGTTGGCCCAGCCAAGGTAGCTGATTCTGGTCACTGTTCCATTGGGGTGATGGAATTCTTCCTCAGAGCTGTGATTGCTTGCAGGGATCCAGGAGATGTCAGCAGGTGGCTGTCCTGCAGATGCCTGACAGACAGCCACCCTGCTCTTGTCATGGGTCAGAGTCACCATAGGAGGAACTGCAGGAGAAATTTTAAAAAGCCACAACCATTATTTCTATTCATATTTTATATTTTTATTTCATTTTTTAGTATAAAATCACCAACTGAGAAGGTGACAAACAGGTGGTATTTTTTAGGTTGTATGACCAATTTGTGAGATTTTGAAATAATTTGAAATATTAGCACATCTTTAAGGAAAAATAATACATCAAAAAGTCCAAGGTGAAGACCTCAAAAACTTGCTGGCTGCATCTAAAGTACTGCTTCCTCCTGTTTTCCAAAAGGTAATGACAGATTAACAGGACATGGGATGACAGAGAGGGGTGAATTAAATAAAGATTTACAACTTGACTGACAAAAAGGCAAATTGCTTAAGTTTCAGATACAATATTTAGGAGTTTGAATATGTAGAACCAAAAATCTGATAGCAGAGAAATAAAAGAGGAATTGGGCAAAATTGTTCTGCTTGAAGTCCAACAACTTACATTCTGTATTTGGCAAAACAGGGAAAGGCTAGCACAACACCTACATTTTTATCAGGCAAGAAAGGCAAGATTCTGCAGGAAACAGCAAAAAAAGAACCAAAACCCAAAACCAAAACAACTAATAAAATAATCCAACCAAAAAAAAAAAATCAAGTGACTAAAATTGGTAAGAGCAATCATAAAACTAATTTCTTGTAATTTTTAGTTATATTGAGATGATTTAAGTCAATAATAATAAATAATATAACAATAAATAATAAATATATCTATTAAAATAATAAATATATAATAATAATAAATTAAATAATAATAAATAATACAGCAAAACCACAAAGTCTTCTTGTGGGTTTTTTTTTAATTTATGGAAACCTAGATATAGTTCACCTGACTATATAAAAAAGGTGATTTGATGCATTCATTATGCTTCCTAATATTCTTTTGTTCTTGCCTATGTTGCAAATAGACTAATTTAAATTTTATTTTAGTGATGCAGTCTTACCTATCACAGTCAGCAAAGAGAAAAACGGAAAATTCCCTTCACTGCTGGCAATTTCACAGGCGTAACTTCCCTCATCCCCGAGGTTCACAGGGTAAATACGAAGCGCAGGGTCCCTGGCAGGTGAATATTTCCACGTGATCCTCTCACTGCAGTTCAGCCTGCTTGTCTCATTGTGATCCCGTCTATAGGACAACAGGCAGCAACTGCTGCAATTCCTCTTCCATGTCACCAGCAGCAAAGACCCCTTGGAGATGTTGGGGCAACTCAACACAGCTTCATGGCCAGCCTCTGCACTCACCCTGTTGTGAGCTGCATAAGCTGAAAAAAAAGACATTAAAAAAATGTTAAAAGCTCAGGAAACTCTTGGCTTCATCACCCTTAAAAATATACTTCCTGAGTGTACTGGCAGCCTTGGGGCACATATTAATATTCAGCTTTCAGGTCCACCTTCCTGAAGTTTGGAAGTGCAGTGGAGATGATGCCTTTTTGCAGAGGACAGTGATGCTGATGAGCTGCAAGTCCTGCATCTTATTTTAGGCAATAAATTTCTATCACTTTAATACAGGCTTTGAAAAATTGATGGGGCAGACAAAATTCACTCTTAAGGGACAGGAAACTACTTTTAAAAAATTTATTGTGTTCCTGAATTAGATGCCTTGCTTCAAGTGCCAGTAAAACCCGGGATAGCTGTGGAACACACACCTGTGGCATGGTTAAAACCATCACTTGGAGCAGTAGTTTAGTACGAGACATATGTGGGTCCCTTTTATTCCAGAAATCATAGCTCTCCTGCCATTGTCCCAGATGGGTGTTTAGATGACCAGTTTTAGATTCCTAACAGATTTATCATTCTGCAAGGCACTCAATTATTTTTGCCAGCTGAGGTGACATTACCCTTTCCATTCCCTCTAAACAACAAGCAAAATTTGCTCTGCTGTACTATGAACTTGCCAGGGTCCTGGCAAGTTGGAAATGCAGAGTACCAAAGAGTGCTACGTGTAGTTTTGGACCTTCCTCACTTACCTTCAATCAGATTTACTGGCAAGAAAAGAAGCACAGCCAGAACTACCCAATTCTGAGCCATCCTTAGCAGAAGGAATCAGCACTGCAGAAAATGAAGGGAAGGAAAATGGCATGTACTCACAAATTGTGTTCATCCCTTCAAGGAGAACATGTAGTAAAACTCCTGTTTCCTTTGAAAGCAGGAGTTCTAAACAAGACCCCATGTCAAGTGTTATACTGAAGAAAGTACGGCAAACACAGGGTTGAAAATAAAAAAAAAAATTAAAAAGACAATAAAGACAAAAAAAGACCCTCCCCCCCCAAAAAAAAGCTAAACAAAAAAAGCTATTGTCTATACACATTTTTTTAAAAATCCTGGATCTCTGGTACCTCTCAGGATCTAGACTTCATTAACTACTTGGCAAATAAATTATTCCTAGCGTTTACATGTTTTTAATTTCTTGAAGAGTAACTCCCCTTTTGGAGCAGAAAAAAAAGAGCAACCCTCCTACTGCAAGGGATCAAAACCATAAGAGTTTGTTTCTTGCTTTCATAAGCAGGGTGAAATAAAGAGGCATCTAGTAACTCCCGGTATTCTACAACTACATAAACCTTTTAACAGACCATGTCTTATAAATGCTGCCATTTCCGTCTCTTTAATAATTTACTTTCTGAATCAGGCACCCACAGCTAGAGATGATTGGAAAATTGTGCTCCCATCCCATGGGAAATACTGACACAGTATTTTCATTCCCAAGTCAAAACCCAAGATGCAGCAGACAAGCAAACATCTGTGCAATGGCTGATTCAGAAATGTCATATTTATAGTAACAGGACTTTCCTTGTGGGTTGTTTGGATCAGGCACTGTTCACATCCTTATTCAAACAAAACCAAGTTTTCCAGCATTAAAGATTTCATTTTAAACGTGAAACAAACCAGGTGAGGAGGCCTGGTGTACAGGAGAGAAGCCACAACACTGCCACACATGTGGCATAGGAAGAAAAATGCTGCCACAGTCACGAGCCAAATACAAGAGATGGTGTTTTCCTTAACACAGTGTGATAGAAGTGCATATTCAAGTCGCTGAATCACAGAATGGTTTGGGTTGGAAGGAAACTTAAAGATCATCCAGTTCCAACTCCCTGCCATGGACACTTCCACCAGACCAGGTTGCTCAGAGCCTCATCCAACTTGACCCTGAACATTTCCAGGGATGGGGCATCCACAGCTTTTCTGGGCAACCTGTGCCAGGGCCTTGCCACCTTCAACAGAATTGTTTTCCCTCAAAGAATTGTTTTGCTCACAACTCTAACAAAGAATTGTGATGCATCTGGATGAAAAGCTTTCATTGCCACCTGGTAAAAATGCCAATCTATATTCCGCTACTAATGTGCAACAAGCAATGTAACTCTTACATTAAAAACAGCTCAAATTTCATTTTCATTCACATAAAATCTTTGCCATAAAGGAAACATATTGGTTTTGTTTCATTCTATTCAGTGCTGTCAGAAGTTTTGGGATTTTTTTTTTCTTTGCAATTTGGATACATTACGCATGCAAAAGTTGCTTTCAATCAAAAAAGTTTGAAACTTTAAAAGCTGAATTATTTTTTAACCAAAAAAAATTTAAAATATACATTTTTGCCAGACTTATGTACTGAACTTGACTCAATTTGCAAAGAATTTCTCGGTCTCTTTCAAAAGGAAAGTAAAAGAAAATACAATAAAGCTTCCATAATTTCTATCAGGAAATTCAGCATTCACCAGTTTTGATGGGTCCATAAATATTCATTGCAGAATATTGTCACATTGGAACTTGTCCCAGAGAAGTGTCTCTTTATTTTAATGCATACAAATCTCATATATGGGGTTTATTTGCTCTAAAGAACAGGCATTAATGATTAAAAATGGGACCTTACAGAAAAAAGAGAGTATATGACTCTGTTTAAATATTCATGTGTGAAACGCAGAATTCAATCTGCAATTTTTAAACTCACAACCCTTGAACAGTTGTGCCTCTGAGCGAGAAGAAACTCTCAAAATCCAAAAAGGAACAACCAGGCAGAGATGAAGCAAACCCATTTAAAAGTAGCAAATGAAAACTTGTGGCTCGCCTTGTGCTATTGCCTTTGATGGCATTAAAATCCCTCAACAGCTGCATTAAAATAAATTAAAATTTGTACTCAGCCTCAGTGGCGGTGGCTGGCGCGATACATGTGTCACTCTTCCAGCTGGGGAGCAGCACGGCTCCCACTCGGATTCATCCCAAGGAATGCTGAGCCTGGGGGAGATTCACTCTGTTCCCAGGCTCAAGAGGAGCTCTCCTCACCCTGAGAGCCTGGGAGGGGAGCAGCAGCAGCTCTGCTGTTGTGATTCTCCTTCTGGGGTGAGCAGGGAGGCTTCAGCAGCTGCCCTCACAGGGATCCCAGTCCTGATGCTGATTCTGAGGGAGCTCCAGCACACCAGGGAACTGCAGGGATGTACCTCCCCTCCTTCTCTGTCCCCACAAAGAGCCCAGATATAACTGCAAAGTGGGAACTACCTCAGTTTAGGAGATTCCATCCCAGGTAGTCCCTGTGTTCAGCTGTGTGGTTCATTAGTTTCTTTTAGTTGTTGCTTCTGAGACCTTAACATGCAGCTGATTTTTCTCACTGACAGATAAAGTCTCCACACACCACACCACCCCCCAAAAGAGATGAGTCAAAAAAACGCTATGGTGGTACACTGCCCTGAAGAGGATGTGGCAGAGTGAAATTGAGAGAAACAAACTGCTTTGTGACATGACGAGCAAGTCACAACCTGAGCTGTCTGTTGTTACACATCACCCACCTGCCACAAGCCTTGAGCTATGCAAAGCACCAACTTAAAATCAGGCAAATAAATGCCAAGTCCTACATGATTTAAATGATTAACCTAACCTGAAAGAGGAAGAGGTCAGGTATCCATCAGTGCATCAGTTGTCACCACAACCTTTTCAAGGATAACCAGTATGTCACAGAGCCATTCCCGTGTTTAACTCAGCAAGCTAAAAAATATGGTTCTGTTTTGAAGTAAAAGCACATTTTAAAGGGTAGAAAAGACCTTGCCTTAGAAGTCTGTTCTCTGTAAGACAGGTGTCTTTGGGCAAGGAAGGGTTGGAAGGGATAGCAAGAAGAGGAAGCAGTGGCACACATCTGTATCAACTCTCTTGCTTCCTCTTATAAGGTAACTGCTCTGCAAACCAAGGCTACATTATTTAAAATCCAAATCCACACTTTTGGCAGTCAGAGCAGCAGCAGTGTCTTCTATGCAGTATTTGATGTTTCTACCTCATCATCAAGACCACCCAGCACCCAAGAAAACAGCTTTTCTTAAGTGACAGACGCTGGTTATGCTGTATTTTCAACATCCCCAGGTCAGCCTCTTCTGCTCCTGTTTCTCCCTGGCAATGGTCCTCTGCAAGAAATTCCTCAAGTCCTTCCACTGAAAATGAAGCAATGAAAATATATCGAGTTTGAATGTCCTGGGTGGAAGACAAAGCAGATCAAAAGGGGCACCAGGGAGGCATTCCCAAAGCTGAAACTGAAAAGCTCTGTGGGGAGAGGAGAGGTTGTGTTCTTTCTCTGCTCTTAGCCATCTCCCTTAGCCATCTGTGGCTGGCCCCTGACAATGCTGTGGGTAATGGACCTTTGCTTTTATTTTAGAGCCTCCTGGTATTTTTATTCTCCAGGAAAGATATCCTGGCCCTGAAAGCTGATCCCTGAATTCCTGTACTAGCACAGCAGAAGAATGTTAGCACTGTCAGGCACTGATGGATCAGAACCTCCATAGTGCATTTTCTTCTCAGACTCGCTGTTTGTCTCACAGTTGCTGGCATCAGTTGAAGCCAGAGATGATTTGAAATTTAGTCCATCCAATTTGTGAGCTAGTTTCATTCAGTTCCAAATTACAAAGCCTTCGCTGCAAAATGGGAAATAAAGGGTGGTGGCTTTCTGAAAGAGAGAATTAGCCTAGTGGAATGAGCTCTCAAAATAATCACAAGCAAGTTATACAAACAACTGTAAAATTATGGTGTTTAGGTAAATACACCTAGAGGTAAATAGGTTTGAAATTTCCTGCACAGCAAGGCAGAGATTTGTGCTATCTATTGAATTCATCAAGATACCAATATTTAGAGTAATACCAACATTACAAAGTGTGGATTTTTCCCCTGGGGAAAAATTCTGTCATACATAGTAGCTGTAATTCCAGAAAGCATCTGGCCATCTCCCCTCTTCTCAGGTATATTTATCTTTTTATCACTAGCTCATCTGGAAAATAGCTTAGACCCACGAAGTTATTGCACAAGCCAAAACATCTGTAGCTGCCCTGCAGCCAGTCCCCTCAGAGAGTAATCCAGTGTTGGGTGGGGGCAGAAGGAACAAAGGATAAATGAGAACACCATCACACCTGGCAGCTCATTCTCTTCCTTTCAGAAAGAGAGAAGGCATTTGCTTTACATTTTCCATTTTAAGCAGAAAAAAACCCCAGTTCTTGTACCTTACACCTTGACCTTCCCAGGTATAAACTATCTGTGGCTCTTGCCAATGTCAGCAAACAGACAAGGGAAAACCCTGCTGATAATGAAGCCTGTAAAACATGACACTTCCATGTTAAAATATCTAGGGGCAATTATATCACAATTTGCAGAGATCAAGAAAATGTATTTCTTTTTTAACTGTAGCTGATTGCACTGGGCTAGCAGGGCCATGCTCAGCAACTTCTACTCCTGGCCCTAGAGAATCCCCTTATCAGTTGTAGGTCATTAACCTCAGGAGCTTCTCTCTCAATCCCAATACTGCAGCAGACAAATCTATCTACCACACATATGTTCATGATCTTAACTGCTTTAACTCCTGCCCTTTTGTGGGTGTACTTATTTTTGCTGCTGATTTCCCAGGAAAAAAAAATTGGGAATCAGCAACCCACAAGTGCGATTACTGCTTTCAGGGCTGTGGATAGCCAGAGAAAAAGTCTTGCATACAAACATTCAGAGATGAACAGAGAGGAGCTGGTTTATAACTTGATGTTTAATTCCTAAAATACTCTGGTAAGCATCAGGACATATCTCAGGCTCCCCAGATGAAGGTTTCCTCCGCATCTTTCCGTTAGAGGTATTGGCCTCCCACTCCACAACCAAACATGATGGAATTGTACCACACATCCCAAACTGCACATTAAGAAGCTACAAACCTCAAGTAATTCTTGCTTTAAAAAGAACAGATGTAGCAGAAGACCTGGTGCATAGCAGAAGACCTGGTGCATAGCAGAAATAAAACCCCAAGTAGTCCTTCCTCACGTGGTAGTCAGTTTTACCTGCAGCATCACTAACCATGGTTTAGTCAGTGCTAAGCAGGGCTAGAGACACAGCAGTTACCCAATCTGTCTCCTTCAGCTCTTCACTGCTCCTTCTCCTTCACACTTCAGGAAATATAATTTTCCCTGAAATCCACAGTTTCTCCATTCCATGGACAGTTGTGAAGATCCTGCAAGAAGCCCCAGGAACACCAATCAGCTGGGAGACAGCTTTTCCAGCCTCAAGGAGCTGCATTCTCCACCCTCACTGGAGTAATCACATAGAAGAAGAAGATGTGTATTTTACTTATTTATATATTTAAGGAAGGAAAAAAATTGTCCTCTGTGTTTATAGAGCAGCTAGATCAACACTTACAAATATGAAATACATATTGCTATTTTATGGTAATGGAGGAATAGTTTTATTTCATTTCCCTTTCTGTGGACTTTTTTACAAGTGGAATAAATTGGTTGCATAACAAAACGTACCTAAAATAGAAACCCATATCTATATTGGAAAAAACTACACATCCCACATCTCAAATTCCAAGTCATGACACCAGGGTTAGCATGCCATTTATCACTGCCTACACTCTTTTGCTACAGTGTAATACACCAAAGGGGATGCTTGTCCTTTCTCCTTCCTCACCATAGAGGATTCTTTGCTGTCATAGACTCGCTTTCTCATTAACCAGTTAGCACCTAGAGCTCTGTGTCAGTGGTCTAGAACAATTCTCCCTGGTGGGTTCCAGTAAAACTTCTCACCTCATTTCTTTTCTCTTTACCAGCACTTTTGGCAGATTTTAAGCTCCTTTTGAGACAGGATGATGCAAGAGAGTGGAGTTGCTGGGAGAAGTCCATTATTCATGTCTTTATTCAGGTTTCTGCTAAGCAAACGTCCCACCATATTTTGTAGACCAGTGGTCTTCAGGTGAAAAACACAGTATAAATTCAGGTCATCTCCCACAAATGTTAATGCTGTCGTGGGAGTGTGGGCATTGCTGATAAAAGATCTTCATTTTCTCATCTTCCCAGAGTGGCTTAAAGTACAGCCCAGAGGGGAAGCTCCTGAGGATGGGGTAGCAGAGCTTCTCCAGGCTGAGAGAACACACGAGTCATTGTCTCCCTATTCAATGCCCAAAGGAGCTGTGTGAAAAGTTCAGGCACAGCACTAGGACACAAATGAAAGAGAAGATTTAAAAAAAAAAAGTCAACTAGCACACAGAATGTAGAAGTGTCAGAGACTCAGGAAGCTTCTAGCTTCCCACCACAAGGACTTTGCTGAATGCATTCATGCCACAGACCACAGCCTTTTTGTCACCTCTGCCCTCAGGCCTGTATAGGCTGTGTATATACATAGGCCATATGGCTGTGTCTGTGCACAGACAAGAGCTCGCTTAAAATACATGAAAAAACATGTCTTAATTTGCTAAAAGTGTCTGTGCTGTGGCCATGTCTATGTGTATTGCTACGTACAGGAATATTTTTAAAAATCATTATATGGAGGTACAATTTCATGCACTTGGAGCTGCTGCACTCACAGCCCTCTGACACAGCAGGAAAAGTTAATTGGCTTGTTTGCAAAGTCTCCATCACTAGGAATCCTAGTTCTGCACATTGCTTCCACGTGGTTGTCAGAGCTAGTTTATGGCTTTTGTAATGATAGGGTCTCTGGCAAAATGATTTTAAAAATGCATCCAAAGGGATAAACTAGAGGCAACTTTGAACTACATAGGCTTCCAACAAACCTCTTTGAAGAGGTATTTGGTATTTCCCCAAATAAGGCAATTCCTCATGTAAAAGAAAATGACCTGTAGAGCAGTGATGGCATTTTATATGGGGGTACCTGCAACTGAACAAATGAAGAAAACAACCTCACTCAAAGTCCAGATTCTGCAAGTCCAGCACCTCTGCTCCATCAGGGTTATGTATGTGTGCTGCAAAACTTCTCCAAAGTAGTTTTAATGCAGTTAACAAAGGCATCAGGAACATATGGGGTGAAGGATCCTGGCTGAATGCATGCCTGGACAGTTAGCTTGAAAATCCATTTTCACTGAAAATGACATTTTGATCTGGAAGCTTTGGACTAACAGTCTATATTTCTTTACAGGCTCTAGAAACATGTATTGCACAACCTACTCAAAGTTTTCTTTTGCATGTTTACACAGGGCAGTTCTGTGATGGATAAAGAACGTTCATTCTCACAGGGAATGAAGCGGGGAGATGGCATTGCCCTGGCACGGGACCAGAAACAGCACTATAGATTTCTGAGCAGGTCCTGAAAGAAAACCCAGCTCTGGCTCTACCATTGTCAAGGACAAGGAGAGGTCACACTGACATGTGCAAGAGATTTTCATTTGGGAAAATCAGTGTTTTCTTACTACAGAAGGACACAAATGCCTCCCCCACTCTCCTCAGGCCACACTGTGATTTAAAAATGCTTGTTAGGCCTTGATGAACTGCATCTGGACTGAGCTTCTCCTGAGCTTATCAGAAACCTCTGTTCCCAGGAACTGGTGCTGCCTAACAAGCTTTTGCTTTTTCACAAACAGCTTTGGAAACTTATTTTTCTTGCCCGAATAACAACCTGAGTTTACGCCTAAGCCATTGGCCTAGTCCAGTCCTAAGTTTGGCAAGGCAGACCTCTTTAAACATTGGGAGGGCCTTCCTTTTTCCTTTTTATCCTTATCTTTTCCCATCTTTACCCTTTTTTCCTTCCCCAGCCTCAATGTAACTCATTTCATTTGTAAATCATTTGATTTGTAAATCATTTTAGTTTTAAATTGATTGATTTTACATTTTAGAATGATTTTTCTCTGTGCTTTAACCATCCAGTAAGCAGTAGAGTGAGCCTTGCCAATGCATTTTGTCACGTTTTCACTTTAATATTAAACCCTCTTTTGCCAATTCCTTTGATTTTTCTCCTAAAACTCATTTGTGACAAAAAATTAGCATTTTCTTGTTACTCAAGTCTACTCAAATCACAGAATTCCTAGTCTAGATTATGTGTCTTCTGTAACAGGACGTGCCTCCATAACAACTGTTGTTCCTAATAGACATAATGCACAGCTATTTGGAGCTGGAATTTCACTAGGTGTGTTCATGTCTCCAGTTACCATGGATATACACTGATGCTTCTTCCGTCAATGTACAATGTCTCTCTGGTGTCTCATTGCTCACAGACCTGCTGCAAGCACCTTGTTTTTATGACCCTTCAGCTCAAGGACTCATATTCACAGTTGTTGCAAAGCAGGATATTTGGAAGCAGCTTCTATGCTTATGCACAGTGTAGAATACTGAATGCCAAGGAGTTAAAAATCCTCCTAAGCTCAAGAGACCTGCCTCTTTAAAATTCCTACTTCATCTTCTAGTGCCTTGCAAAAACAACAAAAAAAATTCTTAGTCTCTCCACAGCTATTCCTTGTAGCTGCCAGGAGGTGGAAACATAGCTACACCAACTTAGGGGAGAAGCATTTTGTTGTGCAGTTGTACAGCGTGCTACCTGCTGAAGGATGGTGCTAAAAATACCTGCAGTCTGAATTGGCTCACTGGAGCCCAAAACATAGCATCATACAATGCTCTCCATGAGCCTCTCCACATCCCCTTCCCCCACCTAGCAAGATATCTATACTGCTTGCTATGGGTGCCCTTAGAGCAGCTGGTTCTGTCAGATGTGACTTACATATTTATTTCAACAAGAATCCAAAATCAGGCTGCCTGTGATTGAAAGGCTCCCACAGCAGCAGCCATTGCAGCCCTTCAGAACTGATAAACAATCAGATCCCTTGCAAAGTGACAAGGGGATAAATTTTCACTTGGTCTGTGTGTCTGCTTTGGCACTCAAAAACATTCCAAGTATGAAAAACATGGCAGAGATCAGCAGTGCTCATCAGACAAGCCTTAGTCACCGCAGAAACAGAAACAGGTGTAACCATCTTCCCTTGTCATTTAGTACCAAATTTTAAGGCCTGAGAGAGAAGTCCTTCCACAAAAGGCAAGTTTACATCAATACTTGGAAAAGGGGAGAGGGACAAGTAGTGTTAAAAGGCTGTAGACAAAATCAGCTTTCAAAATATCACAGAGCTGGGTAGAACATCACAACTTACTTTGGTTTTGTTTATCCAAGGCTGAGTTTGACACTAACTTCATTTCTGCTTCCTGTGCATTCCCCACCTTGAGCTCATCCCACTGAGAGTGTTCTCAGCTTTCTCAGAGCAAGCTGAAGAGCACAGAAATGAGCCAGAAGATATTTCAGATGAGAGAACAACACAGGAAATCCTTCTTTGCATAGAGAGCAGTAGAAGAAAAAAAATCCTCCCTGCATGGGAGGCAGGTCCCAGAAAGTACAGCTGGAAAAAAAAATGGGAGAAGGGTATCAATAACTATATAGACAATGCCACAATGCCAGAAATCCACCCAAGAGACTTTTGATTTCATAAAATCGATCATACACCTTATTTTCAGGAAAAAAAAAACCGCTATACGTCTTCTTATCTTTGACATACACAATTATCCAGGATATCAGAATCCACCTTCAGAACTTTGTTCTGTTCCAGGTAAAACTCTGTACTCTCTGTGGAATTGGCAATGCCACGCCTGATATAACAATGAAGAACACACAAATAAAAGTCTGCAGGACTGCATCCTTCCTGACCTAAAATTTGGTGTCAAAAAGGTGACTGAAGCTGCAATTCTTATTTCATTTTTAGCCAAAATATTTTGGAGGAAACTTAAAGAAGAAGAAAAGTGAATATAAATCCCTCCATTTTAACAAAACTGGGGAAGAGCTTGGAAGGAATACAAACTGGTTTCTCAGCCCAACCCAGATCAGAACCAACCCACAAAGCTCTAGGAGCTCACCACCTTGGCTGCTTAGGGTAAACAGAGATTCCCTTCTGCTGGGGGTATGGAGCTGAAGTCACCGGGCACAACTAGAGGACACCACACCATATGACCAGTTAAGACACTTACAGAAATGATTGCACAGGGACATTGCCACTATATGTTTCAGCCTCCCCAGCCTTTCTGCACAATATTTTTTTTCTCTTCTAACCATTGAAGCAGGAGAATTTAAAAGGCACCTCATAAAGAACAAAACTCCCAGCAGTTGCTGCCATACCTTAAGTCCCACTCTCCCTAACCACCAATCCTCCCTGAGGCGCATGAAAATGAATTCCAGAGGTGATAAGGCCAGGTAGTTTGCATACACTCTCAATTTAAGAGAATTCATTGATCTTCATTTTAGATAAAATAACTTTGCTGCCTGTGAATGCAGCTGTGACTATGAACCCAGAGCAGATGCAAGGAGAGCTGAGGCAGACCTGCATCTAACCCGAGACTAACACACATTTTCCCACATTTTTCACCCAAATTCTTACAGCTCTGGTTACGGTGCTCAGAGTAGAAATCCCATGGGAAGCTATTTCCATCAGCTCAGAGAAAATCCACAGCTAATCTGAAACAAATCCCCGACAATTTTCACGCGTCAGCCTTGCATTTAGCATGCACAGATGAAGAGACAGAGGAGTATAAAACTTATTGCACATGTCATAGTGTGGCAACAATCAATTTCATTTGCACACCCTAGGAGGAGAGGATACATCTTCATGAACACAGTTTTTATCATGCAGAAATTTCTGCTGAGACATCACCGTGTCACCTCCCAACTCTCTCTACAAGCTTGGACACACAGAGCTTACCTGTTACACTGAAGTGGCCCCCAGCAGTCAGGAAAATATTCTTTATGTTTATATCGTCTGCACTGATAGCAGGCACTGTCTGACTGGTTCACTTCCTGTATTTTCAGAAGTTTTCAGTGAGGACGTGAATTTTGCCATGGGTTGTGAGTTTTGTGAGAGGTGCAAGCTTTCAATCTCCTTTCCAAACCCTGGTTTTCCTTATTGGCTCTTTTATGCCAGTGAGCCTCGATCTGTGATTTGTGATTCTGTTGATGCCTGATAAGGCAGTTCTGATTCAGGTTTTTTCATTCTTCCAGGTATTTCATGGCAGATGCAGAAATTATTTCCAGCATGCTGTGTGCTGTGCTGGGAGAGTGAAGACATTAACTGAGCTGACCTTAGTGCCAGGCCAATCCCCCTCCCTCCCATTCTTCTCCACTTGTTTATGTACTGTAAAAGCAGGGGCTCTCTTTGTGCTTCAGATGTGCACAGAACACCCAAGATAACAGGCAACACAATGAAAACTATACTTTTTCCTTCCCATGAGAGGACAGAAAATCTATTTCCTAACATAGATCTCACAGAAAAGGCCTAATGCCAACAGAATATTCTCTATAAGCTTTGCTCTTTTCATAAAAATGGAAGATGAGAAAAGCATCCTCTCTTCAAAAAATAAACAAGTGAAAGCATCAGGTGAGAGGGATATTTTGGAGAGCTGTTTGTTTTTATTTCTTCAATTTGAAGGACTTTTCTTTTATCAAATATTGAGCTGTTCCATTGAAAGATAATCTAAAAATACTGATCAGCTCAAAATAATTCTTTTGGAATCAGGTTTCACTTCCCAGCTCTCTGAACAATACTGAACATAGAGAAAACAAAAGACTGATATACATCATGCCTCAACAGAAGCTTATTGCAATAGATGTTCTTTCTTTCCCAGAACCCAGGCAGCACCTCCTGGCCACACTAAGTTACTCCTAAAATGGACTAAGAAAGCAAAAAGCCAGCGAAATTCCTTTGTAATTGTTTCTCCTCCTCCTCAAGAGGACACCTGTATCAAATTATCAGGCTAGCACAGATAAGTCTTGACTCTCACCAATATGACTATATAGAACAACATGCTACCAGCATCTCTTTTTCAATGAAGGGAAAAAATCAATTTTATTTACTTTAATTTGCACTTTATGCAGGAGAATTCTGATGTAAGCATAAGGAAAAAAACAGAGAAATTCTGAAAGAAAAAAATCTTCCTGAGCTCCTGTGTTGTTTACCACAATAACCTCTTCTTTCAGACTAGTGTTAAGAGGCAGGAGAGTTTCTTTCTTTACTTCAAAATATAGATTTTTCTTTTTCCTAGGAAAGCAAAGCTGTCTTTTAGAAACATCTTTAAGTGCTAGACCAGCAAGTGGAACTTGGTACACTGCTGGAAAGGAGAAAAACAAGAGAGGTTTGCTTTGCCTCCATTTTCCAAATGGGTAGGTGGCTTGAGAGATTCTGTGATTGAATAAGAAACTAGAAACCAAAAGAAAGTGTCTGTTTGTTGGGGATTGATTGATTTTTTTCCCCTCTCACCTTAGCTATGGAAGGATTTCTGGTTGTTCCACATTGTCTGGTCCTTGGAAACTGTGTGCTTGTGTCCTGTGTGCTTGTGTGAGTTAAATCAGTTATTTGAGTATGCTGTGATCTTCTTGGCAGGAGACGACAGCAAATGGGATTGAAAATTACAACCAAGCATTTATCTGCACTTTTCTATACATCACAGAAATTCTGCTGTAGGCTATACTTGCAAGAAGTGAAATGTCTGGTTGGTTTCTCTGTTACTTTAACTATTACATGTATTTTTCACTTACCTTTCAGCTCTCTATTGGTGTTCTAAAAGGGTCTGCATTACACTCTCTGGTGTCAAACCTCCAGTTATGGGTCAGCTGCCCAGGACCAGGAGATTTTGTTGGCTTTTACTAACTAAGGCCTGCTTGGCTTAGACTTTCCTGATGGCTCAGTGATTTTCAGACTCTTAGAAGACTCAGAAGATGGTTCAACTTCAGACTGCAGGAAACAAGCACAAGTTCAGTTGCTCTTTTAACAGCTCCAGAGTTGCAGAAAGCCCAGTGGTTCATGGAAGGGAAATAATGGGACCTGCCAGTTCACAGCCCTGCAAGTCATTGAAGCAATCAAAATCCTTACCACTAACAAAAACCAGTTCAGTGTCCCAGATGTGCTTACTGAAAATGTAAGCTCTCTGTGCAGGAAAACATTCACTTCCAGAGCTGCTTCCAAACTTTCTTATGAAGACATGAGAGGTGCTGTCTTGAGACCTCAGACACAAGCAGCAGCCATTGACAAAGCATGCACAACTCTGAGAGCAAAGCAAGGTGTTTTTTTCTCTTCTCCTTCCACTTTCTCATGTCTCATGCCAACCCCAAAGCAATCCCTTCTCCTGCAGAACAAGCAGTGGACTTTCAAGTCCATTCAGGGTCTGTCAAGGCAGTGCAATCCCAGTGACCCAGCCTCCTCAGTGAAACCTATGGATTCAGATTCACCAGCAAACAGCACTGGGCATGTCTTTTGGGTTTTCCCCTCAGAAACAAGGTAGTGAACAACCTTTTTATCAGAGAAAAGCTTTGGGAGGCTTGAAGCCATCACTGTGAGAGGTGCACACCCATTCTCAACAGCACCAGAGCTCAATAACACAGGAAGGCAACATTCTTAGGGCTTAAAAGAGGGGGAAAAAGTCTCCCATTTCAACGACCAAAAAACCCCAAATATCAAAATAGCAGTTTCTCTTGATGAGTAAATCCAGATATGGGACCATTTGTTTTAAGGCAAGCAAGACCTCCTCAGACAGCCCAGCTTTGGTAAATCTGTCAGATTCACTACAACAGTTAACAAATTTTGTTACAAGATTGCAAGGCAATCAGGACTAGGAAAAGCATAGATTACAAGATCAGACCGGGGGTTCTCCACTGTCCTCCTGTATCCCACATATCTCCTGCTTTAAGAACCTTCCTCTCCTTGAAAGATGAGGGGAAAAAAAAAGATGGCTTGAGTTCTTGTGTGTGTGTTTATATTAAAACAAAACATAAAATTTACAGTGATACAATTTAGCTATTGAAATCCTGATTTTTTATGTTGCTTTGTTTAAAAAAAATGTATCACCATGGGAAAAATACATATCCAAACAACTCAATGATGACAATTTTTACCCTCCTGCTTTACCTCAGTTTCAGACTTACCTATGGGTTTTCTTTTCTACAGTACCAGTTCATTATTACATATCTTATACATTGGACTCTAGAAATGACAAATGGGCTGTCAGTTTTACGTCCTTACATCGAGATAGAAAAATAAAATTTAAAAATGTTAAAATTAATATCAAAACCCAAAAGTTCTATATTGAATTAAAACAGAATACCAAATAGTTAAAAGATGCACCTCTTTTTTTAATCAATATAAAAAAATTAATTGTGTCAATCAAATAACAAGTATGTAAACTTTTGAGAAATCAACACTGCACTGTTAGCCAAATTAATTAAATATATTACTTCACAGTACTACAGTGGAACAGAGTAACACGGTCAAATGATCAACCTAACTAAAATTACAGATATTGCAACTGAAGTAACCCTATGAGATTTTAAGACAATGACAACATCCTTCACTTTCAATTACCTTATTTAATATAAATGCACTTAGAGTGTGCACTAGGTACTCTTTCCTTTTATTACAGGAAGGTTCATTCTCTAGCATTCTCTTTTTTCCAAAGGACAGAGTGAGCTTTAAAAAAAGATGTCTAACAGTAAGTCGTGCAACAGCTTAAAATGCAACCATTATTAGGAGAAAATCTGACTCAGTGAGAAGTTGTGGTTTAGCTTTAGGAAATCATTAAAGAACTCTGCTGGGAATCTCTCATGTGCACAGCCAAATGAAAACCAAGAGACAGCAGTGTAACTGCACCCTGCAAGGCAAAAAAATGAAAAAAAAATCACATGAGAGCAGGATAAATTATTTACTGCTTATCTTCTTGGGATCTTGTCTCTGGCTATAAGGACTCAAACCCTGAACTTACTGCCACACACAGGAGTTTCATTCAGGCTTATGCTGGCTTCCTCAGGGACACAGATCTTTAAATTCTTCCTCTGCTGGGTGACCTGCCAAGGAATCAACTTCAGACACAGTTGTGTATGTGGATAACAGGATTTTTTTGTTTTTTCCTTCTCTGGTCTTTACTTGTTGAAAGGGCATGTGCCACTCACTGCAGCACTCAATCCAGTTCAGCATTTCAGGATCATTTAGGATCATTTTTTTAGGCCCAGATATAGTTATGTCAGGATGATCAGGGTGATTTTAAAGGCAGACAGTAAGCTAAGATGTAGGTGGGTATTTTCTAGAAAGTTTGTGTCATCTTCCAGTTAAATGAGAGACATGAGTTCTACTATAATCAAAACCAGTTTTACTCTGAAAACAACCTGAAAGTTTACAATGAAAGCAACCTTATTTCCAGGTATGCATTTTATTGAGATTTATCTTGTCCTTAGTACTTAGGCATGGTTTCCTGGTAGGATCTGTGGCTTATTTGGAGGGAATTTTAAAAGAATAAACATAAGCTCATCCAAATTCTACTGGCTTTTACACTATATTAAAATAAAAAATAATTTAATTCTATACTACTTTTTAATTTATTAATCTTGGGTTCAAATAGGGTCTAGATTTATATCCCTCCCAAAGCTTATAATAATGGTTTTCAATAGTTACACAGGAAAAGGGCTGCATTCTGCATTTCTGCAGTGCCAAACATAGCAGTAGCCATTTCCTTTTTGTGATAACAGATAACAAGCCTTTCAAAGCCACAAAGTGACAAGAACTAATAAAGATCAGGCATTATCCACCCTCACGTTTCTATTAAAAGTTCTATAAGCATCACAAAAGCTTCATCAGAGCAGAACACAATAGTTCTTCCAGCACAAAAGCCAATATACAGTGACCAAGAAGATGGAAACTTACAGGAAGTTTGTATTTCTCTTTTACCTTCAAACCTTCAGATTTTTCCATTATGCTCACTGATCTCAGATAGAAAGGTAAATGAATGCTAGTCCAATTTAAATCCTTCTTGCTGCAAGAGTGAATGCATCCGGTGAGAAATTTGATGCAGAAGTTAGGTGCTAATTAGCTGAGGCTAAAGCCCCCAAGCACTCCAAATATCAGTTCAGCCTGATCTTAGGGTAATGAAATTTCAGAATAGTCTTTACTGGCAAAGTGAAATTAAACACTGACTACTAGAGAGGTTAATGCAGAAATTAGGGCCATTTCCTTGAAGAATTACAGACTTGGGGTGTGGGAGTGGGACACAGGGAGCAGGAAGAGGACTGGAAGAAGGGAAGAGAAAGAGAAATCACTGCCTTAGCCCTGGCTACTTCCTGTCCCACTGAGCTGTATTTCTGGAGGAAGAGTATATACTTTCTCTGGAAATTGTGATATAATGGTTATTATTTATACATTTCAAAAGCTTAAAACAAAAGGAACATAGTCTACTGTCAAATTGACTGAGAAATCTATCTCCAAAGGACAACAGAGAGGTAAATAACTTACACTTCTTTTGTAGGTCAAGGGGAAGAAAAGCATTTTATAAGGGTAAATACTGTGGTAAAAAGAAAGATCCATGAGGTGGATAGAAAAAGCCAGACTTATAAATTTATTACATTATTTTTTATGTCTCAGCATCCTGCATGTCCAAAGAGTACCAAATGACAGAGGAATTGAAAGGCAAAACTAAAGAAATACACATCCAGAAAATGTCCAGTGGGATGAACTGGATTGAAAAGTCTTCTCGAGGTACCAGGGTCTGAGGGAAGAGGAGAATTCCAAAGGCATTTCCATTCAAGCAGCATTAATCACACCGACATCAGCTCCAGTTATCCAAACAGTGCTGCAGACAGCCTGCATGCTGTGCATGCATGTGAATATATCCACGTGTGTACTGCCATTTACTAGAACAAACACTACCTCCACCAAAAAAGTCCATTTAGCTTGCATAAGTCCTCAATTTTTAGACCTTTGAATTTTTGCTGCATCAGAAATTTCCAGGTTTTTAACACTGATTTCAGTCTGACATGTGGCAAAAGAGGACCTCAAAGTTACCTCAGTAATAAATTCTGCACCTAAAAGCACAAATTCAGGATCAGTACAGAACATTCTAAAGAGAGCATTGTTCAGAGTTTATATTCTCCAGTAAAAAGGGCACTAGGGAAGACAATTCAATATTTAAAGCACAAAGAGCAAAGCCTAGGGGCAAGAGGACAGTTCCTCACTCACAGAGGATAGAAGACCTCTCTTTGCTGTAAACACAGGGACAGCAAACGATTGGGTTTTTTCCTCTCCTGCTTTTTAGGAAGACATAAGCCCAAAATGCTCAAAGGAGGGGATTCTCTCCTTCTTCTAGAATCCTGCAAACCAGTAGGATTGCAACATTTGCTTCCCCTCTTTTTTACCCTCTGAGTCTCTCTAACATGTCAGAAGCTTGTGGTCACCAGAAGAGAAAGAACTCATTATCACTTGACTTTGTACAGGATAACTGATAAATATTCATTTGGTAGCTCAAATGGACTTTGCTTCATGATAAAGGAGGACTTAGTGAACCAAATATTTCTATTACCAAATCACATGGTGCTTTATACAACACTTGCCAAACTAAAGTGGAAAAACCATCACTGGCAAAAGAAGGGGCAAAGGAAAAGGGCCACAGTGATTTTGAAAGGCTTAAATGCAGGAACAAATAAAGTATGCTTCCAAATATTTGAAAATGAATTTTCATCAACTGCTTTGTCATGAAGCCAAGAAAAGGATGGCACTGCCAGGAGAGAAGTGAGCCTGTGGTCAGCAAGTCTACAGTAAGAAACAGGTGAACAATCACTATTTAGAAATCCTCATAATATCAATTTTTAGGGGAGGTACATGCTCCCAGGCAAGAAAGTGAGTCACCATCAAAAAGAAGGAATATTTTTACACCAAAATAGCCACATAAACCTTCTGTCAACAGAACAATGCTGGCACTGTTACAGATCATTTGAGTACAACTGTATTTTCAGAACCAAACATATGAAGTATATTCATTTAATTTTAGGGCTAGACTCCTTGTAAAATTGTGTTAGTAACAAAAGGCACCTTTTAGTTGACTAAACTTCGTAAATTTACACTCATATTGAAGACATTAAAGATGTACTTTAGCTGTGAATTTACAAAAGTCAGAGATCCCAGCAAGTACCAAAATTAGGAAAAATGGTGCTTCCTCCATTCACCCAGCACACTGAACAAACAATGTGAACACTTAAAACTAATAGAAAATGCTTGTTTCTAACCACTGTTTGGTAACACAGGTGAATTTCACAGAATTTTTTCTAACCAAACATCAGGAAAGCTTCAGTAAAAAGAATTGCAGAAAATATTTTGTAAATATTATCCCACAGGATAACACCATGACACTGGAAACAAAGGTTCATATATTACTACTCCAGGCTACAGTTGGAAAGGGAAATAATCTGGAGAAAGCAGATCCCCTAAGTCTAGTCCCTGTGCTAATAGAACCACACCACCTAAGTCACTCTTGTCAACTCCTGCAAAATAGAAATATTGTAAATTAAGGGGTTTTTTTCATATTTCACCACTTTTCACAGTGTTAAAAAGTAAAATACCTTTCTTTTTCTTTTTAGTTATGTTCCTCATTTTTGTACCTGTATGAATATGCTTGAAAACACTCTTGCAAAAGGCTCGAGAGCCAGAAATGGAGACATTATAACTTGCCTTTACTCTGATCAATTCTCAAGTAATTTTCATTCTTCTGGTAGAAGGATAGGAGAATTTTTGAATTTCTGCACTTCACTAACATTTGACATTCATGTTGCACCTTTTTCTTTGAAAAATCCTGTTGGGACTCAAAATTACCTCACCTGATTATCGCAGTGGCACTACAGTGAGTAAATAAGTATTGATTCAGGTGCTATTTCCTTATATGCTGACCTGAGATCCTTGTAGAGCTCCCAACTGCACTGTGCTTGGCTGATGAGGCATTCTGATGTTCTTCTTCAACCAGTCTGTCTGACTTATGTGAAAGGTTGAAAGCGGAGGACAGGGCAGGCTTGACTTGTCTGGTTCTTGCAACATCAGAGCTCGCTTACTTCATTTTGTAGGTTTGAAGTTGTACCAAAAAGAGCAACTCCAAGCCACAACAGCTTGCAAATCCACTTAGAATAAGTGGATTACAGTAAGGCTTTTACAACATCAATGACTGTCATGTTGCAGCACATTTAGGTTATGATCATTTCTATTACTTTCCCTTTGAATTAAACAGTTGAAGCAGATAGCTGGGGAAAACACAGGTATTACTTCTAATAATTCAATTCCACAGCAAGTCAATGAGAGAAATAAGTAGTTTTAAAGCTTTTTAAAATTGAATTAGATTTTTTAACAAGAAGTTCACATGGTCAGTTTAGTAATTACCTTGGTATTCTGAGATCTCCAATTTAGAGGCTTCTTCCTGCATTAGAGACACAGTCAGGTAAGTCCATGTCCATAAGTATATCCCGCACATGCTCATGGATCATACATAAGATATGCCCTTGTGACAGACTCCAAACAACAGCCAAACACCCACCCTGACTCCCTCTCACTTTTTTGGCAAAATAAAAGAAAGGCTCGACTTATGCACTGAGATATGGCTTGACAGGGAAAGGAAAGCTGCACATGCAAGTAAGGAAAAATGGGAATTCATTCCCTGGTTCCCATCAGCAGGCAGATCTCTAGCTACCTTAGTGGGAAGCTACACCTCAACATGCACAACAGCTTGGGAAGACCACTATAACCACAAACTACTGCCCTTCCTCCTCCTTTTACCAAGCTTTTAATGCTGAGCATGACATCAAATGGTGTGGAATATGGAATATCCCTTTTGTCAGTTCAGGTCAGCTGCCACCACTCTGTCCCCTCCCTGTATTCTAGGAGGAGTGAAGGGGAGAAAAGCCCTGAGAGAAAGGAAACACTGTCCCACAGCAGCCAAAAAAGTGGTGTAGCATCAACACTGTCTCAGCCACAGATGCAAAGCACAGCACCACAGGAAGGCTGTCAGGGAAAGTTACCTTCATCCCAGCCAGACACAGTACAATCTCAACCCCTTATTTCACACCATTCATATCATGTGTGATATGAGATATCAAAGTATCCTCTGTCCCACTCATACATTGCTTCATTTCTACACCCTACTCAAACTTTTTCATTCCATCTATTTATCTTTCCTGAAATTGCTTCTTACCAACACAATTTACACTATGTACTGAAACCATCTTTACATCCAACAGTCAGGTTTATACACCCTCTATAACCACTATATTTTATCCCTTGACATATGTACAGATATTATTCTCCCATTCCATGCCCTGCCTCCCCCAAATTTCCATAGGAACAGTTGATTACTTTGGTCCTGTCTGTCAAGGGGGTCACTCAAGGCAGCACCACATTGGATTGCTGAAGCAACAAGAAGCAACAAAACCACTTGGGATGGGTCAGCACTGCACTCACATGGTTCCTGGTGAGGCTCATTCTCTGTTGGTTCAGATGATTCCTGCTGTGTTCTTTCCTATTCCATGCAAGTCAAATAATGGCTTCTTTTCTGCCAGGGATAAATCTCCTTGAGGTACACAGCAGATTTCCACTTTCTCCTGCACAAAGTGGGCAAAGACAATCCCACAAATGCACTTTCTTTTTCCCAAACCCACACTGCCTTTCCTAGTGCACCTACAGTGCAGCCAGTTTGCCATGCCTCACCATCCTGATATCACAGACTCCTCCCTCCATCTGCTCCAGGGAGATTTTACCTATGTGGGTCACTTGATTGCAGTGCATGTTTCGCATATGTAATGGCCTCAACAGTCAGGGCCCACCCCTCAATCATAAACCCACTTGTTTCAATGCATCTCTCCCAGTTATGGTCCTTATCTTGAATTCTTCAAGCTTTTTCATCCTATTTTCTCCCTATGTCCTGTAGAGGAAGGGGGGAAAGTGGCTCAGTGGGCATCTGGCTACTGGTAAGGGTTAAGCTGCCACAGTCCTTTTTTTTTTTTCATCCAACAGTGGGCATGCAGATTTTAACCAGTAATTTCCTAACCTGCAAGCAAATGCTGCTGGCCCAGGTCAATCCAGCACAACCCAAACCTGCTCCCTTTAAGACATTTCTCAGAGCAGGAGAAGGCTCTTGCCCATAGCAAAGGTCAGGCTTCCCTCAGATGACCTCCTTGAGTGAGTTTTGAGTATAATATCAGTTGGACAAAATGCAAAGCTGAGAATTGCATATGATTAACACTTCTGCCCACAAGGACAAGACAGCCTATCAAGGTATCACATATTCAGCGAAACTTGGTTAAATAAATCATCTTTTACATCAACCTTTGCCCAATCAAAGTCCACCCTTACTTATACGTACAGCCACAGGAGGAACAGCAAAAGAGAACTCCAGTGAAGGCTACTCTTCACAGATACACAGGTAAGAAATTCCTTTTTTCCTAATCTCTTTTCCCTTTGAAAACTCCCTTTTGCAATGGAAATAATTTTGCACAGATCAAAAGGCATCATATGCAATGCATTGTAACCTTCTCTCCACTTCTAAATATGAAGAAATCATTTTTCCCATAGAAGCCCACTGTTTCTCCAGCTCTGTGTTGTACTGGTTTCACATGTTAATTTCTGGAATTATCACAGATTCCCAGTGTTTGTCAAGAAAAGCTGCTTTGAATTATACTTGCAATTGATACAATCTGATGTGTTCAAATAACAGGGAAGTTCATCCCCTTATCAGTTAATGTCAGTGCAATACGCAGAGATTCAAAAATGTTCAAGGCACCTGACAATGGGCTACAAGTGGATCACAATCTGCAGGCTGCATATCCTTGCAAGCTGAAATTCCTGAATTCTCCAGTTCCAATGACATCTGTGCCAAACTCACACCACACATCCATGCTGTTCTATGTGCTGCCCAAATAACATCAGCAATGCAGCTTCAGCTCCCATAGCAAAGAGTCTGCAGAATGGGTAGCCACAGCAGTGGCTCTGCACTAAGTTGCTCTCACAGAAGGATTTGACTGCCAGCAGATCTAAAGAAATTACTTCTGTCAGTAAAGAGACAGAAAAAAAAAGTCTTTCCAGTGAAATAATACCAAAGGTTGCCAATTACCTGGATTTTCCAACTGGAGGCATTTATCTTCATTTGCCTCATTCCCCTGTCTTCATGGATCTTTGGCAGGACAACATCTTGGGAGATGTTCCCTGGTCCCACCTGTTATTTACCTTCTGTATGTGGTATTCTTTCATGACAAGCTTCACCCAAACCAGAGTTTCTTTACATCACATACCAGTTCAGGTAGGAAGGGACTTTTAGAGGTTGCCTGGTGCAGTGGCCCATAGAAAACAGGGACAGATTAGATCAGGCTGCTCAGGGCCCAACCCAGGTATCTCCAAGGACAGAGATTTCACAGCCTCTCTGGGCACTTCTAGTCGTATCTGACTGCCCCCAAGAGGAAAAAAATGTCCTTATGAATGTCTGGTTGGAATTTCCCTTGCTGTGCTGCAGCCTGTGTCTGTTGCCTCTCATCCTCCCACTGTTAATTTCCAAGAGTCTGGCTGTGTTCTCCACACAATCCAGTCAGGCAGTGGGAAGATATCCATAAGATCTTCCCTTTAATTTTTCTCCCCACAACTGAACCAATCCAGCTCTTTCAGCCTCCTTAAATATGTGCTTCAGAACCAAAATCCTCTCTGTGAACTAGCTCAAATATGTCAATTACTTGGGGAGATCAAAACTGGGGACAGTACTCACATGTAGTCCCCAAGTGTTAAAAGGAAGGGAACAATCCCTTCACTCCTGTTACAATCCCTTTCCCCAAAACTTTATTTCCTCTGTAAGACTTAATCCTGGTATCACACCTTCTCCTCAATCTTTTACTATGTTTCCACAGGCAGACTTTTCTTATTTCAGTTCTGCATTTTGCTTAACTTCATTTGCAATACAGAGACAAAAAAAAGCAAGGCAGGTCAGGGAAAAGGGTTTGGTTTCTTTTCCCTAGTCTTGTTAACTAAATTCAGCTTTGTACAGCTGGATTTCCTTGGGCCAATAAAAAAATAAAACAAACTCCACACCAGAAAAAAAACCACCCCAAGAATTCTGAAGCAAACCCTCTCAACATGTAATTAGAGGGAATATATCCTAGGTAAGCTTACTGTTCTTACTCATAGGTATTTCTGACATCCTGTGTGCTAGAGATGACTTCTGCTCTGCAGCCCCGAGAGTGCACCATGACCAAGAAGCCCCAGAAGAAATATGGCTTCTTCCTGCGTATCGAGCAGGACACGGCCGGGCACGTCATCCGCAATGTGGGGCACAACAGCCCCGCCGAAAGGGCTGGCCTGAAGGATGGGGACAGAGTCCTCAGGGTCAACGGTGTTTTCGTGGACAAGGAGGAGCATGCACAGGTACACATCTGTTCAGTCTGGGACTCACACCATGCCCCCATTACCCAGGCCCGTGGCTGCTGTGTGAAGCTTTTTCTTCCAGTTTTTATGGCTAGGAAATCCAGCAGAGTCAGCTGCTCTGAGCTGAGCATCCTGCATCATTCCTTACCCACCAGGGGCGTGGAATGTCTTTGGGGTGCCTCCCTAGTGCATGAGCAGGGGGTGAGACAGCAAAGACAGTGGACAGTGTAGCTTTTCCTGGGGAAAGCTTTTAGCTCCATCACTCAAGTGCCTGATTCCATTTCCCCTTGTCCATTGCAGGTGGTGGAGATTGTCAAAAACAGCGGGAATTCTGTTGTACTCCTTGTTCTGGATGATGCATCCTATGAAAAGGCACAAAAGGAGGGAGTGAACTTGGAAGAGCTGGGTGAAAAGTCATCCACAGGACAACAGCAGGAGCAGCAGTGCCCACCATCCATGGCCAACAGAGGAACCACTGCAGTTCCACAGCCCCGGCTCTGCTACCTAGTGAAGGAGGAGACAGGTTACGGCTTCTCCCTGAAAAGCACAGAAGGTGAGAGCCTGGAGAGAAGAAACTGGAAAAATATATATATGTGTGTGTGTGTGTGTGTGTGTATATTTGGCAGCAGGGACAGAGGCAACCCCAGTTAACATGTGGGGACTAATGGGGACACACCAACTGCTCTTGCTAACAGAAAGAAAGTGAGAAGTAGCAGGATGAGTTCAGATCCATCTCCAGTACATTTCTGTACAGCATATGCAGCGCAAGGTTTTCTGAGGACCGTGCTTCTCATGGGGTGGAAAACAGATGACAAAAAAAAAAAAAAAAGAAAAATAATAAGCTATTTTCTGCTTGTTATTGAAGCCCACTTGGCAAAACCAAATTTACAGTCCCTGCTCAAACACTAGATATACATTCAATGTGCTATGTTTAGTCCTGTTCTGGTCCTCAAAATCACTTCAGGAATCAGCACATGAGGTTCTAGACAGCTGTAAGAAATACTTTCTCTGATTTGTAAGTTAATTCACGTAGAAAGAAAAGGATTTTGAACCTTTTCCATAGATGCCTTTTTTCCAAGGCCAGTCAACGGAAGAGGGAGGTCTCCTGGAAAGCAGCACCTCTAAAGAGCCCTCTAAAGGGTATTTTGGAATGCAATATAATTGAAGGACCAAACATAGGAGGCTTCCAAACACAGGAAATTATGAAATGTATAAAACAACAGTAAAAGCAGCTTCTTTCTTCAAAATTATGGGGGAGAGGAGGGTGGGAAAGAGCAGGAATCAAATCCCTTTCAGCTATGTTAATCAGCCCCCTTTGCACTCCTAGTAAGGAAATAAACACCAGTTTGAGCTGCAGATAGTGAACAAATATCTCCCTCCACCACTGCAGTGGTTCTCCCAGGCCAGAGTAAGAGACAGAGAAGTGTCTGTGTAGAAGGTTTGTGGTGCTCCTGTAATCTGCATGCAAGCAGAGGCCAAGTGTCTCTGAGGACATTGGTGCTGAGTTTCCTTAACCACTATATTCAGGCCTATTGCACTGACTTACTCTGTGTAATGAGTTTTCATTTATTTTAGGACAGAAGGGGTTGTTCATAGTAGAGCTTTCATCACAAGGAGCAGCTGCAAAGGCTGGTGTCCAAAATAATGATCGCCTGATTGAAATCAATGGAAAAAATGTGGAAAATGACACACACGAGGAAGTGGTGGAAAAGGTATTGATTTATCTTCTCTTCTGGCCTACTTTCACAGCAACCTATCAGGGTTACTGAGGAGGCCAGGCTGGCTGATTTAATCACTTCACAGTAAATCTTGGGAGCTGCTGTTCATGCACCATCAACACATCAGCATAGCCCTCTGCGCTGACTCTGTTGTCAAGCAGCCTCCTGAGCTCAATGAACACTGCCATCAAGACAGGCCAAAGAATTTTAAATAACACAAGTATACTGCTGCCAGGAACCCTATTAAATAAATTCATTGCCTAGAAGTCCTGGAAATGCTCCTAATGGCAGGAGGGCAAGTCATCAAATGTGGTTTCCAGGGCAGGAAGAGGGAAGCCTCTGATGATACAGTCAGCATGAAGGAGGGAAGATTTCATGATTTTAGACAGTAGTCCCTTTCTCCTGTGAAGAAGTCGGAAACTCCTGAAAATTACTGTGCAATAATTTCACTGACTGGCTGCAAGGAACATTGCTAATGAAGCTTCCAGCTTTCTGCTGCTGGCACTGCTAAAACACAGCTGGAGCTGAAGAGATATCAGAGAGCCATGAGACTCCAGCATTCCAGCAGCATTCAGTGCACACCCCTAACTATGGAATCACACAACACTTGTGTTTTGTTGAGCTACTGCAACACTGGCAGTAGAGTGACACTGGTGAAGATGAGTAAAAAGAGCACCCATCAGAGTAGAAAGAACTAAGAGAAAGACAGATTTGGAGAGGCTGAACAGACAGAAAAAAATCCCTTACCTCAGAATCAGTATTACAGGGAGACAGAAGAGGCCTAAGAGAGACAGAAACCTGACCCTTGGCACTGTAATCTAAAATGGTAATGTATAAATGGCACAGTAAGTCTACATTGTAGAGTTTCACCCCTAGAATAGCCAAATACTATCTCCTCAGGCTCCCTGGATTCTACAGCTCTCTATTGCCACTGCCACGCCCCTCCACAGGTAAATTCCCTACAGGTCAGGAACACAGTATGAAATACGGAAAATTTTCTCATATATTACATGCCCCTGATTTAGTCATGGTCCGAATTTCTGACTGGAGGGGGTGAAAAAGCAAAATCCATTTATAGTAGCATGGCCTGGACTAACAGCACCCAGACTTTGCTATGTATCAGTGCACCAGTTACCAAGTATCCACAACTCCCACATGCTGTTGAAGGGGTGACATCTGAGATTGTACATGTGCTGTCACAGGTAAAGAAGTCTGAAAATCATGTTATGTTTCTACTTTCAAATGAAGAAACAGACCGCTATTTCACAAGCCAGAGGATGGCACTGAGCAAAGAGAACGCCAGCCTAAGGTTGCTCCCCCTCAAACCACGACTTATTGACATCCAGAAAGGAAAAAGCGGTTATGGATTTTATCTGCGGATGGAACAGAACACTGGTGGTAAGATCCAAGTTAACACACAGACCATGATATTTGCTGTACCATCTTCCTATATGATGTTTGCAGCCCTCATTCTTTTTGGCTTCTTACTGGAAGAGTTTCTTACATTTAAGAGAAACGCTCCAGGAAAACAGCCTCAACCTGAAGTGCAATTCTGACCATTTACCTTTGCCATGCTTCTTAATGTCTTTGAAAGTCACCAAGCTCTGCCTTTACAGCAATCTCTCTCCCCTTCTTATCTCAGAGCATATAATCAAAGATGTTAATCCTGGAAGCCCAGCAGCCATGGCTGGTCTAAAGGACAATGACATCTTAGTGGCTGTCAATGGCGAGTGCGTGGATGGGCTGGATCATGAAACTGTAGTGGGAAAAATAAAGCAGTCTGAGGAAAGAACCTCCCTGTTGCTGGTGGATAAGGAAACTGACAGCATGTACAAACTGGTAAGAAAATGCAAACCACTGCTAGGAATTGATTATTTATCACAATGAAACATCCAATATGCTCTGACACTTTTTCAATTTGCAGGAAATGTCCAAGAGACACCTGTATTCCAGCAACTCCACTTACACTTGTACGGGAAGTCACTAAACACCCAAATCTTTAGCCTCTTCCAGATTTTTATAGACACTATTGGAACAATTCTAAATTCAAACACATCACAAGAAAGGTTAAGGTTTGTTGTTAAGACATCGAATTCAGAGCTACACGACTGTGTAACCATTTACGAGTAACAAAGTTCCCTTCTCACACAGATCAACACTGTAGTTTTCCACTCCTCCAGAATAAGGAAGAATTCTGCAGCCTGAAGTCTGAGACATTAACAAAGTTTCAAACAAAATATGTTGAGCTGGAGAGCCCAAAACAGATTCCACAACAAAAGCTTTTACTTTAATGTAGTTTTGTCACTTTTTTCAGGCTCAAATTTCCCCTTTCTCATACTACTACAAAGCACAGGATTCAAACCCAGCTAAAATGGAGGAAAGAGTGGAGTTGCACACTGAGCAGAAAGTGAACCACAAGCCAAGGATCTGCAAAATGGTGAAAGGACCTAATGGATTTGGCTTCAGTTTAAACATGATCAAGAACAAACCTGGATTGTTCATCACTGAGGTACTAATGAAGAATGAGGAGCAAGGAGGAGCTCAAGTAGTCTGTTGAGCAGCTTCCTCCCCCTCCACCCTGCAAAAAAATTCCAGAAAAGCCACAAAAGTCTCTTTTCCTGTGTTTTCAGAATAGAGCTAGAATTGTTTAAGTCAGATTGACATTGTTGGCCCGATATAAAAAATGAGCACTAGAAAACATTCCTTCTTCTTGTTAGACATCTAGAGGGAGGGAGAATTCAGCTTTTGCATAATTTTTGCTTTTATTCATGAGTCTGGCACGCTAAAATTAGTATTTTAGATAGAATTGGTTTTTACTGTAGAATAGCTTAATTATAGGAGATGCCTTTGCCCTACTTCTACCCACCTTCTCCGAATTCCACAGCTGGTAAAAGCCAAACTCCTTCTGTCCCAAATTATATCTGTAACTTCAGCTTTCTTGAGAGGAGGGGTTCCACTCATTACTAAGGGACCTGTGAATTGTACTAAATTTTGACAGAGACCTCCAAATAGAAAACTGGTTTTCTACCTGTCTTCATGGTTCTACCATGCCACATTCCTATTAATACAGCTCTCCCAAGATCAAGAAGCATCTTAAAATTTCTGATGGGCTCCATGTTTATATAATATCTGGGCCCACTGCTCACCCTAATTCCCTCCTGCCCCACAAATCTCCCCATACTTATTTCACCATCCTCTAGGGAAAGCAATAACACAGTTAGCCCTCAGCTGTTAATGAATCTTTCCAAGTTTTATGCCAATATCCTGCTTTGAACTCCCCCCTGCAGGTACAGAGCCAGGGGCCAGCTGGTGAAGCAGGCGTGGAGAACGATGACTTCCTGGTGGAAGTGAACGGAGTGAATGTGACCAATGAATCCTATGACAAAGTGGTGGCAAGGATCCAAAGCAGTGGGGACAGACTGATGCTGCTGGTGTGCAGCAAAGATGCTTACAGGTACTTCCAAGGCCAAAACATTCCCATCACAGCCTCCATGGCAGATTCAGACACTTCAGAGCCTCCTGCTTACACAGAAAACCATCCATCAGAGCCAGAGAGGAACTCACCCAAGGCAAGGGAAAGGGTGAGTAATCCTGCATTAGGCAGATGCTGATGGAAAGCACAGGGCATAGGAAAGGAACTCCCTAGGACAGTTAACTTGAGCCTGGATTTTTGCAAGTTATTAAAAGGAAAGCTTTTCATTATCACAACTCTTGTTCTCCTCACACATAATGCAAGTGAGTATCTTTAATGCAAGATGAAATCACACAGAGAACGCACATAGAAGAGATTTTATGGAACAAGATAATCCAAATACAGCAATCCCAATGATGGGAAACAGGTAATACAATTATGGAAGTGGAGGGAAAAGTGCTTAAATACACAGAAAACAGGGTTTGTGAAAACCACATAAAATATTTCAAAATTTTGGAGAAGGAACAGCAACTGACAGGTTATGACATCTAGGCAACGTACTGATGTGAAATTATTTTACTCACTTCATGCCACTAGAAAGAATCTGAAGTGCGATTCAAATCAGAAAAGCAAGAAGGTATTACTTCTTGAAACACTTTTACCCTTCTGTGTGGTCAGTCTTAAATATTAAAATACTAATTTTCTGATCATGCAGAAGAGACAGACAAGGTCAGACCAATGGTGTTTCCCATTTATTTTTCATTAGCCTTGTCTGCAAGTTTTTTCAAGAATGTCTTAATTCCCAAGCTGCATTTTGCAGAAGTTGGCACTTCTTTTGTGTTCAAATTGAGCAGATACAGGAATTCAACAATAGAAACCCTCTATTGAACAAATTTCTCTCAGAATGTACTTAACCAAAAAAACCATTCAACAACAAAAACAGTATTTGTTGGTTCATTCTGCCATCTAAACAAGTGTGTTGATTAGTGCAGATGGAAACAGGAGTCTGCAACAGTGCAGACTATCAAACATGTTTACAAACTGCAAATAATCACATCTCTGTTACTCCTCTGCAGGGAGACTCATCCTCCTCCTCACAATCGGCTGCCTCCACAAGAGCTGACGGTGACAACAGTGACGACACAAAGTTGTGAGGAGACAAAACTATGCCAACAACAACAACAAAGAAACCTGCCAAATCTTTTCTTCAGTTCTTCCTTGCTATTCCACCTCTCAGAACTTGGCTGCTCCAAGGAGTGCCAGAGCCACAAAGGACTGCAAACTCTTGCTGTATTAAACACTTCAGTGTAACTTGCATCCATTTAACACTCTGCAATTGTGCTCCACTGGCACAATTTCTGCCTTGTGCAGTGGGCACTCAGTCACTCACTTCTGAAAAGGCTTAAAGAACTTTATAAATTTATAAATTTAGGCAACTTTAAAATTGTCCTACAGTAGAAGCTGGAAATGTTCTATAGATTCGTAAGCATCTCATCCTGTTACACATAAACTTAATAAAGAGCAATTGATTTCTGCCCATCTCCCAGGAATGGCAGCTCTCCCTCTAATCCATGTCCATCACCTCAATCTCTGTGGCAATCTCTGCTTACAGCAGCACAGCTGCTCTGAAATGCCTCAAGCCCAGGTACTCACTCTGTTGCATCATGATCCTTTTTCCTGCTAACATTGCAGAAATTTCGTTCAACATTAAGCTAACTTTGTAAATCATAACTCAAGATGTTTAATCACTACCATGTTTCTCCTCTGCATATAGCTGTGGATTAGAATAGTGTATGTAATTCAGTCATGCACGTTTGTCTAACCCCAAGTCACCACCATGTTGTCTTGAATGTGACATAAATGGGTCTGTAATACTGCTGCTGTGTACTTTGCCTCCTCGATGCACACAAAGGCAATACAGAAATAAATGGTTTAGAGTGGTTCTTTTCCCCACTCCAAGTCACTCTCATCACATACAATTTATGTTCCAGAAAAAATATAAAACAAAGCCTCAGAGAGTGGCCATGGGAACCTAGAAGTTTTAAGACACAGGAATAAAATTTGTAACATCCAATGCAAACAAGGAATGGCAGTGGTCTTTGACTTAACTTTGAGGTCTAGCAAAGAGGAACCCAAAACCTCCACTCCATAAGTTCCACTTATGCAGAGAGAGAAAAGAAAGGTGACACTCAGTAAGAGAAAGCAAATCTCCAGTTCCTAAGGATCATAGGTACTAGTGATACACACTAGCACACACTACATACAGAAATTGAGTTCTCTCCACTCCACTTCTCCCAGACAGCAAATCTTAACCATCTTCTGGCTCAAATCCAGCCAAATCTTTGGGACTGACAAAAACCAACTGTGATACTTGCATATTACAAAAGCTTATTTAATTCCACAGACTCAAACATTCAATTCCCAAATTCCAGTTGTCGTCCAAATCCCAGTTATTAGTTGATTTTCAAAAGAAAAATCACATTTCTTGGTGCCTTCTGTGAAGATGTTGTTCTAACAGTAGGAAGTGTTCCCTCAGCCAGCCTACCACACAAGTTCTGATGCCCCTGGACAGCAGTGCATCCGGGATTGCTTTTATTGCTTGGCAATGAACTGTTTCAAGTTTAATACACACACCCCCATCCCTTCCAGCTGTGGCACTGAACAAAATGAGCCACAGGGCTTGATGATGACACGTGTAGAGGTTCAAGGAGCCAGAACACACAGAGCAGTCCTGTCTCTCCAAGTTTTGCAGTTACACTGCCAGAACACACAGAGCATCCTGTCTCTCCAAGTTCTGCAATCCACCCACGGGAGTTCCAGCAGTGCAGCTGACAGGACACAGAGCAGTGCGTGGCCACAGCTCTGCCTCAGAGGGCCATATGCTTCTCTGGGGCTTGCTTGTGTGCTAAATAGAGAAAAAGGATACTGGACAGGGCACTAACTAGGAATATCACATCAAACCAACGGTGATAGAAGTTGAACTGGAGCTCTCCCAGGACTTCTGTAATAATGATGCGGTATTCCGGAGGCATGCTCATGCGGATCAGGAGCACTGATGACACAAAGTACATTCCCTGGAAGTTAAAACAGGGACAGCAGTTGTTGCTTCACCACAGGCTCTGTGGCTAACAGGGCAGCACACAAAGATATTGTTATGTGTTTAAACATGCACAAGGTATGCATGCAGAAATGCACAGGGGTATACCCACGGTTCTCCATACTCACCATTATCTGTGCTAACAGCAGAACAATAACATTGGAGGACTTGCTGCTGGAAATGGCATAGAAGAACTAGGGGAAAAAGCCCAAAACCATTGGAAATAAGTAGGTAAGTCTGATGTGCCTTAGGACTGTGTGAAAAGTACATACCGTTCAACACCTTTTCATCTAAAAATACCCAATCAAAACCATACATACTGGAAGGCTACTTCAGAAACCTCAAACTTTCAGAAACCCTAGTCTGAAACATCAGCCTCCCCAGCCAGTTGCACCTTGTGTTAAAAATCATGAAACAGAGAGGTTTAAGCACAGGTACCAAAGGCCAGGTCAAGTCAAGGAGTCATGTGTCTATTGCGTTAATGCCTTCCAGTCCTACCAGCAGCTTAAATTCAGTAATCCAAATGCTTTTAATCACCATCTCATCAACAGTACTAATAAGCCTTGGCTACAGCATCATTTTGAACCCCTGCCTACATTTAGCATCTTATTTAACATCTAGATCCCTTCCTGACAGAGACTGGGGAAATATCCAGCAAAAGGTATTCTTCCTACCTTCCTCCTTCTGCAAGAATTGATATTCAGATATTTAAACATAAATGCATATTTAAAGTTTATACAGTACTTGTTCCACCAAAAGGATAATGACTGATATGATAGCGACTTTCTCTGCGTAAAACCACTTAGGATTCCTGGTTCTTACCTTTGTAAGTGTGATTAACAACCCTCTAATAGAGGTAACAATGATTATTCCAACGAGAATAAAGGAGATGTGCTGAGACCAGAATTTGACCTGTATCAACAAGAACAACACAGTTAAAACTTAACTAACCTCATTTACACCACATTGTACAGCTGCCAGTTCTTCGGGGCCTTTGTCTCTCCTAACTGTACTGATGTCCATTGTAGACAGGTTTATATAACAGACATTTTCACAAATGTATTAGTAACTGTTTACTCCAAACACGAGAGAAGGAGATTTAGTTTATACCATCACAAAGAACCCCATTTTCACAAGCGTATGTTTTAAAAGCATAAATGACAGAGCAACTATTAGCATAAACAATCAAAATTACTTTGTAGCTGAATGTATTAATCTAAACAGATTGTCTAAAGTGCTTCTATTTCTCCAAAACAAACAAAAAGCACCAACAAACAAAAAACAAACAACAAAAAACCCCACAAAAACAAATAAACAAAAACAAAACCAAACCACTGCCTCTCTGGCAAGACCACATCACCATCTCAGCACAAAATGAGTGTGAAAGCAATGTTCATGGTGCATTTTCCTTTCCTCCTCAATAAGTCAAAAGCCAAAGCCATATTCTCAGGGTCTATCATGTTCTCCCTAGCAGCAAGATGGTTTTATTCAGATAAGATAAGAATTGCTGAAAAGGCTGTAAGAATTAATAAAGGCTCACATCAAACTGGATTCCCAGGTAATTTACAGTGATCTCAATTCCTCTTGTGACTGGATCAGTCTTCCCCACACGGTCAAATACAATATTGATGGTTGCCTGCAAGAGAGATGGAATCAAGCAAAAAAGGCATTTCTCACTCTCAGAGGTCAGGCTCATGCATGACTCTTCTATTGTACCACCAAGGAAAGGGCAGAGGGTGATCACATTCCCAAAGGCACAAAACACATCCATGTAGGAATTACTGGTCAGATGCTGTATAGAAAAAGCCAGATCCAGAGCTTTATCTCAACCAAGAGTCTGTTTCTTTCAGAATTTCTGGATTTTGAAGAAACTAGAGCATTACTTAATGAATTGCATGTGTAGCATAATCTATTCAGGGTATATTTGCAAACATCCATGGAAAATGCAATGAAACATTTACATACCATGAAGATCTTCCAGACACAATAGATGGAGAAAAAATAACCCAAAAAGTTAAAGTATTTTCCCTGGAAAGTTTTGGAATACTCTATTCTCTCCTGGAAATACAAAGAGGGAGAGGGAGTAGAACATAAAAAAACAAATCACTTTCACAATCACCCACAACATAAAATTGCAATGGAGCACCATCAGTAGCAAACACAACCCCTTCTTCCTACATCTTTTAATTCAAATGTTTCTGAACTCCTAAGTGTTAATTCATAAGCTTGTGAATGGCTATAGGGCCATGAGGCAGACCCAAGGATGGATCTGAACTGGAAGGGAACTGTCATCTAGCCCCAAAGTTTAAAGAAACAGATCCTCACTCCACTGCTTTACAACACTGCACCACTGACCTATTGAACAGGTTTCAATTTCTCATAACACATGTACTCTTTCAAACTACTCTGACCACCCAACACCCATCTGGGCAGTTATTTGCTGTGTACCTTTGTTGCATGCAAGTCAGCAGTTTCCAGGAAAAGCTGCCGACTCAATTCTTCCAGGGCATCCACTTCTTGCTGGATAAGGGACAGATCTGGCAAACCAACATAGTCAAGGCTAGAACACATCATGAATTCTTAATTAAGAACAAAACATTTCAGACCAAGGGCCACATCTAATGGTTTGGTCTCCTCTTACATCCAGATCAGCTTTGTCATTCAGTCTTCATGATCCTCATTAATACAGCACCAAAGAAATCTCAAGGATGCAACTGATGCACACTAATCCAGTTTAAGGAGGTAGGCAGGACACAGTGTATAGGCTGTAGTGCAACAAACTCTTATTTCTTTGGCTGGGAAACACATCACAGAATAGAATCAGAGCTCTCAAAAACTGCTGCTCCACTTTGATCACTGTCCCTTGCCACTGAAGCACATCTTACACTATGTCATCTCACATCATCTTCATAAACAAAACTGCTGAGTAACTGCTCCAAGAAATTAGTGATTACTATGAAGAGTCTGTCAAATAGCCAAATTCTGATTTAGTGTGAGAGGAAGAAGAGTCTTCAGCCTCAAATATGCAAAATGCACACTTCAAGTGGTCTGGCAGAAATCACTGGTAAGCAACTCTGTTAGAGAAGTATAGACCCTTGTTATTCCCAACAGATTCCCTCTATAAGGAAGGTTTAAACTGGATGATCTCTAAGGTTCCTTCTAACCTAAACCATTCTATGATTCTGCTCTAAGTGTGCACATCAAGTGTTCCCTGACCCACTGTACACCTCACCCATGGTGATACAACAGAACGTTTATAGGGCAGGGCAGAAACATAAAACTTCTGCCTGTGTCACAGTAAAACTGTGCCCAAGGCCTGGACAAATGGTCAGACAGTGCTGGAGAACAAACTCCCCAGCAGACATCAGGCTTGTTGAAACACAAATGCTTTGTGACTGTCCTAACTAACACTCCACCTCTCAAAAAGAAAGCTGGATCCACCTCCCAAGGCAGGTGCCAAAATGCAGATGTAGGATACTTTCACCGCCAGGAACAGATGTTGTAACACTTTTTATCATTCCCCAGAAGCCAGTGGGTCTGTTTTGCACTTCTCCTCTCTGGAACATTGTCCTGTGAGCCACTGCTATCCTGAAAGAACAGAAAATTAGGAATATAATATCTTTATTAAAAATCAAAACAAGAAAAAAGAAAAAAAAAATCCACCAGTTTCTCAGAAGATGCTGTGAAACTAAATTCACTGAAAAGAGAGGACTCTTTTTCCTCCCCCTAAACATCAATCCCACTACATAAAATTATCCTGATTAGCTCTGGAGTACAGCCCAGTTATAATCAAGTGAGATTCAATGAGACACTTCCCAAGTCTTCCATTCAGGATCCTGTTTCAATCCTAAAGGGATTTAAACCAAGTTAAAAATTCAGAATGCAAATGGATTTTTCAGTCATATGATTAGTTGTCTTCCCTTCCTCAAACATATGACCGTGTTATCTCAAGCTGAGGAATTAGAAGACTTCTCACGCTCCTCCCTCCCCTTGGACACCTTCTCTTTATCACTACATGTCCGCCTTTTCCATGGAGCTATGAGCTCTGGACGGTGTGCAGAGCCCTCTCTGATATGTTGTCACTCACTGCTGGGCTGCATGACAAGCTGTTACGAAGCAGAAACACACAAATCCATTCTTGGACTGAACCACTGGATGCTTCAGGCGATCTGAATGTGACTCCTGAAGTTAATTCCGACACTCCAGCAGCAGCTGCGTATCATCCCTCACACTTCCACATGGACCACGGCATAATCCCCACAAGCAGCACTGGCTTCTGCTCTCATTCCCTCACATTTCTCCCCACTGAAGTTTGTGAGCAAGTTATCCATTCCTAAGCTGAAAACTATTCCCAGGGTTCTTAGGATGATCCATGATTCTATGGTGTTTACTCCCTCTCTTGTAGCAGCAGTCAGCACTGCTACATTTGGCACTGAGCCCTCTTCAAGGTTGTTGATAAGCAGTGTAATAAAAAAAATTTAAAAATCATTCCATCATTCCTTTCACATCAGCAAAAGAAACACCCTTGGGGCACCCTACATGCACATAAAAGCACATATGGCCACAGACTACAAATTACAGACATCTTGGAATCCTGACAGCTGCCAAATATAAGAAATGCATTTTTAATCCTTTCTTTCCTCACAGTACACAGATTTACAGTCCATCCCAAATGATCCACAGCATTGCAGAAAAAATGCAGCAATGTCCAGGTGAAGCATAAGGCTATAGATACACGAAGGCAAATCTTGTCTTTTGAGAGGTGGCAGGGATCTCTGTATCCACACAGTGGCCAAGAGTTCTGAAGACCTCAAAGGTCAGATCCTACACAGTGTGAGAGCAGATTGGTAATGATATTATGTGATATCTGTGTGTCACATCAGCTGATCTGACACTAACATGATCCAAATGAAGCAATGCCATCAGAATGCTGGCATTTCAAACCTGATGATTAGTTATGTCACACCTGCAAGAATGACTATAAAGAATCTGACAGCCTTAGAGGTGAGAGTTTCCATAAGGCTTTGCTTGATGGTGCTCAGGAAGAAAAGTGATTCCTGTGCAAAAACCATCAGTGCAAACAACTTTCACCAGCTATCTCCTACTGACTAGAAAGCCAGCATGAATAAGGGCTGGCATGAGAAGAAATGTCAGGATCAAAGAAAAAAAAAACCTTTATGTTCTATTGCCTTACAACTCTTGTGCTCACTGACAAGTTCTGAACTATCAGTAGTACCGAGAAGGTGGCCAGCACTTCACTGACAATTTAGGGAAGTGTAGCATTTACCCTGTGCTGGAAAATACTGCTATTTCCACTTTTCTGCCAATTACTTGTATGGACTGACACATAGCTAACATTTTAAATTCAACTTTATATGAGCAAATAGCCCAATCATGCAAGCCATTGCTCCCTGTCAAAGCAAAAAAGAGACTAAAATCTAGAGAACTCAAGCTTCTGCTATTTCTTGCACAGTTCTGAGACTACTTAGTTTTGCAGTTTGTTTTGGGTTTTTTGTTGTTTTTTTTTTAAATACAAGTTTCATTATCATTCCCAAGTGATTGATACATGACTCTTCATAATGGTAAGGAAGTTGCCATATTCAGATTTGCTGGCCAAAGGAAGGCAAGAAAAGTGATAGTTAGTTACAAGCCTCTGGCATCCTGACTTTTACCCCAACATCACTCTCCCTGGTCCAAAAGCCCAAAACAAAAGAGCAGAGTCAGAAACAGCACTATTTAACTCAAAATTTTAACTCCAAAGGCAGCCTTTTTGTGTGCTTCTAGTCAATTAAATCAATTAAACCTGAGTAATTAAATTCTCTCACTACTTACCGTCTCACACATGATCACAAATACAGAGTTAACAGTTGTTTACCACTTAACATTTTCAAAGGTGAAGGAGGTTATGCTGGAACTACACTTCCATGAGCTAATGCTCATCAGCAGATACACACATGATGATAAATTTGGCAAGGTTAGGCTATCCAAAATCTCCCCTACACATGTTAAAAGGTTCCATTGAAACATTAAGGCACCAAAAGTAAAGTTTGGGAGACTTGTGCCAGACAGTCAAACCTCTGAAGTGACCCCAGTAACTGAATTTATTCTGCACTATTAGCAAGACATGAAATATGTAATATTGATATTAAATATGCACTATTGATATTAAATATGCAGGCAAAAATCTTTCCAGTGTAAATGAATTTACATTATTTCTGAAAGTAGGGTTTTTTAGCTTGGGGGACATGGAATAAGACAAACCAATGGCAGCAGAGTTCTGATGGTACACTTGTGTACTACAGTATATCCACATTAGCAATCTTTTGCAATTATGCAAAACTTAACTAACACAAACCTAGCTGTTTGCAAGATGTAGCTGTGTCCACACCAGTTCACTACTCTGCTTCGGCTTTGACCAGGATCCACCATATGCACAAACCACTTTCTGTCCTGAAACCATGAGTTAAGAGCCAGCTGCAGTGGGCTAAGGGTCCCTGACTCAGCAGGAGAGAAAGGTGCCCATCCTACATAATAGTTATGCTGCCAGCAGAGTTACAAATCATCTTGGAAGCCTAATCTGTGCCACTGCAGCCACAAAGGGCACTACTTAGTGTTAAAAACAGTTGTGTATCAGGCCAGAACAAAACACCACACAGTTCAACCCAATTCAATTTCAAAATCCATCTTATACCACTTCAGGAACTATCTTATACCATACTGACTGCAAACCCTTGAGATAAATGATTTCACGTTACTGCTGTCCTCTCACCTTTTTTTCTTGCTAACAATCATGTCCATAGTCTGAAGGAGTCGTCGCTCCAGAGCCAGAATATCTGCATCTGTCACATTCCTGCAAATGACAAAGAAAAAGCTCTACAAGGGGAATATGCAGCAGCAGTGGAAATGGTTCTAGCACATAGACATGACAACAGCTAGATTCAGAAGAAAAGTAAAAAAACCTTGAAACAATGCCACAGGAAAAGCACAAAATAATTTCAAAAAGCTGCACAAGTATTTCACAAGGCTGCAGTTACCTGAGAAAGTAGGACATGTAAGTGTATGGACAGTTGACAGCCCCAAATCCTGACAGCAAAGCCATGAGTGTCACCCCAATCACACCAACACGGCTGATGAGCTGTTCTATAGACAGGATTCCTGAGGGAGGGAAAAACATGGCATCAGCAGCCTTGCTTTCTTCACGGCTCCACACTTGGTGCCTTCCCAACACAACACTGAGCTGCTTAATTAATCTGACTGCCTTCCCACTGCAATGACCCAAGGTAACAGGAAGGACAATCAGGGACTAGGAGAAGAAAGTCTCCCTAAGAAATCACATTACCATGCTTAGAAACAGGGGAACTCCAGCTACAAAGAAACTTAAGACAGATATATGGCTATGTGGAGAGGACTAAATATCAATAGTTTGGTTCCAAAGTAATAAAATATGTTTGTAACTCGCTGAGCTGGGAACACAGATCATCCACCAGACACTCAAAAAGGAGTGTCTTGCATAAAGACACTTCTGCAATTATGAGCAATTATTACCAAACCAGCTGGTCATGGCAAATTGGCCTAAAAATGTCTGAACCCCCATCCCATTAGAAGCAACCCCTCCAGGTCAGATACAAGCTGTGCTTGTAGGACAGTGGAACTGGGAAGCTTAAGCTATCCTGGCTGTTCAGTGCTCATCTGGCTGACACAAAGATGTTGCTGAGGTGACCACCAACAAGGTCTTCTACCTGAGCACCAAGTGGACTCTAAAACATGTAATTCAACATGAATATTAAGCCTGTGCTGTAACCATCACCAAGCACTGAAGCTGCATTTATTCTTAAACACAGACCTCAACCTGCCTTGCCAGGACACAGTGCCATGCGTAGTAAACACAACTCACTTTTTAGGGAGTTGGTTACAGAGCAGCTGCTACACACAGCACATTTAGAGCTTACAGGATTGCAAAGCTGAGATGGCCAAGCGCCAAGCCACATTTCATGCTTCAGAGAAGTGGAATGAATGATGAAAACAAGGCAAAAAGGCTTCACAAAGGGAAACTGAGACATCCAGTCATGTGCAGCTGCACAGAGATTTACAGGAGTTACAGAATGTGCTACAATACACTGGCCTTTTGCCCCACACACTGTCAGACTGCACCACTTAAAAGAGAGGTGCCTTCAAAATGACATGACATTCCACTGGTTGGAGCAATGCTTCCCCATGAAAGTCACACATAAAGTGAATGAATGTTCCATCAACTCAGATAAAGGGAAGAGCTTTATTAGAATACTGGTGTGTCATTAAGCATAACCTTCCTTCTACTACAAGCTCTCAAAATCAGGTTTGTTAATTATAAGTTGCAGTCCAAGGGAGCCCTTGCTCAATGGTGCACTTCTCAGCTGCAGGACACTGCCATCCCCACCTACCTCAACTGGGACACCATGCCCTGATGAAACCCACAGCAGCCTTGTCTGTATATGTAGGAAAGCAGCACCCCAACAATACAGCATGGAATAAACATGTAGAATCCTTTGATCTAACCTCATGTCTACACATGGTAGGATAAGGCACTGTAAAACTTTTAAGTGGAGGTATCATACTCTGTAAAGTACAATAAAAACACAAAACATCCTACTACCCATTCTGGAAATCTGCAGGTGTTACACAGCCTCCCAGAACCTTTTGGTGACATAAAGAGGGTTACCCAAACCCTATGGCTAAGTTTCCACTGGATTATTACAACTCAAGCACCTTCTGCAGCTCACAATGGATACAAGTCTTTCTTGGCAATGGAACACTAGGCAGAGGGATCTGCACTATACATCAACTGCCGGATTCAAAGGCAAACAACACAATTACAAATCACAGACACACATTTTCTCTTAGGAAACTTTCAGGACCACAGATGAAAGGCTGAGAAGACCCTACACCCGTTGGTATCCTTCAGCTTCTCATATGAGTACAGAGTCAAGCAGCCTCCCACAGAACAGAAGCACTAAGCTGAGCATTTTGTATGCAGACAGACATATTCACCAATTTCCATGAAACAGACTGAATTTCACCTGTTGGGAACAACATCCAAACAATTTTCCAGCACAAGGGAAAGAGAAGGACAACATAAATTACACAGGTATCACAGGTGACAAATAGTCTGATTCTAACAGCATGACAATCCTTCAGCACAGTCAGTTGCCTCAAGGGTTCAGCACAGGCACATGCTAACTCTGTTGGACCCAAACTAGCCCAAGTGCACAGAGCATCTTCACACTGTAAATACTCATGACCACAAGAGAGACACTCATGCTCATTCTGCAAACAAACAGCTCTGGCATCAGCAGGACTTACCAACTCACACTCTAGTCCCATGCAACTGCACAGCCTCTGGGCTCAGGCACAGCAGGAATCTGTACCAAAGCCAGCACAACTGCCAGACCCATTGCTGGCTACAGCCTGTGCAGCTCTGGTGCTTAGGCACACTGCTGTGTTCTAGACACAACTGGACAGCCACTCACGCTAATAAACTCATCTGATTTCAGTCACAAGAAAAACTTGACTGAAAAAAAGTCAAGACGAAGGATTGGTTGTTGATCTGCTTCGTAAATAAACTAGGTTCAGTCTCCACAATAGAAAGAAGTGAATAAAAATTGTGATCAACTTTTTGTGCAGACAGAAGTTTCTGTGTCCTCAAAAGTACACCATGTCCTTACATAGTCTAGGTTCAGTTAGGACTTACTTCCTGCAAGATTTCCTGCGGTACTAAAAGAAAACTAATGAAAATAATACAGATGTATCCATTCATTTCTGTCAGTCTGACAACCTTCACAACCTTCACATTGCAGATTTCAAAGCAGAGCAGACCCTCAGTTGCAGGAACTACTTTCTACGTCCCAGCTACAGAGCTGAGATAATAACAGCTCCAAAATAAAAGTGAAATAACAAAGCCTATTTGCACAAGGGAAGAAATCATCAAGAAAATGAAACTCACCATGTTTTGGGCTGAGGATAGGAAACGGATCCCCCAGCTTCCAGAAGAAATACATGAATGTCAACCACACAACACATGCAAAAAGTAGTTTCTGTCTGCGCACTAATGGAGAGGGAAAAGGGAGTGTTTGAAATAGGTTCTTCCTTTAGGGCTTTTTATAGCTTGCAACATTTCTACTTTGATCTAAATGCTACTTTGAGAACAGGTGCCCAAGGGTGTCACCTGACATAGCTACAGCTTGCAGTGCACACCCCTTCACCTCCCACAAGGCTGTACTGTCCACATGGAACCACTTCACTGCTTCTTTCTTGTGTGATCTTGAACATGAATCTTAAATATTTCATTTTCATGGCAAAACTACACATTTAACATTCCCAACTTACGTGCCTAAGCTTCACACAAAATAGTGATGAGTATTAATAGCTCAAGGGTTAAGTGTCCATTAGCCCATGGAAGAGGCCTCATGCAGACAGTAGAAATAAAAAAGCAAAAGTAATTTATTGAGCTTTTCTGCTTCCAAAGTGATTTACTGAGCTTCTCTGCCTCATTTCTTTTGCCCCCTAGCAGAACAACACAGCCTTGCCAAGGGCTGCAGAGTTTGGCTGCAAGCTTAAAATTGCAAAGAACAAATCCCAGTAATATTACTCTTGAAGTGCTCAACTTTGTTGAAACCCATGAAAAAAAGCAGCATTTTCTGGGGTCATGTAAAGCATGTCCTGACTGTTCAATGAATGGTTCATGATAAAGCATAAAGTTCCAAAGAGAAGGTATTTAGCCAGAACAAAGCCAGGTCAAGGAAGGAGGTCCAAAGACAGTGACCAAATTTATTTTTCCTTCGTATTCCTAGTCTCAAATTAGCAGCTCCCCCACCACAAACCAAGTACTCACATAATCTGATATTGCTCACAACAAAGTAACCAATGTAGAAGGGCACCATGAAGACCAGGATGAGCAAAATGACACACAGGTTCAGCTTCCAATGAAAATACCGAGAGCTGAAATAAAGCCAAAATACTGATTAGCACGGTATCATAATATAACAAAATTTCTCAAAGAAAATTGCATGACAGTGAAATTTTTTCAACTACATCAAGCAATGAATAATATTGGCTTAGAATATAGAATATTCTGGATTTTTTTTTATTAGGGTAGAGGAGTGGGAGTTGTTTGGTTTGGGGTTTTGTATGGTTTTATTTTCAAATACAGAGGTCAGGAATGTGTATTTAAAACTAAACAACTATCCAGAAAGCCATGCTGGGTATTTTATCAAATACTCTATTTTCTGTGGTGACTAATGCCAGTTGCAGCATGATTCATGTGACTAACCTCTCATCTAGTTGAACAGTAAATCAAAACTAAGCATAAGCAGTAATTAATTTTCTAATGAACAGCTGAGTCAAAAAAGAGCTAAGTCATATTGAAAAGACTAAAAATATTTATGCTGATAATTCAGCATGTTTCACTTCAGAGTGGATTGTCTCATCTGCAAGACTTTTCAAAGCAAAGTTTTATAAATACATATATATCTCAACATGATCCAAACTCCTCTGAACAACAAATGCAAGTAAGATTCATCTCTCAGCTGAACTGACCTTTTACTTTACTTGAACAGAAAAATACACGTTCCCATTCCCAACATTAACTCATATCCTCTCTTTATCCTCAGGGAAGAAGAAATTACAAATTCCTTGTCACTTTTCCCTAACTAATTCAGAGGCAAACATTTTCATCTATATTGAAGTCTAGCTCTTTACTGAAGCTTATAAAGGCATTCTCCTCAGCAATCTCTCTGGCTACCAGCCCCACATATTAATAATATACAGAACTAACATCACCTTTCATCAGTTCTGTACTTCTTGCCTTTCAACCCCTTTGTCTGCTCTTTTATACTTGTATGATGAGATAGAATAAGAAGAAACCCAACTTAGAACAGTAACATGTAGAGGCTATCTTCTCTTTTCCTACTGACTTCCAAAGAAGACAGTTTTTGACATCCCCTTTATGTAGAAGTCCTCATCCTATCGTCAAGGGGGGATTCAACTTTGATTCACAAATCCTGTATTGTTACAGATGTAGCTTTCACCCCACAATTAGCTTCACATCTTATTCATTTATCTGACCAGCAAAGAAAAACCAGTGCTTAAAGTTTCTGTAGCCTTTAGCATCTGAAAAGTACTCTTAGCATGATCGAAAGAGTTACAATACTTCCATAAAAGAAATAATTTTCTTTTAACTTCACAAATGGAGAAAGTCAAAGGCTAAAGCCTCACCCTAAGGACCTAGACCAATTGTTAACAGCAATTGCATGGAAAATTGGAAGCATATGGCTACTAGTCACATGTTCTGTAAAATAAACAGATGTTGCTGCACAAACATCTTCACTGAGTTGTTGACAGTTTTTCTCATAATTTCCCCAATCCAAGATTAATCCACTAATTTAGAAGTAAGACTGAAGATGCTGCAGAGCACAAAGCAGACCAGTCCCCAGTGGGCTCCCAGACTCACCTGCTGTTCAGCACTCCCAAAATTTCAAAGATGATGAGCTCAAACATGGTACAAGAGAAGGCAAAAGTGACAGAGAAGATCACCTGGACCACATACTGTCGCACCTGCAATGCAGAGAACAATCCAGAGACATCAGGCAATTACATTTCTGGAATGGCATCCTGATATCCCTCAGATAAACAAAGAAATCAAAAGGAATGATGGCCCACAACTGGGCCTCTTGCTTAAATGCACCAAGTCCTTTATCTCCTTAGGGGGAAACCAAAAGCCTCTTGGAAAACATAGGGAAAGCTCATACACTAAGAGAGCTCTTTGATATTAACCTTAGATTTGAAAACAAAATCCACATCAGAAAACTGTGAGGTCTTGTTCTCTCTCTCGATCTGAGCCAATAGGGTCTGAATTTGGCCTGTACTTAAACCATCTCTGACCTGGAGTACAAACTCATACTCCACTAAGGATAAGAGAATGGCATTTTTATCCCATGCAGTACTCACAACTAATTCAGCTGCAACTGACACATCTCACTGAATTTAAAGTTAACCACTGGCTTTGATTTTGTCTCAAAAACTTCACTTTATATAAGGTGGGCTTACAGGGGCAAAAGGCAAAACAGTTCCCTCAGTTTCCTATTACCTCAGCATCTCTTCCATATTTCTTTTTATTTAGCAGTAGCCAGTATGGAAACTTTCAGTGGCCACAGAAGAACCCATTTCCTCAGATATCTAGGAGTCTTTCAAATAGAAGCACAAGAGGAAACTAAAAAGAAAGTAACTGCAGATAAGATAAAAGAGATTGAAGAGAGGAATTAGGCTAAATGCAGTTTAAAAATATTTCTATAACTGGGAGTAATTTTTTAAGATACAGGCTCATAATGAAAGGTTCCTGCTTACCTCATAATCCTTGAAGAGCTTTCGCATGAAGAAAAGCCACCCAAATCCAAAGAACAGCACCTGCAGAGGAGATGAAGCAGCCAACATTTGCATCCTGCAACTTACCAAACCCACTGCACTGCTGACCATAAATATAACAAATGGAAGGAAAACAGCTACCCCAAAGTACCTAAGATCCACAAAAGATTAAAACTTGCCACGGTACCATGGAAAAAATGGTATTTTAAATATCCAAGTGTAGCAGACACAAAAGGCTTTGGCCTTAAGGAAGATCTAGTCAAAAGTTTGGTGTACCTAAATTCTCAGAATTCCTCAGCTCCTGGCCTGCCTGAATTCTTTGCCCTGTTGATTCTTGTTTCACTCTTATAATGTACAGAATTAAAGCCTATGGGTTTTTTTACAAGAAATACAGAAATGGAGGCAAACACTTCTAGGCATGAGTAAATTTTACAAAAACATCTGCTGTTTCTTGTAGACTAGAAGTGATGTGAATTTTTTGTAGAGGTCTTTACAGTACATCTCGTTAGGCACTGACACATTGTGGGTGAACGGCCTTACAAGCACCTCTAAGGTGGGGAAAAGGCAATGCTGAATGGCTCAAACCACAACCTGGAGCTGCAGAAAGCCTCCTGGACAAGCCAGGTGAAGCAGAAAAAGCCAATAACACTTTGTGTTTCAGTGGTTGTGAAAGCACATTACAAAATTTGTTTAAGTTTCTTCACACTCCTGAAGGGATCAACTTAATATCACAGCTATTTTGCAGATGAATTAAATGAAGTAAATAAAAATTGAACAAGGTGGCCAAAATTGCAATTACCTGTCTTCAAAGAGTAAAAGGGGTCAGAGCACATGGTAAAGGCCAGAGCTTTCTGCCCACCTTGCTGTAGAGATGGGAAATATTCAGAGACAAAAACAAAGGAATTGTTGTGGATTACCTCCCTGCACATCAGGAGTAACCACAGTGGCAAAGGTAACACACTAACATGATTTACAGACAAGGCAATACCTGGAATGCTGGGCAAGAAGATCAAACACAGCTGCCTTAAAAGATCAGCTGAAATAGGGATGAAGTCAAATGAGTGATGGGTAACAGCTGGCAAAACTTGTTTGAGGAGGACTTCAGACTTTAAAGTAGCTGTTAGCAAAAAGGAAAGATATTCCATAAGCCTCCTATCTACAGGTCATAAGTTAAAGAAGTATGATAAGCGAATGAGATCTACATAAAGAAACTCCACATTCAGCAGTGGAAAGGGGGAAAAATGTAGAGGCAAACTCTTTGTCCAAAAAGAAATAAGAGAAAAAGATGGAGAGATAAGTAAGTACAATAATAAGAGGAAACTTATGAAATGAAGATTAGACTCCTCTTGTGTTAGGGACTGTACAAAAGCAAAGAAAGAAATCTTAGTAAAAAGTTCACAATCTAAGACACTGAAGGTGAACTATGACATGTAAACTCAGCAAAAACTTGAGTATCTGACAATTACACGCAGCAACTTGAACATCTAACTTGAACATAAGAAATGAAAGAAAAGTTATTAGGTAAGTTAGAGCTCAGAACTCAAAGCAAAAAAGTGTGTTTTTGTTGTGGGGGAATTGCTGGCAGTACCAAAACTACGCTCAAGCCACCAAGAGTGAAAAAGGACATTGTAAGCAAAAATCAAAGCATTATCGAATGGGAGGGCATTGTTCTTCTAAGAAACGGCCAAAAGCTGTCCTGAAAATTGTCAGGAATTAGGGTTGTGCACTGAAGTCTATCTAAGACAACCACCCACTGCTGACTGGGGAAAGGTTCCTTTTCCACAGCTCATGTCTCATCACTACAGAACAAACCTTTCACACCAGCTCAGAAGCTTAAATCAGCTCCCTCTGTGATCCACTTAAACGCATTTTCATCTGGTCCACCTGCCTAGGATCAGCTTTGTTGAGAAATACCAGAAATAAACCAACCACTCAGTATAGACTAGCAAGACGAACACCTCCGTCTGCTCCAACTGGAGGAACTTAGATTTAAACTTAAGGGGAGCTGGGCTCGCCTTTGCTGGGCTGGGCTCGGCCCGGCCCGGCCCACTCTGAGGGTCCGCGCGCCACCCGCGCCGAGAGCTGCGCAGGCGCGCCACCAAGCACCGCCCCCGCGGTCCCCCAGCACGGACACGGCGCGGGCAGAGGGCAGCCCGGTGACGGCGGCACCTCCCCGCTCCCTCTCCCTTCTCCGGGCTGGAGGCGCTGCGCCGCAGTGGCGAGGAAGGGGTGGGTACCTGTGAGGTGAACATGATGCTGGAGTCGATGAGGAAGCTCATAGCGGCGCCCAACGCTGCCCGCTCCGCCCCGCCCGCCGCGCTTCCGGCNCCCTCTCTACGGCGGGGGCGTGGCCAAGGGGCGGGACCGGCCCCGGCGAGGGGAGCATGGCAATTACAATATATCAAGGAATGGAGCCGGAAGGGAAGCAAAAGTGCAGACAGGGAATTTCCTGATGGCTATCGGTGTGAGATCCAATCCTTCATGTCACAGCCACGTTCCCACTTGACCTTCATGGCGTCTGAATCTTTTTCCTCTTAAAAACACACCTTGAGGAAATGGCCTCAAGTGGCACCAGGGGACATTTAGATTACACATTAGGAAAAAGAAAAAAAATCACAGAAATTATTGTAAAATATTGGAACAGACTGTGCAGGGAAGTGCTGGAGTCACCATCCCTGGAAATGTTTGAAAAACGGATATGGCACTTGAGGACGTGGTTTGATGGTGGTGCTGGGTTGGCAATTGAACCTGAAGATCTTGAAGGCCTTTTCCAACCTTAATGATTCTGATTCTATGATTCTAACCATTGCCACTCAAAACTCTCTGTATTCAGAATAATAAACAGGAAGAGAAGAATAAAGTTGTGCGTTTTAAAGCACAGAGCCCCTGCTCACTGAAAATCAGAAAACTTTATTCATTACAGCTCATTTCACTCAGAAGACAAATCTGTTTGGTTGTGCCGAGTCACCAGATTAGTCCCCCAGTCTGTTTAGCTTTCCGTCTTGCTCTCAGACTTCTTGAAATTTTGACATTTGTCTCCTTGTCTGCAGCATTGCAAAGAGAAGAAAACATTCAGCTTTCATGGAGAAATGAACTGACAGAGCAAGTTATTGTATCTGATCTGAGACCTTTTATTTTACAGCTGTTGGTATCACTGCCAGTTAATGCAGAGCTGACATCAGGCCTTGCCTGTCCTTTCTTTCTGTATCTGCTAGTTAGAAACTGGTTTTTTCCTAAAGTGATGAGATTCCTGAGTTTGGAGGGAATTGTGATTGTTTTGTTCTATGTTGGTAGGTTGTGGGACAAGGTTAGCTGTTGGTTGCCTTTTAGAGACCAAGGTTAACAGGAAATCCTTTAAAAATATGTTGCACAGAGCCAAATTCTGCTCTTGTTTGTGCCTTGGCAACTCAACTTCCACACAAGGGTAAAAAACAAGGCAGAGTTTGGTCATAGGTCTTCAACTTTCTTCTCTGCATGTGTTTGGAAATAGGCTCAAAACATTCCTCTTCTTAGCTGTAAATTACTGATCCCTGGGCCTTCGGATAAACACAGAGAACAAGGTAATTCCTACAGAAAAACCCAGCCCCACACCCACCTCTGAGCCTCAGGGCTTCTCCTTCAGGGAAGACGAAAGGTGTGAAAAGAAAATGGGAAATTTATTTCATGCTGTTAGATGATGTTAGACTCCTTAGATAGTCACTGATGTGCGCGTGTAGGGAGAAGGTTCCATGGCCTTCCAAAGGTACATAGGCAGCTTTTCAGTTGTAGTTATTCTTCCATATATTATAGTGAATGAGGCTATTTTATGTTCAGTTTGTAGAGAGAACCAAAATCAAGCCTTTTAAGTAAAACAGGAAGGTGCAGCATATTTAATTAAATCATGGGGTTTGGCCAAGAGTATATTTAGAAATCACACAAGTTTCCAGAAGGTGCTACAGGGCATATTTATGACAAATAGCCTCAGCTGGCAGCCAGCCACACATTTTCTTTTCTCTCCAGAGGTTTTCATAAACAAGAACTCTGAAGCTGGAAATATTCCCACATCATTCTGGTTTCTGTGTTTCTTTTGAGTTTATTGTTGATGAGTTCAGGTGATGATGTTCATTGCCAGTTCATGGATTCCTTTACAGGGTTGTCTATGATTCTTTTTTGAACTAACGTTCTGAATGTTATTTATGTCTTGAAAAACTTACCTGAGCATTTTTTTAACATAACTTTTCCACCTTGGAAGCCAATAAATGGCTGGTTTGCTTTCACTGTACTAAGTTGGATCTAGCAAGGCAAACGCCAACAGTCTTTGTTATTTTCAAAATGTTCTGTCAGTAGCTCTGTAATCACCATTTCTATTCAGTGATGCTTCATCCCAGATCAGCAAGCTTTATAACACACAGGTTTTTGTTGACAGAATGTTAAAATGCACTCCTCTGCACTTTCAGATGGATTTAAAGGCACACTTGATGCTGAAGTTAAAATATGGAAAGACCTAAATCACTATATTTCGATGATTTTATCTGTTGACAAGCATACTTCTCTGTTTTCTTTTTTTTTTTTTTATTCGCAATGCTTTTTCCAAACCAGTTACACAACACTATTCTGGCCTCAAGCAGCTTTTGTAGCTACCAAACATCAGTTCATAGAATCACAGAATCATAGAATAGTTTAGGTTGGAAGGGACCTTGAAGATCATCCAGTTCCAACCCCCTTTTATGGGCAGGGACACTTTTCATCAGACCAGGCTGCTCAGAGCTCCATCCAGCCTGGCCTTGAAGACTTGAATAGCTGACTGTGTGTGCATCAGCATCTGCTGGTGCCTGGGGAGGTGGTGTGGCCCTTGGGACAGCCTAAATCAGATCTGCCAGAGCACCCTGGGAGCCAGGAAGTGCCCTACGCTTGTCATTCCACCACACAGTGCATGTGCTGAGCTTTCAGCTTGGCATATCCCATGGGATAGATAGTTCAGGCTGGAAGGCATCACCTGGACCAACCTTCAGCTCAAAACAGAGTCAGATTAGGATGCTCAATGCTTTTCCCAGCCAAGTTTCATCCCTCAAGTATGAAGATCCCACCATTTCTCTGGGCGCCTGCTTTAGTGCTGAACACTCTCCATTTTAACAATTTTTTTCCTTGTCAAGTGTTTTTTTAGTCAAAATTTAACTTTGCTGCTCATTGTGATTATTGCCTCTGGTCTTTCACTGTGCACCTCTGTCAAGAGTCTGCCTCCATCTTCGCTGGAATTCCTCCCCCTTAGGAACCTGAAGAAGGCACTTAGGGCTCCCAATGCCCCTCCTCTCCAGGCTGAACAAACCTCCTGTGTCTCTTTGTACAGCAGGCTGCTGAGAGGAAAGCTTGAATTGTTGACAGATACATAAGTCTTGCCTCTTCTACTGAAATAAGTTGGTGCCAAGCTAGTGGCAAGGAAAGGACTGTGTGCCAGGCTATGTCTTGGCAAGCTGACACATACTCGCTTGCCATGGTTGCTGCTCAGCTGTGTAAGCACATTTGGTGTTGGCAAAAAGCCTTTCCTGAGCCATGTTAAAAGGTACAGCACACACAGAGCCCAAGGAATGGCAATGTCATTCTGTTGGGGGAAAAATTATTCCAGTACTTTGACAAGTCCCCTGATTTCAGTACATTTATCCAGCCCTGGCCCTCAGGAAATCTGGCACCATATACTGTTTTATCACAGCTGCCTTGGGCTTACAGGAAGGCTTTAGTGTAGTACTCATGGATGTTCCTGTCTTTACTAAACAAAACTAAGCCTAGGCTAGGATTACTTTCAGTTGTCAGCCTGAAAAGCCATTTTCTATACAAAACAGCAAACTGCCACTTTTTTTTCAGCGCTGTGTGACACAGCTGTTCTTTAAATGTGAAACTGCACAGTCAGTGAGTTACTGAGCAGCAGGAGAGATGGGACTTCCCCCATCAGTAAAGTAGATTTGATGCCCACACAGACCTAGAGAGCAGAGATCCACCAAATCTCTCCTCTCCTGCAGGAGCAAGAATCTGCACCTCACTGTGTTTCAGCACTGAGAGATTGTGGGTGTTGGTCTCTGTTAGGCTGAGTGGTTTAAAACAGGAGCCCTGTTTAAAACAGGAGCAATATTCTGTATGATACAACCCTCTTCCACATGCCTTGCAAGCACCTTAAAACTGTCAGAGCTCCAGCAACCTGAACCAAGTGTTCCAGGAACTGCCGTATTTAACCATAAATGCTGCCCCAGAGTGCCCCAGGATGCTGGGGATGGAGAAGAGGGGTCCACATCACCACACTGTCACCACAGCTTCATACATTGCCTTGGCTAAGGTGGGAGAGATGGGTGAGGGAATCAATAAAGTCTTTTTTACCCATGGCAAATCCACATCCATGTTGACGTTGTCAGTGCAGTGTTCACATTTCTAAACAACTGCCCTTCTGGTTGAGGAGTCATATATTACTCAACTTAGCAGTTCTGCCAAGAAATAACAAGGATACCATGGATTTCAGCAGTGCTTTTCATCAGATCATTCCTACTTGCTTTACAAACAGAATTAAGGAAGCCTCACAACATCCCTGTGAGGTAGGTGGAAATCCGTACACCCATTTTACAGGTGGAGAAAAGAGGCACTGAGAGGTAAAGTGATTATCACAGCAAGTCAGAAGCAGAGCTGGAAATAAATCTAAGATTATTATCCTAGGTCCACTGCTCTAGACACTAGAGAACACCAACCCCCACATGCTATTGTAAGCTAAGAGACTACCTTGCTCTTCTACTTTCACCTCCTTTGGTGATTTTGACACTTGCATCTTATGCTCCTTGCAGAGAGCCATGTGATCAGTTAGGAATTTATTTGCACAGGGAGCCAAGGGGGTAAACACACCTTTAAATGGTCCAGGCATGGCTCTAATTGTCCAGTGATTTCCCCTTTCCCAAGGAAATAATATTCCCTGTTCATCATGTATATCTCTATGTTTTGCTAAGTTATTTTTCTGAGTAGAATCATACACTGAATCCACAGCTCTGAGGCTGTTATGCAACTTCACTAGGAATTTCTTGAATAAACGGTCAAATTTGTCTGATTGAGAGGGAATAAAGCTCATTTATGTGTTCTCACATCGAGAAATAGCAATAATCCTTTAGTCATCTGTAGGGCCTTCCAAGGACCTCTCTTTCCATAACTAGCACAACATGTCAGGCCTCACACCATCATTGTAAGGTGGATTATGATTCCCAATTGCACAAGAAGGAAGAATGACTTGCTGCCAGTCCCACAGCGATTTCCTTGCAGCGATGAGGCTGAGTGCCAGAAGACCGGACCGTTCCCTGCCCCGTTTGCTGAGCATCACTGTCCTGATGCCGTGGCCTGTGCTTGGTGGCTACAGATTCGCTGCCAGCTGGGCAGAGCACTTGAAAACTGCCTTTAAAATAAAGATCAAGAAGCAGTTGAGTGGATGCAGGAGGAAAATGCCAGCTTCTCCTTGTGCTGTTGGGACCCAGAAGAAGAAAGGAAAGTTCCTGTGGCAGCTGTGAGAGAACTACAGTGTCCATGGAGTACACTGCACATGGTGCATTTTACTGAGGCTCTCCAGTGGAAAAGGACGTCATTAACATGTGGTGATTAAGGACTGCCCTGCCTGAGACAGCCATGTGGTGAACCACAAACTCCTGATGAGCAAGCACTCATCTTTATGTAGTCCAGTAGGCTAATGAATGTAGGAATGTCAGAGATCAGGAGTGGAATTGTCAAGTAATTAGAAGTCAACAGGGGTGGGTGTGATTCAACCAGTCCAGTACCTTGATATCTGGAAGGGTCAGAGGCTCTGATACAAACATCTCCTACTAAACTGTTACAAGGTTGTGGTTTTTACCTGCAGGAAAATGTTTCCAATCTCCTTCAACACGTGGGCTGGTTGAGGCTTAGAATCATTCAAACTCTCCTATCACTTTCTACGGAGAAAATAAAGTAGATCCCATCTAGTGTAAGTGTGGTGATTGTGTTGTTCATCTAAATCTTAGCCCTTCCTTTAGTTCTAGTATCTTGAACTGGGCACAGTGGACTCTTCCTGCTGAAAACATTCTCTTTCCTCAGTTGTGATAACAGTTCTCCTGTTTGTGTATTAAGAGAGTGGATAAATAGTAGCCCTCAGGCTCTCTCTCTGCATGTATTGCTTTGCCATATTCCCTCCAAAAACTGAGGAGGGACCTTCCAGTTTTCCTTCACAAGGAAGGACATAAGAAATAAAGATTTTGACCTCAGGCTGCAAACCTTGGGAAAATACTCAAGCCCAAATGGAACAAAAGGATGAATAGTGTAAAAAAAAAAAATAAAAACAAAACCCAATACATAGCACCTCTGTGGCACTGAAGAATCCCAATGCACCCTGCAAACTTTCTACATACAGCTCATCATCACTCAGCAGTGAAGTAGGGTCGCCTTCGTAGCTTTGTGGCCAGGCAGGGAACTCCACCACAGGGGTGGGATCAGGAGCAACAGGACTGACTGTGCTGGGGCTGGGGTAGGGCCCAAGCCTGCCCAGGGCCCTTGCAGACATCCATTTATTTGCCTTCCCTGGGCTTTGAGTCAGACCTGCTACAATGGGAGGCCGCAGGGGGTCTTTTCTAGCTAATGGCGAGATGAGTTTGACGCATTGTGCCAAAGACCTTTTTTTTCCCTGACCTGGATTACAGCTTGCCCTGGGAACAATGGGATGAGCTGCAGCCCAACAGAAAGAATTTGCTGAGATGGCAGGGTCTGAGGTTTGCAGAGCAGAGCAGAGTGCATACCTGCACTTTTTTGGCATGAGGCACAGTTTTGGGGGGACATAGCTGTTAACCTGAAGCTTTTGAACGCATTGCTGCACTGTCCCAGCCAAGAGTTGCTGCTGTAGTCCTAAAATTAGAAATCTATATTAGACATCTAAACATTTGCAAGCACATCATTTTCTGCCTTCTGTAAAAAAAGACTTTTCTGAGTCTCTGAGAGTTCTGTACAGACCTGTTGGTACAAAAGGTCTAAATCATCTTTTGAAAGGCATTGTCTTGAGCGAGACTTTGGCATTTAATGGAGAAGTAGCCCACTGAATGGCTCCTGTCTGTCAAATTAAAAGCAAAGGCTGTCAAAAGATTTTTACCATATCGGTCTTTTCAAACTTGACCAACCAGTTTTGTATTAAGAGGTTTAAAAAGTCACATAGTTACCCAGAGCCCTGGTTTAGGGTTCACGGGTGCCTTCAGGACTCTGTACCTGAGATTTGCTGAGTGCCTGGGAGCCTGGAACCTCCAGGAACTGAACACTTGTCAGGATCATATAATGAAGGCTTGTGTTTGGTTGCATGCTCTGGGGGCTGTAGCTGTCTCCTCCATCCTCAGAAGATTTTTTTCCCTCTTGCTTGGGTAAATTTAATTTCAGATCTTTAAGTCAAAAGGCTACAAGTGAAATATATCACTTGGATTTATTCTTTCCAGTATTCCAAACTAGTCTCAGGGCTGGATGACCCTCTTGGGAACAAATAATCCACCTCTGGGCATCTGGTAAGTCCTTTCAGAGAGCTACTGTTAAACCTTGCCCACTGTCAATGTCACTTGAAGAGCAGAAATCTTTTTGACTGGGGAAAATATTTCTACCTAACTCAGATATGCATTCACAGAGAAATTTGGAACATCTTTGCCTTTATTTTCTGAATAAAGAAGGGAAGTTTGGCTTAGTATTTCAGTGTGTTGATGCTAAGCATAGAATTCACTTTGTGAATTAAATAATTGCAATTCCATGCCTACAGCAAAGGGGAGATCTGCTCAGTGAGCCATAGGAGGAAACAGAAGAGGAAGACTAGATACAGTTGTTGATCAGTATTTGCCCTCACTGGCTGAAAGACAGGTCCTTCCCACATTCCTAGAGAAATGTGGAACACTAGGCTTTCAGTAAATATGATCACAGTGGCGACATTGGGCTATCACTGCCATGTTAGATTTTAAAATACATCAGTTATGTGTACAGGGTAGATATTACTGTAAACAGTGAGCTGGCATGTGGGAACAGGGAAATACAGGGACATATGGGGCAAATAAGGCACAGTTACCATGGTAGTACCTTTCCAGTTGAGAATCATAAAAGGAAATAATATTCAAGTGGCCATTTTAGCACTTTGCTTAAAAATATCTCTTGATTCTTTCTCTATCTCTCCTTTTCTCTTCAACCTTTTCCTTTTCATGTGCTCCCTGCATCCTGCACCTTCATACAGTCAAATCATCTGACCTGGCCCGGCTGCTGGCTTTACTTAGCCTGCTCAGGGGTCTCATATCAGTGGCAAGTTCAGCAGGTGCTGAAGGCCCTTCCACTTCATCTCTCACCACCTCCTCTTCTGCTTTCTTCACCCCTGGCTCTTCCTGAGGCCCTGGCTGCTCCTCCTCTTGTTCCTCCTCCCCCTCTGCTCGTACCTTCTCTTCTGGTTCTTTCACTTGCGCATACGATGGTAACCTCTCATCGAATGCCCTGGAGAGATCTTCCAGTGGTCCCATCCCAATCTTCTCCTCAAACTCATTGTAGGCTGATGGAAGGGGGCTGGGCTCAACCCCTACTTCCGTGAGAGGGAAGTAGTGGGACACTGGCTTCTCTTCTTCCAGCAGCTTGTATCCTTTGGCCTTTGGGATGGAGGGGACAGTGATGGCGTGGAGGGGCTTCTCTGGGACCTCTCCAAGCTGCTCCTCTGCTGGTCTCTTCAGAGCCCTCCGGATTCTTTTCAAGATCAAATGACTGATCTCCACCAGGTTAAGGAAGAGGGATACAGAAGCCACCACCAGCATGAACATAATGAAGATGGTCTTCTCTGTGGGCCTGGAGACAAAACAGTCCACAAGATTGGGACAGGGCCACCGCCCACAGCGGTAAAGGGGGAGAATTCGGAAGCCATACAGGAAGTACTGACCTACTATGAATCCCACCTCAAAGAGGGTTTTGAAAATGATGTGTAAGATGTATGTTCTCAGGAGAGTGCCTTCCAGGCGAAACTTCTTGGTTCCATCAGGGTTGTTGCCTTTGTTTTGGTTTGGAGCCAGGGGCAGCTTCTCTTCATCCACCTCAGCTTGCTGGCGCCTCTCAGCTTCCTCCCTCTCTTTCCTCTTCTCCTCCATGCGGACGTGGTGCACAGCATGCCCGAAGTACATTAGTGAAGGGGTGGATACAAAAATGATCTGCAGGACCCAGAGCCGGATGTGGGAGATGGGGAAGGCCTCATCGTAGCAGACGTTCTCACAGCCAGGTTGCTGGGTGTTGCACACAAAGTCTGACTGCTCATCACCCCACACGAGCTCGGCAGCTGTGCCCAGGATCAGGATGCGGAAAATGAAGAGCACTGTGAGCCAGACTCTCCCGATGACTGTGGATTGCTCATTCACCTGCTCTAAAATGTTCCCCAAGAAACTCCAGTCACCCATTTCTTACTGTCTAAGGGAAGAAAAAAACAAAGAGAAAGACCACAAATTATGCTCAATTTTAAAGATTTCAAGTTTTCCCGCTGATGTATTTTGTTGCTTTCAATCAGTATTTCCCTATTGTGCTTTGAGAACAGAAAGGCAGTTGCTTGCTTGCTGATTTGCCTGTTCACAATTATTTATTAGCAGGAGAAGGGCTGGGAAGCCAAAGCAAGCTGCCTGCTAAATTCCTCCTTCCATGGCTCTAAATGGGCAATTACTTTTCAGCCAGGGAGTATATTTATCTCTTTTTGCAGGTGAGAGTCTTCTGTGGCGCCTCATAGGCTCAGTTCTGTGAGTCTGCTTAGATTTTGTACACATACAAACACTCACCAGCAATACAGTGGAACAGATTTATCAGCAGGCAGCTGCAGTGCTTAGAAGAGAGGGTGAAGCTTTCAAGCACACAAGCACTTCTGCACCAGAACCCCTCACGGGTCGAGCAGATCTCGCATCTGTGCCCATCTTGCACCTAAACAAACCTGAATTCTTTCTAGGTTGCAAATGTCAATTCTACTTTAGCAATCATTCTGTTAGGTAAGAGCAGCAATTACAATACCATTACTCTGTTAGTAATGCTGTATAAGCATTACTAACACAGTTATAATGTGTATAAGCTTAACAAGTACTATATAGATTAGCTTGCTGTATAGCATATGTTATATGCAATATAATTACTTGGTGCTTTTGAGGCTATTCTTTGCATCCCCTTCTGAAGGCAGCTGCCACACTAACAGTGGAACCAGCTTGGAGAAAACACCAAGGGACCTAAACAACTGGGACCTAAAATACTATTTGCTCTAAAATGTCAGTATCTCAGGCTAACACAGAGCTGGAAGCCAGCTGCAGATATACTATTGGAAAGCTAAGACAGTTGTCCATTTTCAAGTAATGCAAGTCAAATATTCCATCTGTCATTACATTTGCATGATAAAAAATTATTCCTAGGTCAGGGCTTCATTCTGCATATCCTGAACTTCCCACTATATGATTCCAGGCAAGGGAAGATCTATGAATGAGGAAAATAGAGATGAAAGTTGTTTCATATGGGTTGATTTAACACATCACAGCAGTCTGAAGTCTCTGAGGAATGCAGAGAATTACAGTGGCCCAGAAAGACTGACTTCTAGAGCATGACAAGTGAAACGGGGAAGATTATTCATAAAATAGCTGTTCACAGGGATCTAGAAGTTCATCTCTTAGATACTACCTCCATCTATAGTTCTCTAAATGCAGACATGCACACAGTCACCGAGAAAAGGAAGGTACAGTCAACAGCATGAAAATCTAAAGTTCCCTCCTCCTTCAGATACCACTGGGATACATTTGTAATGCCATATGTTATGGCACACCAATGCATACCAACTTGAACTGTTTCAACTACTCTGTGTACGCAGTCACACATAGACAAACACACAAAATATTGAGAATTCTATGGCTTGGGGGAATTTCACAAACTTTCAGTCAAAGAAAAAGAAAAAGAAAAAGCTTATGATGGCATTTTGCTAAAGCAAGATGGACTCATATTCCTTGCCTTTGAAGCTTACAATATTTTTACCCCAGACCCCCATGTTAGAAAATGAAGAACAGAACACGGTTCCTTCAGCTTGCACAAACACCTCGTATACGTAAATGGCAAACATATAATTTAATCACCAAGGAAAATTGCTACTTTCTCAGTCATTAAAGTCGCGTAAAGAAGTGTGTTAATGTCAACGCTTACATTAACAAGTCTAGCAGAAGATTATGCTGTTTACATACATTATCTAAACTGATTTAAACATCCTCTTTCTGCAAATTCACAGAGCAAAGTACACCCGACAGCTACCAATCACGTGCAACTCTGTAAAAAGCATGACTACACACCGTACAAGCTTCATTGTCCCCCAGGCACCTCAGTTAACTCCATCCCTTTCTTTCCTTCTGAGTCACAGTTATATCTATGCTACCATTTGAGCACTTCCACTGCAGCGTGCAAGAGTGACATTCTAGGTGTGGTAAACCTTATCACATGGAAAACTCACTGTACAAGAGAAGGGAAAATGTTTCCTGTCTAACTCCATCACACATCTTGCTCGCGGCTTGCTAGGTTTGGCTAAGCCCTCCCTGAGATCACTTCCAGCTGGCCACGTTCTTCACAACCCTGCCATGCCCATCCCCTCTGTTCTCTGCAAGTGAAGTGGTTCGAGATTGCTCAGTCGGTTCAACTGCGAACAACGAATTTGGGTGGACAGATGACGAGCGGCACAATCGGTTCGGATGTCTGGGATTCCACCTGCAAGCAGTCAGCTGCTCCAGCCTCAAAAAATGGGGTAAGCAAGGAATTTAGGTAGTCACCTTTTCTCTGAAATTGCCTGTCACAAGGAAAGAGCAGGACTCTGCCTAAGCCCTACTCAGAGTCAACAGATTTGTGTTCCGAACTCTCCCGGGCTGGCTGCAGACCCCCACCCTGCGCTCCCAGACGTCACAACCTGCGCACGCTACCGGCGAAAGAGGCTGAACAGGTTAAGGATGTTGAGCAAGCAACTTGCCGCTGTGAGAGGCTCCACCGAAGAAATGTGTCCCCCTCCTCTCTTGGCACTCTGCAGGGAAGAGTGAACTTTTGTCTCTCTTCTTCCCTACCCTAAAAGCCCCAATCTTGTCGCACGACTGAGCAGATATGACTGAATTGGCTCTGATGGTGGGTTTTAGTTGCCCTGCAATATTTAAGCTCCGAGCCAGACGGCTTTATGAAGTGAGTGACAGTCAGTGATGTGGGGAACAATAGGGAGAAAAAAAAATAGAGAGAGAGGCAGAGACACAGAGAGGAGAGTCCACTGAACATGAAAAAGCAGAGGGGGGAGAGGAACAGGCGGCAGGCAGTGAAAACCCAATACATGCATAAATGGGAGTTTGCTCAGTTAAGCAGGGACCAAAGCATCTCTGCAATTCCACTGGGGTTCAGCACAGCTCTGCGTGTGTCCACACTTGCTGGTCTTCAGGTGTAAAGGAAACACCAACATCTTTCATAGCTGCAGCATTAATTGAATGAATTTGTTACCCAACACCCAGCTCTGCTTTTCAGGCACATACCGAAGTACTAGGTTTATATTTGACATTGTCAAACATTTTGGTCTGCTCTTTAACATCTTTTTCCTAGAAAAAGCAGCAGAATGGGAAAACAAGATTATCAGTCAATAATAATCAAAGCTGAGAAAGACCAATTTTACAACCTCACATCTCAGTGTCTTAGCGCTGCTCAGTTTTTCCTGCAAATGCATGTTGCATGTGCACATGCATGAAGAATGTCTAAACCAAACTGTTTTTTTAAGGAGCATAGCTGAATTCCAGCAGCCCAGCACACAGGAATGTTACCCCAGGCACACTCGCCTAGCACCAGCCCCCTGCAAAAATGCTGGAGAGGCTGCAGAAGAGAGAAATCACAGGCTCAGTAGTGCATCCATGAGTACAACTAAATGCCCTGAGAGTTTTAATTAAAAGTCGAAGGCTATAACCTTACTCTGAGGTATGTTTTTTGTAGTCTTTCTGGAGGCATTGCTCAGAATGTGCTCTTGGTGCACAGCTCTGAAGAAAAAGAGGATTACTAGAAGCAAAATTTGCTAAGCAGTGATGCAGATGCCAGGCTCATAAAGTGATGAAGCAGCAAGTAGCTCTCCTCTCCTCTCTCTTTATGCAAACTCAATATTGAATTTAATTTCCCTGAATGGCATTGGGAGAGACACTCTGTCTCCAGAAATGCTGTCATTTGAATGAGATATTAAAACATGAGTGCCACAAAATTTTGTACCTTCAAACCAGTGGTTTCATGCCACCCTTCTGTGTTTCTGGGTATTTGTGTCCATGTAAGTTCAGAGCTTCTTGTCAGGAGCTGGCTTCCTAAACAGCTTTTAGGCTGAATTGCAGAGCCCCAAGGTCCAAAACACAGCTGGAAGCAGAGATGATGTTTTTCAAACTGGATTTCAAAAGAGCTAAAGTGTGAGATGGAAAAGAATCATATTTTGCAAGAGAAACCAGTCTGGAGACACAAAAGAAAATCCACCCTCAATGCATGTAGTTGGACTGAAAGTCATATTCTGAACACCTTAAAAAATCACTCTCTTAAACAGAGAAGCAGTAGCAGAGCATTTTTCAGCCCATGCTACATAAAGCATGGAAACAGCCTTCCTGGAGAGAGGACACACCGTGGAGAAGTCCCAAGAGCACAAAGTGAATAAGAAAAGGTGTGGTTGGATCAATGAGAGGAGTAAGAACAGCAAGGTAGAGGAAAGAACACCTTTGTTGTTTTGTTTTGCTATATACAAACAGGTAAACAAGTATCAGTATGTGAGTGAGTGGTCATCACTGCCACCCTCAACTCCCCTCTGGGAAGCAGTAAGAGAGGGAGGACTAAACACTACCACCAGCATCCAGCACTTTTACAGAGCGCCTGGTGCATCACAGAGGGCATGTGGTTCAGTACGTTAAACAGCCCATTACTTTTCAGATCAAAACTGTCTTTTTAGAAAGTTCAGCTCTAGCTAAATGTGCACATCTCTTTCTAGGACTTTTCTCTCTAATATAATGAGCCAAACTCCAAATCTGGTATGTAACTACATGGCTGTAGTGTGTCTCTTAATTACATCCAGCTACTGTCAGAGATCTTTCCCATTAACCTTCTATCTGCCTTTTGCTAACACTATCCAAATATCAAACATTGTCTGACAAGTTGCAGAACAGCTTGCAGTATGCAACCAATGCAGAAATTATATTCAAGTCTGTGATTATTGGGTCTGTGTTACCTTCATCTAAAAAATCAAGCTGACCTTCTTTGGTATCACAGAGTGCAGAGACTTTAGCATGGGGCACACCCAGTTTGCAGGACATTTCTGGTTTGTGCAAAACCACAGAGGACCACCTTCATCTGGAGGCCTTTTACAAAGGCACCACTGAGCTCAGGGTCAGGTTCTGCAGCTCACTAGGGCCTCCTTCCTCTGAAGAAAAGGATCTAAATGAAAATGAAGCTGAGCAGTGAGGAATTCCTCTCGTACTGGGGCTGTGTATGAAAGTGGTTGTTTGAGATGGGCATGAAGAGGAGAAGGCAGAGCTTGAGAAGAGCAAGGAGACTTGATTCTCTTAGGCACCAGGGTAATGCTGGAGGTCAGGGCTACCTTTGTAGCATAAAAGCAGTGGCTGTGAAAGAAAGGAGTACAGCTCATAAAAGCAAAGGTCGAGAAGACTGCACCACATGTGCAACATGTGACAATCATTGAGTCTGGAAAAGAACTGCAGCACTGACAGCACCAGACTGAGAAGGGCAAACGCCTCCAACCTGTGTACCTGGCTTGGTATTTATGCTCTCATTAATTTATGTACTCTCTACAGCAACCTATAGGTGTGCTGAGTACTTTCATCCCCAAAAACCAGTGCTAAAAATAGCAGCAACTAGTGAAAGTAACACTGTTAACTCACAGTGTCTTTTTCTTGCCTTTGGGACTTTTCTTGCCTTCAAAGAATCAGGGGCATCTCCTGCACTTTTAAAATACTATTTTCTTTGGAAAGAAGATTGCTTCATTGCTGACTTCTCAACCTTTAGCTGCTTTGAGGCTGGTGACTGAGCTTCTGTCCCTGGCAGCACTGAGTCTGTGAAGTCTCCACTGCAACTCAGCCTTTTGCTCAGAGACTACGAGGTCACTTGGGGAATGTGGGATTTTTCATTCCAAACGGATTTCCAACACAGACATGATGTCAGGACAAGGCAGGGCCATGCTATTGAACAGCTCTGTTCATGCATGATAGCAGATTGTGCAATTATATAGTGCACAACCCTGGATAACGATACCCCTCCCTCAAACATAGTTATCTTCTGGGGATCTGCTTAGCTAGGAAGTGGCACGCGCTTCCTGTTCTTCTGCTGAACGCACAAACCTCTCACTCGTGGCTGAGGGTGAACACTGGGCACATTCAGCCTCCCTGCAAGAAGCTGGGACGTTCACCCAGCACTCTCCCCTGCCAGACACTCACCCAGCCCTCTAGTAACACATGTCCTTATCCATCCCAGAGCCAAAGTGATCTATTCTCTGATCACCAGGATCAGCCTCCCAGATTTTATCATCTCTCTGCCACCTACCGGTCTCAGAAATCATGGAAGTGTAGCCAGCCCTGGACAGATCTTCAAGCAGACCTGCAAGCCTGGCAAATGTCGCTGCATTTTTAGGGCCAGGCTCCCAAATTTTTCCAGGACTCTCTCCAGGCACTGGTGGATATGAATTGCTAAGGAATATATTTTTCTAGGGAGCTGCAAGCAAACCATAAAGAAAAGAGTGAGGAAGATATAAAGCTTCAAGGAGGAAGAAAATCGGAGAAGTATGTAACATGAGGGCAGAAACACAGAAAAGGTGAAGATAGGGCTGGGTTGTGCCAAACCGCAAATGGAGGATGAATACTTATGGGAAACATGTTTTTAATTTAAGGGATGGAAGCAAACTAGACAATTAATAAAGATAAGCAGGGCAAAAGTGGAATATCTTTCAATATCTGTTAAATGCAGTTCTTCTCTGAAAATTACTGTTCTAGGAGGACCTGGGGAATTACAGGCCAGTCAGCCTAAGTGTGATACCTAGAGAGATACTGGAACCAATTATGAAACAATCAATTTATAAGCAGCTAACGGAAAATAAGCTGATAAGAAAGAACCAGCAGGGAATTTTGAAGAACAAATCATGTCAAACCAAGCTACTTTCCTTCTTTGACTAACAGGCCTGGTAGATGAGGAGAAAATGGTAGGTGTAAAATACTTTGACTTCAGTGAACACATAGAAAATATCTAGATTACAGGCTCCCAGGGCAGCAAGCAAAGTCACCGTGCAGAGGGTACAAAGGCTGAAGTACCATAATCAAGAGTAATTATCAGGGCTTCACTTTTCCAGCTGGGAGAATTGTGTCCCTGAAGTTCTGCCTCCAGGGCTGCTCAGTATTTCCTTGAGTGTCTTGGACAACAGACTAGAGGACAAAACGAAGAGGATGACAGCTGGGCTGGGGGTCAGCAGTCCCTCCTGAAGGCAGGGGGCTGAAGTGATTGGAATTTGAGAGGATTGTGAGACACTGGGGAGCTGGGATGCCTCTGCAGAGGTGACTGGGCCAAGATTCAGCTCAGGAAAGCTGGCTGCACAGACACCAGGTTTGTGTGCTGCTCCAAACTAAATTGTGACTGGTCCAGGAGAGAGAGCTGGGGTGGGACCCAATGTGTGTCTCTGAAGTGACATCCCCACAGAAGAGGACAAATCTCATTCTGAGGTGCTTTAATGTGGATTTTGTGTATAAGGCAACGGAAGCAATTATTTTGTGCATTTATTTGATGCTGCTGAGCTCCCAGCAGGAAAAGTGTGTCCACTCCCAGGCACTACATTTTACAGGAGATGCAGAAAAGTTGGAGAAAGTCCAAAACAGAACAACAAAATTATAAGAGAGGTGAAAAAAACACCATGACTTACAAGGAATGGATAAAGTAATTGAGTTTGTTTTCCCTAGGAAAAGAACAACAGGAGGGGAGGCACGATAACAGTCTTCCAGCACATAAACATTTGTTATAATGGGTGGAGAGACTAAACAGTTGTCCCCTTCATTCACCAAAAGTAGAAGAGGAAATAATCAGCTTAATTTGCAGTAAAAATGATATAGCTAAACATTAGAAAAACACTTTGCAATGGCAAGAATCACAAAGCACGGCAGCACACTGCTTGGGGAGGCTGTAGAATCACAGGAGGTTTTTATGAAGAGGTAAACAAACATCTGTTAAGGATGATCTTTCCTCATAAGCAGAAAAACAAGCAAGGGGAGAGGGAAGCTTTCTGAGGTCTTTGGCTCTATGGTTTTGGGGACCTGAAGAAATCTCAGAGGAATATTTTCAGTTGAAAACAAACAAACAAACAAAAAAAAAATAGTGTCTTGCCACCTGTTCTGAAAACCCAGCCAGGGCAGTGTGGGCTATCTACACCACCCAGTGCAATGCTGACCTCGGGGGACACCAGCTCAGGCCTGGGAGCAGGCTGGCTATGTCAGGAAGGAATTGCTCGAGTTAATTATCTCCTCTGGAGTGGGGCTAATTAGCTGGGACAGTGTGAAGGTGCTGTACTGCTTCCCACTGCTCATCCCAGGTATCTCCACGCTGCCCTGCGAGAAGCGTTGTCCCCAGGGCACCTTCAGGGCACTCACAAACGCGTTCTTTGCCTCCAGCGACGTGCTGCAGAATTAGAGGCGTTTGCTGCCTATAACCCCACTTCAATCAATTTGCTGTGTTTTCTCGCCCAGCCCAGCGAGGCCCTTTCCCAGAGGTGCTGATTTTACCCGAGGGACGGAGGGCCACGGACCCGGAGATGCTGGAGCAGCATCAGCGGAGCAGCAGGAGCAGGAGGCGGCGGCTCCCGCAGCCCGGGCCGCTAGCGGGCGGTGTGTTCTCATCCATGCGCCGACACCCGGCCTTTCTCTTCTCTCCTTGCTTAAACTTCTGCAGGTACAAAACTAAGCACGGCAAATCCAGGAAAGTTGTGGTGATGCTGTAATGACTACTCTGAATGCGATTTTTTACGGTACTTTTACCACGGTTAAACAGACGGAGTTAAAGTGACATAAAGATCATTTTGATGTCTCTAAGTTTACCTATAGACTCAGTGTAAATTTTGTTGACAAAGCACCTTTTTTTACTATTAAAATCTGTATTTTCACCTGAACCTGGATCCCTTTTCCAGCAAATACTTCACAGGTGTACCAGCTGACCTCCATGATTTTCCCTTTAACAACAACATGGTTAATAATAGAAACTTCACTAAAAGTATATCAATAGTAAAAATTCATCAAAAGTATAAAGAACAAGTAAAGCAAAAAAGATGAATTCTCATGTGTCAAAGGTAGGCGCTGTGCTACTGCAGCAACAGCAGGGCCAGGAAGAGAGGAGTACTCCTTCAGACACTTGATTTCATGGATCAGCATAATTTCACTTAAAACCTGACCAGACTATTTCTAGAAGCACAGACCTTCACAAGAGTGTTTTGGTTAGAAATTCTAAGTTCTCAGAGCATCTGCAATGGCATTTCTGAACAGCAGCACTGGGACAGGGCCCAGAGCTCGTAGGCAAATTGTTAAACATGCATTATGCAGCCATCACACACAAAATGCCTTTCCCTAGGTCCCCCCATATATCCCTTTCCTATCTGTCCCTTTCTCTGCCTCCTGCCTAAAACTTTTCCCTTGGTCACAGGGGTGGAGCACATCAGTGAGAAGACAGAAAAACACAGGCATGCTGCATACTTAAGTGGTCCATGAACTCACATTTCTCACAGCATATATTCGAGGTTATGGCCCTTCCACCAGTGCTGAGATCCTCAGGAGAGGAGCAGAGGAACTATCAGGAGCTGTGAGGTATCAGGCCAGTCAGGGAACATGTTACTTACAGCTAATCTGGGCTATGTGAAGTGGATCCAGTGACAAGTACCTGATAATACTTCTGGTAATAATTAATTGCTCCAGGCCTGCCAGTAAAAGAGATGCTAATAATATCTCCCAGCCTCTTGAGGGGATCTCCATATGTTTGTTTTATCAAGACTTTTTGTATAATCAACATTCCCAGGCACAAGGAGCTAGAAGGGACATAGTTTCTGAAATATGGGAACGAGTCTGTATGTCTGGAAGCATCCCGCGTTACCTCACTGTCCATGGGGTTTTTTCTTCTTGGGGGCTCATTCCCTACTTCTTTCTCACTTCTTCTGGGCTTTTCTCACCCCACCAAGGCCTGCCTTGCTGAGTGGTAGGCTCAGGGCTCTCAGGAACGTTGTCACCACCCACTCTCCACCTTTATCTCCCTGCCTTCATTTCCACACCACGGAATGACCCAGTGGAGGTGCACTCTGTGTGCGAGGTGGCCCAGGACAGCTCTCCAGCAGGCCAGAGCAGGGATGGGGATGGCAAAGCAGGCCATTAATCTGCTCTTCCCATCCCAAGAGATGTGCATACCTGCTGTGCACTTTGGCTGACCTCAGCTTCCCATTTCCCACAGCAGAGCATGTTCCCAGCCTCTCTGGGGAGGACATCCGTGGGGATGGTTCCTGTTTTCCTGCCCTTTCAGTCTTCCTGAGCCTGATATGATTGTTTCTTTGGGCACAGTGTAAAAGATGCCAGCAAGGAACGGAAGCCTCTCATGCCTCAGCAATTCATGAAGAAGTAAAGGAGGTTGTTGAACTTTGAAGCTGTTGAGCCAGTCATTCTCTTTTCCTGATCAAGAAGACAACTTGTCCATAGATAACATCATTCGTCCAGAGGTGCTCAGAATTCACTGAGACAATTTGTCTTCAAACTGATAAACAGCCAGATGGAGGGAGTCAAGGTTTATCTATGTACAGACCTGCCAGAAAATATAGGTGGGAGAGCCAAAGGACTTCTCCAGTTTGGAGAGGCCTGGAGAGAAATTTGTTCATTATTTCCAGGAAACTTCAATCCCTTTCACCCCTGTAACTGCTCAGTGAATATGATATTCTTAGGAGAAATATGGTATAAAGCATATCAGGATCCTTTTAAAAGAAGCATTGGGACTCTCTGGGGGTCCCCTGTCCTGTGTGAAACCTGGCAGAATTTGAAGGAGCTACTTCTATGGCAAACTTCTAAATCCCACCTTGGCACAGCAACTGTTGAATACCCCTCCACATGCCCTGTGCTTATGAGGCCTCATTCTGGCCAGATTGAAAAACACCATCCCGGTGAATGTAGCTATTACAGGTGGTTCCTCAGCAAAATATAGGCATGTTTTCTAATGGGCTGTGTCTCTCCAGTCTCCAAAGCTCTGAAGCAAGGACATTGGCCTGGGGTGAAGCAGGTTTGGTGGGTTTCTACTCCCCCTGAGCAGTGCTGAGTTTATGCAGCTGCAGCCCTGACTCTGCCTTTCAAAAATGTTCCCCCTTTACAGGAACACAATATAGAAGTCCATTCCAGTACATCCTCTTTAGCTGTACACAATTTAGGCATTTCTTTCCAGCTTATATTCATCAAGGTTTTGCCTGCCCAGGGGACTACAGCTGTAAGACACTGAAATAAATGCTGGCATGGTTTGTAAGACAATGTTAAAATCAATAGGTATATCCCTAAGACAGCCTGAGTGGGGCAAAAATAAAAGTACTTACTAGCTTGCTTGTGATTTTGAATCACAATTTCCTAGTCATCAGTATTCAATATTTGTGAGTTGCTGCTCCAGTAACAGGATTAATGATTTGGATGGATAACCAAGAAACACTGGAATATGGCAGCACTGGTTATTTAAGCACTCACCAAAGAAAAAACTTAAGTTATTGCTTAGTTTAATGCATGGTGATGTTGCTGAATCAATAAATAGCCTTGGGGATTTTTAAATGTTCTTAACAGCTTCCTCATTTGGCAAACTCTAAATCCAAATTGAACAAAGCTTGTATTTCCCTTATCATGATGGGTTAAGTGATGGCAGAAATGAGAGGCCGGTTCACTGATCCCCAGCTCGCTGCACTCTTACATGAAAGCAGAAGGTCCAAACTGGTAATGCAGTGCTTTAAAAGATGTTGCTTCAAAAAGTCCCATTTCCAAGCCCTGAAGAGAATCCTGGGCTAAATAAACACAAAGAAAGTATTTAAATACAAAAATATAAATATTCACTAGCAATGGCTTAAAAATCATTACTTAAAAATCATTTTAGACACCAAAAATACACAACTCTCCAGTAAAGAAAGAATAGTGCAACTGAAAAAAACCACAACTTGATGTAAAATTGAAATGAGGCAGCTTTAAGTAAGCAAAGCATAACATGTGTAACAAATAGTATAAATGAAGCTGAATATAAATTAGAAGATAAGTATTATAAAAAGTATGATGGAGGTGAAAGGGGGAAAAAAAGACTGACAGAGGTGTTTTTTTAAAAAGTAAATTAAGACCAGAATGAGTCTGACTCATAGTATTGATCTGTTATCAGATGGAAATCTTAGAATATTCAATAACAATGCAGAGAACAACAAAAGAAATCAATAAATACTCCTATCCTACTGCTGAGAGGAAAGAAAGTAGTTGATGAAGACCTTGTTAATGACATGTCTATTCTTGTAGTATCTCAGAGGACTTAAATACCACCTACTAAAACCAGGCATTTTAAATCACCAGGACTAGGTACCTCGCACTGGAAAATTTCTAACCTTCTCTAGTTTTGGGGTTTTTTTCATAAGCTGCATACATAATTTCATGATTATTTTGATCTTCTGTACTTCTTGGTGCAATGGGTAAGTCCTGGAGGAGAAGAAGAAATCCCATAGTCTGGCATTTTGTAAAATCTATGTAGAAGGGCATAATTAATGTATAATTATCTCATAATTACAGGTAACTACAGAACTGTGATAGTATCTCAGACCTGAACTAAATAATGAAGTGGCTAACAAAGAACACAGGGAATAAAAAGTGGGAAATATAACTAGGGGCAACCAACACGGGTTCATAGAAAATTCACCCCCACTGAACTGTGTTCCTACTTTTCTCTGAGGAAATTGCATGCACAATTGTTAAATATAACAAAGCTGGTACAATATACTTGAGACCCTGGAAGGCAGTTTCCCTTTTATCATGTGGCAGTATGATTAAAGAACTTGCTTGGCATAAAAATAAGACAGCAGTCATTAAACAGACTATAAATGACCTTTCAGACTGGTTCCAAAACACAATTGAGAACTAGAAGTGATTGGAGTTTTTTTTTATAGTATGTTTGTACCAAGATCCTGGAGGGTGTTTGGCATCAGGATATTTTTAGTCAATAACCTGGAAGAAAACATATATTTTACAAAAGTCACCAAGCCCTGGAGAGGGGTGGATCATGAAAAAGGGGACTGCTGATCTAGAGCACACCTGATGGCTCAGAGGGTTGGACAAGCACAGACTGGGTTTGCTTTAGCACAGAGAAGGGAAGGTCAGTTCCTGCCCTTCTGCAGGGAGACCAGCTGTAGCTCTGCTGTGGAGAACTTTGTCCCAGGAAGCAGTGACTTCCTGGAGGGCTCTGAGCTCAGGGTAGCTGAGGAGCTGCATATGAACTCCCACTTCACATCTTAGGGCTGGCACATAGAGGCAAGGTGGATATACCTCAGTCCTGCCTGGTTTATGATCCAGTTTTCATGGAAGCCCTTTGCTGTCAAAAGCTCCCATTATGTGTTCTCCATGACCCCTAATTCATCAAATTAGAAAAATAGTGCTTCTTTTCTGGTCCAAAAGCCAGCTTACTCTAATAACTACCTGCCAGCTTGAATGAAGAAGGTGTCTTCTTACCTTGTACTGATCACATGAGATTGCAGATCTACACGTGGGCTGCTGGTATGTAATTTTAAGGGCTCAAATATGCTCATCTCCAGTCCACCTCCCAAAAATAATCTATGATCTGTGAGGTAGCCCAGAAGGCAGAGTCACAAGTGGTGAAGTGCTGCATCATCCTGAGGATTCTTAGGCAGCATGAGGGTGCCAGCAACCTCCTGTTTGGTACTGCATCATTTCAACTCCACTGGAGTACAAACACCAATCCTGGAGAGCTATTGATGAACGTACAAAGATTTCTGGACAACATGGAGACAGACTTACATGAACAAGTGTCTTGCATCTTCCTGATGCCAAAGACCAGCCAGTGATGAATCTCAGAGGTCAAAGGCTGGAACCACTACATTTTTCTGCAAACTAGTCCAGCGCTACTTCATTCTTTGAATGCCAAAGCATGGAAAACATGGATGTCTTCGAAACATCAGTCCTGGGAAAACCAAAGTCTGCCAAAGAATTTCAGGAAAGGTTCTTTGTTTAAGGAAAGGATGCCTGAGCTTGTCTGGGCAGAAAGGTCTCATTCATGGAACAACAGAACAAAATAAACAATATAGGGTTTCCCATAGTGCAGGGAAGACGGCAGGCAGAGGCTGGGACTTCTAGAGGCAGCATTTAATCTACAATGTGTCCTTAGAGAGAAGATAGACCTTCTGTAGTCTGCCATGAAAGGAGATATGTGAAACTGCCAAGAGATTGGGATGATCCAGGCCCAACTCTCCCTTTTAGGCAAGGTATTTAACAGTGACAAAAGTAAAGATAGTTGTAGGCAGACCACTCATCCCTGACCTGTGGCGTAGGCTGGACCTGAGCCCTGAAGGACTACATTTATTTATCCAAGAGGCTTCAATAGCTGTGTGCTTGCTACAGAGAGGGGAATGGGCTTCTTGGGAAGGATTTCCATCCCGGCAGCAAAGTCACCACGCAGCAGGGACTGAGTGTTCTTAATGACTCATTAACTCGGCTGCTTTGCACAGCAATAAGCCCTGTATAAGGAAAGAGCCAAGAGCAGCCCTGATTGCCAGAGAGAGGTGGGGTGGAGCTGAGGTCCCTGCTTCAGGTCCTCACAAAACCTTTCACCTTTACTCCTCACAACCAGACCTCCACCTCGGTGCCATAAGTCATCCACGAGCACAGCCACTCCTGGTACCACTGGAAACAAAACCACGCAACGGGGCCGTGGCACATTTCTGGCAAGAGCCATCAAGGCCAAGAGCTGTAAAAGCCTGAAGGAAGTCTCCTGAGGCCCACTGTGTGAGCACAGCCGTCCTGACCATGTGCTGGCTTGCAGTGATAACATTGTGTGCTGAGGTTGGCACACAGTCCAGGTGAAGTCACAGGAGGAAAAAGCTTCCCACCCCGCACAGCCTCAGCAGTCACATCCACAGATCCTTGCACGCCCCAGCCAGCCAGCCCTGCTGCCCACAGGGACACGCTGCCCTGCCTGGCTTTCCTCTGCTGCCCTGGGCTAGGGCTGGCTCACAAGTGGCCATGGTGTTTCCTTCTGTTACTGTTAAAGAAAGGACTTGGCCATGCTGGCTGTGTGCAAAGCCTCAGAGCCTCTGCTGGCATTTCCTGATCCTGTCCCAACCCCCACCTGCATCCAACACCCATCCTTCTCCTGCTTCAGACCTCATTTCTACTGGTACATTGCACCCCTGCTTCTTCCACAGGCACAGACTTGGCCTCTGACAAAGTTTAAGTCTTGCAGGGAATAAGGTAAGAAATTAAGTAAAATCTGGCATCATAGGAATGTAGCTTTTCCACAAAAAAAAAAATTAAAAATTAAGTTGTTCATTGAGGTAGCATTGGCTAAGAAATACAAGACAGTAACAAGGTTTAAAGTTTGAAAGCAATGACAGAGCTGTAGATGATGGTATGTAAAAGGAATGCCTTGATTTGGCTAGAAGAGAATTAAAGCACCATTGATAGATGACAATTAGTCATCACTGACCACTTCACTGGACACTAATGAAGCTTCATTTACTTTGGGATATCAGTGGAACATTATCCAACAAAAAGGTGAACCAAACACTGTGAGTGCTTGCACAGGGCAGGGTGAAAAGGAGCAATGCCTGGGCTGAGAGGGGATGCCTTTGGCTCTTGCCCTGAGGTCCCAGTTCTCAACCCCAGAGCTGCCAACAGCTGTGAGCCAACATCTGAATGTAATGCCAGAAAGAAGTGGCATGATCATCTAGACCCACATCTTCACAAACTTACGTCAGAAAACTTGGCAGAAATTCTTTAAATCTCTACAAGGGTCCGCTTTCTGACAAGAATCCAGCCACAGCTTTAAAGGCTCATGAGAAGGAACCTCCAAATGCCTCACTGAGTTTTTCTAGTAATTAATTACAAATGATGTTATAGTGTTTTTTCTCATATCATTTTTTGGGTTTTTTTAATCCAGTTTCGTGTTCTTATTTTTGAGTTTTAGTGCCCCTCAGTCTTCTAGACCTTAGGAAGTTTGTTCTCCTTGTAGGTATATCTAGACACTGAAAAAAGCTAGCCTTCAGCGTTCCCTTTTCACCCCACCTCTTCAACCTCTTTCATGGGAAGGCACACTTCCACTTTTTTGATACCCTCAGGCATTGTCCCTGAGACCTCTTCCATCCAGGAATTACCAACAAAAGCACTAAACAGCGTACATGGGAAGTGACATATTAGTGCTAAATCACACATACACACTCAGCCCTTCCTAGAACCATTCAGTCTGAGGTTATTTACTGAAATCTACGTGAGTTCCCCCAGCTACAGCATCCTCCTGGAATTCTGTAGTCAGCCAGTGAGCTGCACCAGCCCCCACTCCTTCCCGAGACAAACTTGCCAACTGATAAATGTAGCCTGTGTTCCTTATTCTTTGGCATGTGACTTAGAGCAGCTAATGTTATGCTTGGCCCCATCTTTCTGAGTCATCCAGACTATTGCAGTAATGTTTTTTTTTTTCATATGTGGTTGGGATATTTTTTTGCAGATCACTACTTTTTGAATCATTCCTACTGACCAGTGACTTGCTGTCTTGCTCAATAGCATTCAGCCACAAATGACCAACTTTTCAATGTTTACTCCTCCTTATAACTACACATCTCCACCCATTTGGAGGGCTGATGGGTTTCCTGTAAAGTCCTAACATCTGCATTGCAAAAAATCCGCAACAACAAACCTCTCTAGAAGCACCATCTATTCCTGCCTCAGCCTACCTCGTGTAATTTGATTCTAAGAGCTTTAAGTCAAGTCAGCATTTGATGAATGTTTCTGTAGACCCTACCACAAACAGGCCCCTAATGAAGAAAGTTTTCCTCTCTCTGGCTGGGACAAAACAAGCTTAAGCATATTCTCAGCTCCATCCTGTGTCAGAAAAGCCAGTCTCAATGCACACTGAAATACAGGATTTCCACAGGACTGGACACCAGGAAGATGTATAACCTGCAACAGGAGAGGTAAAACAGGAGGTTAGACAGTCACAGTTTTCTTTATACTGTTGTAAATCCAAACCTCTTCTCACATAATCTTTTCAGTCATTAAATACACAAATACAGGATTACATTCCCATGCCTGGTTGCCTCAGGGACAGTATACAAATTACAAATAAGCAAATATATGGATTCCTTGACCAATTTTTTTAAGATTAACTACTAAACACCTAATTACACCAACACTAGCTGGCTAATTAATAAGGTGAGGCAACACCCTTGGCTGGTAAGATTTACAATGAAAAAAAAAAGCAATTTCATCCCAGGGAGGAAAAGGGCTCATGGATCTGGCATCTTACAATGCAGATTTCTCATCTGGGACTGGGTCACATAGTCTGTGCCTACAGGAATATCTGAAGTTTCACATTTTAATGTAGGATCACTGTACAGGAAGGTATGAAATGGTTTTGCTCTGTGTAAACAAAGGGTCCAGGTGAAACAGGTCCTACCTAGATGGGCACTTTTCTCCCCACTGTCATAGCTGATGAATGTTAGAACAACCTACCTCCTAGAAGATTTTATTTAGCTATAAGGGACATTTCTGTTCCTGCATCATCCAAGTGGTTTGCATTTTAGTAACCTTCACTTCGGTCCCCTGATTAGGACCAGGCAAAACAGAGCAATGCCTTACAGATCATTTCAAAGCACCAACACCCTGCATACCCTGCACCCCAAGGAATGGCTGTGGTGACAGATCCATGGAGTTTTTTTAATGCCTATACATGCTAAGAACAGCTTCAGAGACTCAAGCTGCGGCACCACTGTCTTCAAGCTAGCAAGAGGGGTAAGGATAAACACAGCATCCATGACTACTGCATGTGGCACTTGCCCTATGATCCACCAAGTAAAATACCAAATGCATTCCCTTGCTCATATCAACCTTCACATTACTTTGGGGAATAAAGGCTTACTCAGAAATCTGATACAGAGGAGTCAAGCCATGCTAGAGCCACAGCACCTCCTCCCAAATGAAATCAGGGTCGTTATATAGGTGATAAATTCTACTCTCATTGAGACAGCAGCAGGGCTTGGGGACCCATTATTTGTGTACTTTCCCCCACAGAGGCCCTTAACCTAGCTAGCTGAAAAATAGAGTGTTTATGGGGTGTATTTGATGGCTGAGCCAGTCCTCCATTGTACAAAACAATGCCAATAGCTCTTCCACCTTTCCCTAATTATTTTGTTCCTCTTTGGTGCTTTCTTTTTGTTTTGACTCCTTCCCCTTTCTGTCTCTGTCTGCTTCAGCTTGATGGGACTCTGATTTCTTCTCTTCCCCATGACTCTGTCTTGAATACCATCTTCTTGATGATCTATATCAGTAGCACTGGGCACTTCTGTTCCCACAACTGATGGGGCTTCATCCTCCCCACAAAAGCATATCTCAGTAGTATTAGACCTGTTCAGAAAAGCAGACAGCTCCTGAGTACTGTTAGATCCTTATTGTTTTATACAGGAAGAGCCTGTTTATAGCCTGGAGCTTGCAAGGAATTTGAAATGCCTTCTCCTTCCACTTGGAGGGCAAGCAACTGAAGAGAGCAGGAATCCTGCCTCCCTTCAGAAGTATCTTGGCATTCCAGATCTCAGCCTTACCTTTAGACCCTGCAGCTCAGCAAATGCACTATCACATATCCCAGTGTTTACCCAGCCTATGCAATCTGATAGGCCACCTATATTGAAGGGGGTGATTAACATCTAAGAAGGGATGGGAGGTGACTTTCCACACAGCCATGATATATTTTTGGAAGAGCAAGGCAAAGTCAGAAGGTCTTACTAAACTCTTTGATCATTCAAGTTTCTGGTTACCAAATAACCATCAGTATCCTTTCCAGAAATGCATTTATTCTTAGCTGCATGAATTCCCATTCCCACTTCTGCAACATTAGTGTCTACTCCTAAGCTACATCTTTCCTCCTAGCTACCCCTTCATCCCCTAGCATCTCCAGTAACCCATTCCCCAAATGCTCTCCTTTTCCTGACTGAAAACATACCCTGCATCTTGCTTGCTGCACCCTTTTCTCAGCTTCTACAACATCCCGGTCACTTGGCAGGAGCAGCCAGCAGGACACACTTTGAAAACTTCCACTTCTGAGACCTCCACACAAAGTAAGAGAATTATTTAATTCATGGATTTCTCATAGCTTCTCTCGTTCTCCTGACAGTTGTAAAGCTGTTACATTCACATCTGCTGCTGCTAACTAGACTCGTTTTTAGCAAAGCGCAGCAGGAGCTAAAGAAACCTAATTCTGGTAACATTATAATACCAGAAATACTCCCCCACTTTCATTAACTTCATGCTCTGCTTTTTATTTTCTCCGTTCCCTTTTTCTTCTCCTCCTCCTCCATTTTTTGCTGGCATGGTGAACTTTTTCACGAGGTCAGCAGCAAACAGGAGCATCTCAGCTGGCAGCTCACATCCCCTCAATGCTGCACAAAGAATGGAAGTGGCTGGCACTGGGTACCTCAGATGAGCAGCAGCAAATACCAGCACCCTTAGGGGATGCCACATCAGATATCCATGGAAAAACAGTTGCTGAGGGCATGGTTTTATAAGGACATGGATATCTCACACCTATCTTTAGCATGTGTATCCATCTGAAAATGGGACTCACCACCTTGCTGTCTTTCCTGGTCTATGTACAAAATGCAGGAGGGGTGTCATAAAGCACTGAAGAAAAAAAAAAGATAACATTATAGTAAGTCAGGCTGGTGGTGATGTGGCCCAATGGGTCACTAATTAGGATGTTTCACTAGAATGTGGGGGGAAAAAAAGAGAAAAAAATCAAGATCAATACTTTCTCCATTTGAAAAAGAGAAAGTGTCTTGAACAAAAGGTTCTGCCCTTCAGGCTGGAGCACATTCTGCAATGAAATTCACTGAAATCTGAAGTGGAAGCTCCCTAAAATTTCAAAGAAAAACCTGTATGAAATCTAGCCCTGAGGGAGGGAGAGCCAGAGGGATCCCAGTGGACAGAAGCAAGAGCTAGATTTCATTCTCAGGCTGGTACAAAATACAGACTTTGAGGGCATTACTGACAGAGACCAGAGACAAAGTGGCATCAACAGCACTGGGAATCCAAGTACTGCTGTCAAAGGGCTAACAGTGGGTGCCAGGTGGCACATTGGCAACAAACATCTCAGTATTCCCTTGCCTAACTCCTCGGTGGACAGACAATCAGTATTCATGTCAAGGGGAATTAGTTATTCACTGTTTTCAAGGTGTCATGGTCTCAATCCTGCCTAGTATGAACAGTGTCTAAAAAAAAGAAAAAAGACCAACAATATTGAAATGCAGTATAATAAATTTTGATGGTTTGGAAAAAAGGCATAAAGGAGCTTTTCAATCAGACAGTATAGACAAAAGTGATGTTTCAGAAGAAAAAATGGTGAGATTTTATAGGTTCATATGCAAGACAGAAGTTATATACAGTAAAAGGTGCAGGGATCTGAATGTCACTGTCAGGGAGAAGGGCAGAAGTGCTGGGGGTGATGAAGAGCGGTGGTCTTGGGAAAAGGGCATGGTTTCCCACACAGATTTCCAGATGTTGGCAGGGAGTGACAGAAGACTGGAGAAATGGTGAGGCTCTGAAATTAAGAGATGCTAGTACAAGATGCTGGCCATAAACAAAAGAAAGCGGAAGAGGAGAACACTTCAAAAGCACAGAAAAGATCAAAGTTGATGGGAAAAAAAGTAAGAGACTCCTAAAGGTGACTGGGGTAACACCAGATGGTCCTGTGAGAAGAGCTTTGGGACTGATTTTGAAAGTAAACTTTGAGGTATCCCAGCAAGTACTGGAGAATAAGAACTTAGCAAAGCTCTGTATGTCAATACAGGGAATATGGAAGGAGCTTGTTCCATTCTGCAAGTTTGCGGCATGTGGAAGTGATTACAGGGATGATTCCAAGAGCAGTGCTATATAAGAGATCTGGGATAATAACATTCAGTGAATAACATAGTACAGAGTAGAGCTGTAGCCAAAGAATAAAAAAAATATGCCAAGGGCTGTGTAACCCTATTTTTGTGAATAAGATATAAAAGAAGAACAGCAGGACAAATTAAAACTTTTCATTGATTTCACTGCAAGTTTCTGTTGTTAACTATAATTCCTTTCTCTAAAGAAGTCCTTTGCTTCACCTTTAATCACGTAGAATATATAGACCAGTAAAGGTGAAGTCAAAACTTCAACCATGACAAAAAGTAAAGGACTTTGACCCCAGGTTCTATGGTAAAAACTGTAGTGGTTTTCCTCAGCAAGGAACTCTGGCATCATGGATTTTCTCTCCAGGAAGAAGAACACTAAGTTTAAGACCTTAAAATTATTTTTTTTAACAAAATAAAGTTAAAATAAAAATAAAGGAAAAGAATATCTACATTTCACACCCAGAAAGAAAATTCTTCTTTCCAGCCAGTCAGGTTTCATTGTTCTCATGTAGTGGCAAGACACTGTTCACCAGTTTGGCAGCAGCTACAGGTTTCAAAAATTACATACCTGCTCAGTAGATGCTCAGGGTTTTCTATTCAGGGGGCTTCAGGTCAAACCCATCAAAAGGACTCTCCCAAGTGTGTCACTGCAAGTTGCTCACTAATGAAAAATAAAAAATTAATTAAAACCATCTTTAAAAATTGCTGTGGGCCCACAGGTAGGCCTAGAGGTAAGGTAGCAGTAACATGTGGGAAAATAATACCCTTTTTTAGTGATAACTAAGGTTTGTATCAGAATTACTTAGGTACTTAATACCCCAAGAGAGAGAAATGTTATTACTGGAGAAGAAAGAAAAAAAAAAGACAAAAAGAAACCCAGCTCTGGGCATTCCTTCCCCACTCTATTGTTTATATCTCTGAGAACCAACATCCTACAATCACTTCAAATGGCTTACACTTCCAACCCTGCTAGGTTTGGGAAAGTCAGAGCGAGCCCAGCTTTTGCAAACCCCTATTCTGGCCCAAAATCCATTTGCTGTCGCGCCAGTCCCATCGCATACACCTTGCAGAGCACCCCACCCTTGCCTTGTCCCAGGTTAGGAGCGTTCCTTTGTTACCTTGCTCTGCCCTGGAACCCCGGGCTGGCTGCTGGCAGTTCAGGCTCCCATGCTTTGCAGGGTTTTCTGCAGGGCTGCTCAGCAGAGCACCCTGGCCCTTGTATTTTATCGGCACCGCGCGAGGTGAGCACAGACACGATAAGGAAGCGCTAAAAGTCAACGAGGTGCCACTGACAAGGATTGAAGCTGGGCTCACGCTTCCCCACGGGCCACGTGTGTGGTGACACTGAGCAGCACAGGCTCCTTCTCACCAGCTGCTGCCTTGGAAGGAGGCACCTTTCACCCTCTCCTCTCAGTACACAGCTATCCCTCCATCCCATCTCCACTGGAAGATGCCACAACGCCATCCCTGCATCGAACAAGATTTTTCTTATGAAATGCTCATGGGTTCCTTGGTGAGCACTTAAGAGATTTTTTGTTGCTCAGACATACTGATGGATGTGTCTCCTGGTTGCTTCATGCCTGCCCACCATTCCCTCCAGGGCAGGAAAGATTTGCTGCCTGAAGTGACTTCTTTCCCAGGCAAGCACTCCCATATGCCTGGAGCAGAGCTCCCAGCAGCATGCCTGGCATATACCCCACAGAGATTAGCTCCCTGCTCAGGCAAACCTCAAGGCCTGGGAAACCTGCTGTGACTAACAGCTTGATTAGGACTTAAGTCTTTTTCCACCAGATTTTCAGGGGAAGGTGAACATGCTCATGAAAAATTTATTTCTGTTGCGTACCCACTGTCCTTGAGCTGAGTCCCACAAAAGAAAATTATGTTTAACCACATCACAGGGCAATAGGTGCCATTAGAGCAAAAACATCCTGGATCCATCCTTGCCATGGTTAACTCCATGTGGCAATAGCAGAGACAGCCCAACTGGCCACACACTGATAGGACTGCTTCAAAACAACCTGGAACTCAGGAATCTGGACTCAAACATGTACCAAGGATGCCCTCACTACTACCTGGGCTACCACAGGTGGGGCCCAGTGGCTCAAGCAACACTACTCTGGAGAGCAACCAACTCACCACAGCACTGCCACCAGGCTCTGACATGCAGCAAACCCCCACAACCTCTGTAAGAAGCTAAAGGACTCCCTTGTATTCCCATGGAGTGGGTGTGGTTGGCTCAGCTGGTGCCAATGGAGCCATTATGAGCAGCCTCAGCATAGACACCCAGGTCTGAAAATAAATGTTCCGTTCACCTCCAGGGTGTCCCCAGCTGTGCAAGGCTGAGCTGCACTGAGCATTTAACCAGCCCAGCTGAGTGATCCTCTGGCATCCTGAATTTACATTCATTGAGAGAAGAGAGAGTCACTTTTTCTTTATGGAAAACACCTCCTGAGATATCCATACTTTTTTTCCCTAGTTTTCATAAAGACACCATGGGCAAAAAGAGTCTCTCCCTACTCCCTGAGATCCAATACAAAAACACACCTCATAGGCTATAGCAGGACAGGCAGATCCTCCTGCTCGCTCCTGGGATGGCAGGCACATAGGGTTTAGGGGTGAGAGCTTGGTATTGGGCCAGGCCAGCCCTCCCCATGCCATACCATGCTTGTGTTGGCAGGCACCACTTCCCATGCTGTGAAAAACACATCCAAGGCTCCCAGGAGACTTAAACACTCAGGGACATCACCAAAGGGAGATGTTTCTTTCCCAGAAGAAACATTTCCTGTGTAGGAACTATGTCACACACTTAGATGTGGATGCTGAGCTGTTTATATTTGCACAGGGGGAAGAAGTTGTCACAGTATCTGAAATGTGTATTGCTGAAGGAATATCTGTGAGCAACCGGGATAATGTGCAGGAAAGGCTCTGCTCAAATATCATGTAGGTGCTATTTCAGCTTAATTTAAAATAATTTCTCCATTGTCTATAATTTCAGTTTCTCTCTCTACCTCTACCCCTCTCTCTGATTCCTGACAGGCATCCTCACCTCCTGATTCCTCCACGCTATCAGTTGTTGAGCATTTTAGCCAAGAGCCTAACAAGTTCCTTATGGACTCCATGGATAGTGGCTGAAGGTCTGCTCAGCCCTAGACAGGAGCAGCAAGTTTGCCAGTCTGGCAGGCTTCCCCCAGCATTTTCACAAGCACTTGCTTACCTTGTTTGAGCTTCAGAGAGTTCACTTTGGGGTGAAGGGTAGGTCAGCTCTTATCTCACATCTGCATGCGCAAATGTAACCCTTACCAGTTCCCTTTGCAGCTCCAACAGTTCCTGCCCGGTGGCACAGCCAGGACCACGCTCTCCCCACAGCTGAGGCCTTCAGTGGGAGGCAAAAAGGGCCAAAGAGCCACAAAGATGTCCTAGGGACCCTCCCAGCCCTAAGGAAAATCCTGAAGGCCTCTGAGCTTTCTCCTCTGCAGACTTTGGTGCAGGTGAAGGAGCAGAGCCAGTTCCCCCCGCCCCACTCCAGGCTGGTGAGAGGAGCTCTGGGGCAATGCTCAGGGATGACAGGAGCTGGATGAAACCCCCAAAGAGGATCCTACAAGGCTTCGTGAGATTAAGAGATTTCAAAAAGCCTCACTGCCCCCTTCTCCTTCTGGAAAATGTTTTTAGTGCATTTGAGGTGGATTCAAGAGTTTGAGCTACTGGATCTTGCAGTTTGTTTAAGCAAATATCACTTCTGTCAATTTTCCAAATGTCTGTTCACACACAGACTGTTTTAGCATTCTGCCAGGGCTCTAAACATTCATCTATGGAGAAATTTTCTGAAAACCTGTGCCTGTATCCCTGTCTTGCCTTCTAACCATTTTAAAACCAAACACATAAAAATGAGCCCACAAAGAAATATGGGTGCAAAAGAGTGCATTACCTAAAGCCTTGCAGCTGTGTGTGACTAAGGGTGCCCTGCTCAGACCACAGTCACCTTGTCCTGACCACAGCACATCACACTCAACCCCAGGTCTAAACTAGCAAACCATATCCATATCCCTCACTGCTGGAGGCCACCGTAGGACAAAGACAGCAAAACTGAATTGGGGTGGTGTGGGAAGGGAATGGTGGAGCAGGCAGAGACACTTGGTCCTGTGTGTTTTCTTTCCTTAAAGATAAAACTTTATCCCAGTCAAATGAGAAATCGGGAACAATGTAGGAATTTTAAAGAGGCCTGAGCTGCCACCTGACTCAGCGTCTAGGCAGGATATCAATTAGCAAGGCCATTCTTTATTCCTCTGCTATTGTTCAAGACCAGCCTCCCTCATGATAGCAGCAGCGTGGGAACACAGCAGCTTTGGTGTTAAAAAGTGCTTTTATCACTGAGCTGAGGAGAGGGGTCTCTGGGAACCAGAGATGGCTGTGTCTGATAGTCAGGGGAATGCATTCAAACCGAGAACCTTATTGTGGGATCTCTGAGGTCCTGAGGCACAGCAACAGCAAGCAGCACATCCCCATCCACCGTTTCTACTGAGCTGTGTTCAGGTTCTGGTAAGCTCAGAGAGCCGCAGGAAGAAAGTACCTCTGCCTGCTAAAAATTCCTGGATTTCTCCTTGAGCTGCTGTGTAGCTGCACAGTAGCTGCTGTGATGACTCTTCCTACCAGACCTTGGTTTTAAACAAGCCAGGTTGAGTTCTGTAACTCATGTGGCACAGCACAGAAAACAGGGTCCTTATCCCTTCTCCTGAGCAGGTTTTTTGCCAGGTTTTTACAGGGTTTTTTTGCAGGATAGGCTTCAGCCTGCACTAGCTACCACAATGATGTCAGTAGGTGAAGGCACCTCCTCCCTGTTCAACAGACCAAACAACTGTAGGGTGTTACACATCATTGCCACTTAAATTACCCAGCTGCCCACAGCTGACCAACAGGCCAACACAAGTCCCAAACAAGTGAACTGACAGACAATTACACAGCTTCCTGGGAGCTCCAGGGAATAAAGAAAATCTTTGGTTTCTTGGTAATTCTCAGTGCATTAAAAAGCAACACGCTTCAGTACTAGAACACTTCTTATTTGGCTGAGTAGAGGACAAGCAGTGACCAAGAACCAGGTGTTCAGCAGGCCAAAATAGTTCTGCCTGGGCATAGAGCCATACAGTTGGCTTCTGATTTTATATTCTTTGTAAGTTTGTTCTTCATTTGCAAAAAAAATCTCATCTGTAACCACCTTACATAGACATGTGGTGGTCTTTATTTTCACCTACCCTTAAGATAAAAATGGATAAAAAATGGAAGTCCTTCAGGTACTGACTGGCCAAACATCAATATACAAATTCACTTCAAAGATACCCCAAGTGAAAGAGCACAATGCACTAGGGAGTGGATCTCCAGACACAGCACATGCTCTCTGCAGACACAAGATATTTATTCCAGCATCTAGGAATGCTCTGCAACATTGTCTGTATAAGAATGAACAGTTTGGTAATAGTGTGACTGCACCAACTTTTTCTGCAGGCTTTCATGCTCCTGTTTCATTCTTTCCATGAATTCTTCACCTTCCCAAAGCTTAAAAGCAGTCAGGAATCAGCCAAGATTCTCCTCCACCAATCTGTGACAAGTGGCCAACCAAGCTAAACTTAGATGTCTAACAGCTGATGGCTTCCCTTCTACAAAAAGCAGAGTTAGTGCAGAAATACTGTTTTTACAAAGATGATGGACATGTTGTCTCAGGACTGACTGCCTCCCTGCCAGTTTGTACTCAGTGCCCAGCACAAAGCAAGCCATGCAGAGCTTAGGAATTCTGAGGCCCAGAGCTTGGCTCACTCTGCTCATGGAGATACCACAGACATAAAAGGCTGGAGCCACTTGGCTCTGCAAAAGCCAACCCTACTCCACATCAGTCCAGAGCTAGATAAAGTAGCTGCTGCATCAGCTCATCAGTTTAGCAAAGGTGTTGATTATGTCCTTTTCCACTTATTTGGGCAGCCAGGAGCTGAGGACTCCATCACCATATCCACTGCCAAAAAGCAGTCCAATAAATGCAGCAATTTAAGGGATTTAATTTTTCGTCGCTCAGTGGCATGGTCATACTTTCATTGTTTACTTTGTGACCTTCCTCCTCTTCCAAACCTAGTGTGCTCTTAGACAGTGAAGGTCCATCTAAAACTCACAAACTAACAGGACCAAGGCACAAGTTCCAGTCTGATGCCACTACCATCAGTACTGTTGAACAGTTAGTGTGTTCCCTGACCACTTGTTCCCAGGCCAGTGATGCTCTCCCAGGATGATTCAGAAGGCTGGCTTGATGAAAAACAGCTCACACTTGGAGAAAAACACCCAGCTTGGGGTCTGAGAGAGGGAGGGAGGGAGGCAGAGGAAAGCCAAAAGGACATAAGCTGTGCCATATCAGTTGTTCTCAAGATGAGTAGAGCAGTCTCCCATCAATATTAAGACATCGTCTTTTCACCTCCCGCAATAAGCCCCATGTTTGGGAAATCACACCTCTCTTGTCATGGAGCTGCTCATAAGAATGCTTCCTACAACCTTTTCTGTGAGGAGTTAAGCTTACCCTGGAGCCTTGAGCACTTAAAGATCATTACACTTCTTCTGCCAGTGTAGAAGCTCACATTCCTCCCAGGGCTTTCCGCTGCTACCGCACTGCTTCATGTCCTGACCATTTTAGATTTCTCCATCACAGGAGTCCGAGCTACAGCTCTCACAGGACTTGTGCCATGGTGTCTCAGAGCAGGAGAGATGGCTCTTTGGGACAGCCTCAGAAATCCCCTGGCACATGAAAAGAAAGATGTCAATCTATGAGGCACTGGCACTTCAGCAATTGTTCCCTAAGCGGAACTGGAACTTGGAGGCAAGAATAGCCTCCGTGAAACCTGGGGACAAAGTATCCTCTGCCAAAGGAATCTCAATCACAGAACAATGTTCCAGGGAAAGCAGACAAATCCAGAATGTCTGTATCCATTTTTCAGGACTCTTTTTTACTAAGAAAAGCTGGCCATGAAAAAAAGTTGATGCATTTATTTCTAGCCAGGAAAACCTAAGCAACCAAAACAAAAAAGGCTGCTCTTACAGATATGCACCTAGAAAAGTAAATAAAATGTGTGTTAAGACATAGAAGAAATCTCCTAAATCAGAAATTTAAGCCCCCAAATTAGGAATGTTATTTCTGCCATGGGACATATGTGCCTATGAATAACAATACTTACCAGATACATACATCCATAGGTATTTGCATTATTACATTGATGCACAAGATACATTTGCACTAGTTATGATTTTGGTCATGTTCTTGTTCCTTTTCAGGTCACTATTATGTATTTTAAACAGTATCTGTGCTTTGGGATATGTTCCTTTATTATTTTTTTTTCTGTGTTAGACTGGCAAACTACTTCATTAATTTCCTTCTTTGTACTTATTCGTGATCAATAACAAAGCTTCCTTCTCAAACCAAGGCCACTTGTCCCCCTTAAAAGCCTGATCTGAGGATTTTTTTTAAAATAACACAAATAATTTCTCCTTTACTACTTTTCTTGAAATGCTGAAGAAATTCTGTACATTAATATGATTTTCCTGTATATAAAATGCTGCATTGACCTTGACCTGCTGCAGACCATCTTCTCCCAACAATTTATAATCATAGCATAATTCAGGCGGGAAGGGGCATCAAAAGACTTGAACTTCATGTTCTTTCATTTTGTCAGCTGAGATCAGCCTTCCTTTTTGACACTAGTTCTTCCAGCAGCCTATCTTTATTTCCAGGCCGACTAGGAGTCTAGCCTGGATGGTGGTAAAGCTGAGGAGGGGTACAGCTCAGAAGACACACTGTTATCAGACAGAGCTGCTTGGAGGCTGCTCTGGTTAATATAAGAAGCTTCAAACAGCTCCAGAGCTCTGAGGGCTTTAAGATGGCTTAAGGTACAGAAGTGATGGGTCTTCTCTGCTGTGTCTTCATTCTCCGTCACTGCACCTCACAACCCAATCCAGAATGAATTTCTCCATTTTATCCACACTGACTATGTCACCATAGTCACCAGAGTTCTGCTCCAACAGCTGGAAATGCTGCAGGGCATTTCTGACCATCACTAGCTGGGTTCAGACACTTGGACAGGAGGTAACAGCAGAAGAAAAAAGAAAGCAGAAGGCCCAGAAATTTCTGTCTTTGGGGAACTCTGACCATCACTAAGGCCAGATAATATTAATGTTGGCATCACATTAAGTTTCTTCATTTCCATCATCTTTTTTTTCATAGCTGAACCATCTCACAGCTTTGTTGTTTTTGGAAACAAAATGTGAGTTCCCATGCAGACAGCACAGTGCAGACTGCCTGCACAAAGCAGGCCAGATTACCAATCCATGGATCGCCACTGACCTCTACATGGATTCCTTTAAGGATGGTCTATTTGCTTATACAGCTGCAGGCTCCTAGTTCACATCACTTTGGTAACTGAAAGATAATTTTGCGCCATTCCTGTGCTGGAGTTTTCATATGGGCCCACTTTTCAGGGTGGAGAAAAATTCTTTTTTAATTATATGAAGCAGTTTATCAAAGTATCTTTTTTAATGCAATAATGATCAGAGTTCTGAGAGGAGGAGGAGAAGTTGAAAGGATTGCTCAGGTGGAAGGAAAAGTTGTATGATCTGGATTAGAAAGAATTTGACTGGAAGACTGGCTTGGATTTGTTTAAACCTACCAGATAGAAATGGGAGAAGAGCTTCTTTCAGGAGTATTTGGGAGAGGGTTGTAGGGAGTTCTGGAGAAAGCACCTCCTGGGGTCAGCATGGACAGTCACAGGAGCTTCAGGAGAAACATTTAAGTCAGGTTTAGATTTGTCCTAGATTGTGATACTTTGAGTTCTCCAGCTCTTAGGAATCTGATGGCATTAAGGCATCAGCCTCTACTCTCAAGGCAGCATTTCTCATGTTTTCCAAACAATTTAGGAACTGTAAATCAGTGCAGATTTCTCAGCTCAGTAATTGTAGTGTTGCCTCAGCATTTTCCTATCAGGATTCTTCAAAGCCCTTTAGATTCTCTCCCCAAATGCAGCCATCCATCCTCCTCTAAGAAATCCCAGACCTTACTCATTATTACCAATAAAATTATTGATGTTGGAAATGCTGATACAGGAAGATGAGGCTATTTAGGAGCATTTTACCAGATGCTGGTTGAACGATACTGCATCATTTCATGCAGCACATCACAAAACCTCTTTCTTCCCTGCTGTGTTAAATTGTTACTTTCCCTGAGGGAGAAACATGGTTCTTCACAAATCTGGCCTGAGAGGAAAGTGGGGAAAGAGTGTGGGACTGGCAGACAACATCAAGGATTCCCATTTCCCTATTCTCTGCTTCTTGTGGGCAATCTTGCATGATTTTTAACCACCGCCACTCATTTTCTGAAGTGCTCTTTCAGTGGCCACATCCTGTGCTGTCTCTGGTTTGGTGACAGCACTCCTAAATACTGAGAGCATTGTCAGAAGAATCAGTCTTGGGTTCCTCATGGGCTGAAAGAACTAATTTATTGCTCTCCTTCAACAGGCATAGGATAATTATAGGAAGTCCCTATGCCACATCACATGGGTATCACATGCAAAAACCATATATCCATCCTACTATTGTGCACTGCTTAGGCATCTCTATTTCTCACACACAGAAAGATGAAGCTGATCACCCCCAACCAGGAAAAAATTGCTTATTATTTTGATAGCTATTATTTTCATATCCCAATTGAACCTGAGAGGTAGTTTTAAGGAAAACAAATTTTACATTTCTCATCAAGAAGTCAAACAAAACTGCAAGATCCATAACAAAACCAATGAATTTATAGCTACTTCAGCTTGTTTTAATCAAGTTTAAATATTTCTTCCTTTTCCACCATTTCAAGGAGAGCAATAAATGTCAGCAAGCAAACACAATCGTGTCTGACATAACTTACTGGTCAGATTTTATCTCCAGGTTTCTTCATGAGCTTATACAGGGGTTTTTCCACAGTGCAAACCCATTTTGACATCTGTTAATCATTAAATCAGAGATAAAAGACATTAACCTACAAATGAAACACTTATGTACAGGTAGCAATTTTGGGGATAGTTTTCTCTTAGGCGTCCCAGAGTTATACTTCATCCTTATCTCCACTTAGCATTAAAAACAAGATGTTTCAGCATGTAAAGGACCCAGTGAGAATTCAATGCCTGGATTTATATGGAGCTGGGCATCATACCATGTATAAGCATCAAGAGACAATTTAAATTAAATTAAATGGGAAGCTAAGTGGGCAAAGCTCTATGTTAGGCCACTGGCAGGACTTCAGTCCTCAGAGAACTCCCCAGCCTCCTCCCCACTCCTTGTAGCTTTGAACATGAGCTTGTGGCCACCTGCAGAGCCAGCAGGGTTCCCTGTGTGGCTGTGGGGAGAAGCCAAGGCACCACTTCCTTGGCTTTGTGGCTGCAGGTGACTCATGCACAGACCTGTTTCCTCTGCAGCCTCTCACCTTTCTGGGCAGGGGCAGCTGGTAGACAGACAAGGGTTTTACCAGGAAACCCAGGTGTCCAGAAAAACAATTAAGGAGATTTGAATTGACCAAATCCTTCACCCTTCCAGAAAGCAAAATTGAGTACAAATCTTTCCCAAGCTTTCCTCTGATAAATCCTCAGGACACCACGTGCTTGATGCATGCCGCACAGAAGTGCAGCATGAAGGAGCAGGGCTGTTTGCTTCTCTCATAGGGCTCATGGCACACTTTGGAAAGGAGTTTAAAGGCATTTTCCCTGCCCCACAGCACTGCTGGGCTTGTGAGCTCTTGCACACACAAGGATATTTGGTCTTCTAGTATAAAATGCACCCTTCTAATCTGCTTGGCCCAACAGTGGCCCCCCTGCCCCCCACCATTTGCTGTGATTTACTTTACAGAAGGCTTCAGAATCCAGCCAACACACATCACAAAAGTGGTGGGAAGAATCATGATTCATGGATTTTTTTCAATTAATCAAGTTTTTAATTTTACCCAAGAGGTTATGCCTTGGGATTCTTTCAGACCATCACAAAAGAGAACAAACTGGCTGGGAGCAATAAGCACCATCTGAAAATCCTCCCATAGCTCAGGCTGTTTACTTTTCAGTTTCACTCACCATCATCCAAGCACATGTCCCTTTTCCCTCAAATCCTTTCAGCTGTTTCTTCCTCTGAAGCTGACTTCCAGGGAAAGCTCTAGAGATCTTTGCCTTCAGAACAGATTCACATCCTGATTTCTCTTCCCTCTGTGGAGAAAGTATAGAGCAGGCTGAGGTTCTCCTACCCCACAGCTTGCTTCAGGAAGAGATGTGCCTGTCATTCTCTCTACCTTGGCAGACTTTTCCTAAAGCCTCAAGATTTAGGGCTGGGATCTTAAGGAGCACAACTCCTTAACCCCAGGATGGGAAAGCGCATCCTAGGAACTTGGTGCCAGCATTGGCACCGCATGGCTGCATATCACAGCCTTCTGGGGTGAGAAGTCCTCCAGGAGCCATATGTGCAGCATGTACTGCAGGCTAGGAACTCATTCTGGAATTTTCTGAGAAACCATGTTCAGTCCTGGAATTAAAAATCTCAGGAGTTTCAACAACCTACAGCATTTTCCAGGCTGTGACATTTGTACACGGAGGGACCTTACCCACACAGATGGCCCCAACCTGTAGCTATCAAGTCACTCACATGACCAAAACTTAGCAGGATCTCAGCCTCAGGGGCTACCAAGAGTCCAGCAGGCCTGAGAGACTGACAAAAGAGATACTCACAGCTCACATTCAGGATCAAAACACTACTCATTGGAACAAAGCGCACATTAAGTGATACCAGCCCAGGCAACACAGACCCCAAAGAAGGGCAAATAAAATATTTATCTGCTGCCAGAACACCATTATGTGATTTGCACGTGGCATCTTTTCCTGCAGAGTCTATGGGGAAGTATATCCACAGTTTATCTGCTGTCTGCCTCGGAATTCCCCCAGTAAAGCTGGCCCAGCTGGCAGCGTAGGGTGCCTGAGTTCCAGACTATTAAATTACACTGCAATCAATGCAACTCAAGAATGTACTTAATTTTAAGTAAACACCTACAGACTGTGATGAACTGGGATGCTGCATTGCTCAGAGCACTTCTTTGGCTGATTTGTTCACCAAAGCAATATCTCAGAGGGACAGAAATTAGAGAAACCTTCTAAATGCTGCAAGGATACCTTAAATAACGGGAAGATTGTTGCATTTACATTAAAATCACCACATTTTTAAGACCCAGTTTCTTAGGCCCATACGGAGATAATGCATTCAGGTTGACTCTTTTATAAGCACCTAGCCTGGATAAATTAAAAGGAACATATAAACCAAATCTTCCATCACTTGCCAATACAAGATGAATTATTGCCCCAGGCCTCAGAAAAAACTGCAGCTTTGCATTCCCACTTTTATTGAAGCTAATGAGGAGAAGGAGGAAGAGAATTTTTGAGATGAGTTCTTCTTCCTTTCATCTGAAAAGTGGTTGCTGAGCTGTGTACATAGCTCTGCGAGCTCAGTACCTCAACGCCTGAGTTCCTAGAGACTGCACTGCTGAAAGGAGAGGTGAGTTCTTCCTATATGCTCCCTGGAAGCTGGTTAAACACTCAGTTAGCAGAGGGCTCTCTGAACAAAGCACATGGCTTTGCACTGGGTAGAGTTTGCAAATGCTTCTCAGTTACCTGTTTTATTCTCTTCTTGTTTCATTGCAAACCATGAAGCTCCTCAGGAAGGCTCAGGCTCACAGGCACTGTGTGAATCTGATGGTTTGGCAGCCCATTCTTCTCACCAGCCACATGCCAGCATGCATTCAGTGACCTCATGGTGTGGCTGCTTTGGGGGAGCTGGATGGGGAAGCAGACTGCAGCTGCTTCTAAAGGATATAAATATTTTTTGCAGTCGAGGGGCTCCAGCAGTCCAGCAGAGTCAGGGACACCTGGGCACTATTCCTGGCTCTCCTGCAGACCTGCTGTATTGTTTTGCTCCTTTCAGTAGCTCTAAATGAAGACCTTTTCCTGCCAAATTTGTTTTCATAGGTGTGGGGCTTCCACTTGAAAATTCAAGCCACACTAAGAAATTTGAGGTGATGAGACTGGCCTGTGAATGCAAGTCCAGGCATTCATTTGATAACAAATCCCACAAAAGCCATTGCATTGGTGAACACCATGAATGGCTCACAGGCCAGCCTTATACCATTTACCAGTTAGCCATCTGCTCCCTTCAGATATTATTTCATGGCTTTCCTTTGTTTTCACTAAGGCCCAAACAGGAATGAAATTGTGGGTCCTGTAGTTAGCCCTTTTAAATAAATAGTTCTGCCATCACTCTAATAAGCTTGACAAGTTGGTCACAGGCCCTGGGCAGGAAGCTAATAAACTTCAAGTTGCTTTTCTATTGTTTTCCTAAAACAATTTGACTTCCTTTCTGATAGCCTCAAATTCCTTCAATAAAAATAGAGTAGCTGGGAGCCAGAGGAAGAGCTGAACCTGAGCCAAGTTGCGCTTACAATGCCGCCTGCGTAAGATCACATTTTATCCTGATCCACGAAGACCCTTTAAAAGAATAGCAGGCAGACAGCTGCCAGTGCATGTCAGGAACAGCTCAGGAGCAAGTCTCCCCCAGCATTGGTCCTCCAGGCTGGAGGGGATCTCCAGTGAGACAGTGTCAGACCACAGGCTGAGCTCCTGGGAGCTGACAAGGGTTCATTCACCCTGCCCGGAGTGTCCTCCCTCAGACACTTCAGGATCTCTTCTGGGAGCTGAACACTGGCAGAGAGGTGGGCTCCAGCAAGACCAAAGGGCTTTGCTAAAGCTCACCCACCCTTCAGTCAACTTTACCTGTTCCTCTCTCTACCTGTGCAGGCTCAGCAAAAGAGGTAAAGGTCTGTTCTTTCTTTTCTTCTTTCGGAAACATACCTATGTATGTATACACACATATTTCTGTCAAGCAGCAATTCATCCAGCTGGAAGTCTGCAGGACAAGATGAATGTCTGGTAGCTAGGTAGATGAGGACTCCTTGCTTTAAAATGACTTGCTGATCCTTTGGACAAATCCTTTATGCTCTCCATGGTCTGGTTCCTCCACCTGTAAAACAAGGAGGGTGTTTATAGGAGCTGCAATTTCATTATCATCTGCAAAGCGCTTCTCAACTACTCAGAGATGCTGCAGAGTTGAGAAGTGGAAGCAGGAGGGGTGAGAGGGCTGTACTTTGTTTCCAGTAACATAAAGCTGACAACTGAGCATTTACTTTGGGGTAGATGGCAATTTCTCCTCAGTGAGATGGAAACCTCTTCCATTTTTTCTTGCTGAAAACTTTACTGGCAAATGAGTCTGACACATAGTGATATTTCACAACTTGCTGCTCCGTTTCCTCTTTTCTCACTCTGTGATAGTATGCTGTCATCTGAGTTGGGGAGATGAAAACATCCATCCATATGGAATAATTTGGGGTTTTCTACTAAATGAGGGACTGTGACTATAAACCTGTTCTTATTCAGAGGCCTTTGCTACTCCTCTTCCCTTGAGCTCAGCCTGTCCTTGGGAATTTGCCTCCTGCTGGAGGATGCCTTCAAACTGTCTCCAGAGGTCTAATGTATAACAGAGAACTTCCCTCTCTGGCCTTCTTTTTCAATCATATCCATGCATGGGGATTTGAGATAAAATGTCTCATCAGGCATTTTGATGCTTTAGAGCAGGTACCATCCTTTGGTATTTTAGAGAAGGTACTGGAGGTGCCTGTCCAGCATGGAACATTATGAAGAACCAGAATAAGTGAAGTGCTGTGTCCAAGCAGCAGAGATGAACTTAACCATTGTTGGGTGGTGTTTTTTTCTGAAATTTTCCAATGCAGCAAACCTGACATCCTCCTCAAGGACAAAGTCCTTGGTAATGGCAGGAATGTACAAGACATTTTCCCTTCAGACAATCTTTTTCAGTTTTCACATCTCAGGAGACCATCTAGCTGCATTTGAAACAGCCTTCCAGTATAGCCTGCTCTAGGAACACCTATTTTATGTGAAGCTCTTTCATATGTGAGCTCTCTTGTCTATACTACTGCATATTTGCAGACCTTATCCATGCATCATCTTAGCTTGCTCTTTTTGTTTGCTTAAATCTCAGGCACAGAATTAATCCCTCCATTAAATATCCATGGCATCAATGCTGAAAAACTCATCACACAAACTCTGCTCCAGACTTACCTGGCTTTTGTATGCAAGGGTACAGATCTGATAAGGCACTAAGGCAAGTACAGGAAATAAAATGAAAAAGGGACCTCCTGGCTTATCAGGTGCAATCCCTTTGAATAACAGGCAAGTACAAAACAAATGGCCTTTTCTAAACTTACTAAACTCTGTCCTAAATCTCATTAGGTTTTCACCCTAACTTGTGCTGCTAAAATGCTGTTCCAGCACCTCCTTGCCTGCTCTGTTGCTTAGAAACCTTCTGATTTCCAACCTAAATTCATTCATGGCCAATTTATATCTATTTATTCTTGTGCCACATTGTCCTTTAGCTTATGTAGCTCTGCTCTCTCCCAAGCACTTACTTTCCCAACCCCCAATTCCTAAAAGTATTTATAGGCAGCAAATCTCTCCTCTCTTAACCTTTGTTCTGCCAGACTAAGTAACTAAGCTCCCTTATAGTATTCACCCTGCAGGCACATCACATCGTGGTTTAATTACTTCGTGTAGCTGCACTAGCATGAAGTTCAGTGCAAAATAATTAATGCTGAAAAGCTCAAACTGGTAGCACATCTATTTTCAAATCAGCTCAAATATCTCTGTGCAGTCACTGCAATGACTGATAAGTACACATTATACACTGCTAAGTAAACATGCTGTTGGCTGAGACACCTTTTATCCCTCTGACCACCCTACTGCCTTCCCCTCTGTATCTGCTCCAGGCTGAATATCCTCCTTGCATGCGGGGAAGCAGCACTGCAGACACTATTTTGGAGAAGTCTCATCCTCTTGGATGACATTACTTCCACTCACTGCAACTGGAAATACTGCTACGTCCTCAAAGTTTGCTTGCCTTTTTCACCTCCACCTTCTCCTTTGAACCATGAACTTTCCCCATCTTTCTCCATCTCTGTCTCCTGGGAGATGGAGATTCCTGTTACTCTTCAAGCAACAAGCTCCTACTGTGTGAATTACACTCTCCCACTTAACCTCACCTTGATCACTCCAGAGCCTTCAGGTCTTGCGCTGGAGTCCACTTCTGCCCTCCCGATACCTCCCAGCTTGGTTTCATCAGCAGATTTCATTAGTATTTCTATGTTCTGTGCCAAGGTAATTAACAGAAATAGAAAAAAAGATCAGTCCTAAGAGCAATCTTTAAGCAGCCTCACAGATAATTTCCCTTCAACCTATTAAGGAACTGGTGTATCAATTCTGTCAGTCTCTTACTCACTTGAGGATTTATTTAATAATCCCTGTCTTCTACAGCTGAATCTTCTACACTAATTTGCTTCTTCTGGGACACCATATCATATGGTTTACTGAACTCCAGGTAGATAAGGTCTGCTATGTTTCTTTTACCTAAGGGTTTGGGAATCCTAATCCAAGAAAGCTCTTAAGTTTTGATCAAAAGATAGTACATGTTGGTTTATTTTCCCTTTCCCTCCTGGTCTTATTTCTGCTTTCCTTCAAAATGCATTGCACAGCTTCACAAACTGCTGTGATCTGTGAGCTGCACATGGCTGTCAGCTGTTCTCTTATTCCCACTGTCTAGGGGAACATTCTCTTCCACTTGCTCTCCTCACTCAAGTCAGACAAGTTTTGCATAACAGGCTCTTGGGGAGGGGAGTCAAAATTCTTCTTCCCTGCTTAAGATTGAGCAAACCAGCTATTTTTCTAGCTGAGGGGCTGGAGAAGCTGCCAGGACACTTCTGTTTTCCCTTGAAGAGAATGCAGTAGAGAAGGGATGACACATTGAGGGGCTGGCTGAAGTATCCATACATCTCTACTCCTCTTTCTGTCTTTTGCCTCCCTGTCTGCCTTCCTCTCTGTGCATCAAAATCCAAATAGTTATCACCAGCACCAAAAGAGAAAGAGCTCATAACAGGTACCTCCTGTGCATCATGCATGTGTTGGACAGAAACCCTCTCCCCTCCCTCATACATTCACCAGAACCAGACTGTATCTGCTGGATTCAGGGTTACCTCTGTATGCCACTCAGGAACAACACTTGGGTAGGAAACACAAAGGAGTGAGCAGGGAAAGTCAGACCTGATCACCCTGAGTGTACAGCAAAGTGTCAGCCATGCAGGGAGGTGAGTGTATTTCAGACATCTCTCTCACAGGACCTGTCTCTCTACAGCATGTGAAAAATGTTTGACAAGCCTTATCCCCAGCCTATCCCAAAGCCATCTGTGAGCTAGACCTGTATTATTAACACCTTTTTTTTGGACACTTCCATGATGAAGTCCTTGACAATATCACTGGCATAAAATCAACATGAGTTTACATAATAAAGCTTTGTGGAAATTACTCTAGAAAGAAAAAAAGCTGGAATTATATTCTCCTTCCCATAAATTTCCATTGCAGATACACAACTGCCACACAGGAGAGGGAGAAACAGCTCCAGAAACATTTCTATTTTCTTAAAAGCCACAGAAAGGCTTTCAATAAAGTTAGAAATGAAGCAGCAGATGATTATACATGTCTCCAGTCCAGGAGGTTACTGAGCTGCTGTGGGAATTTACTGTGCACTCTTTGTCCTGCATCCTGCATTAACCGAGAGTGAGGATACAGCCCTCCTGGAAAAGAGTTGCACTCCTAGCTTCAGAGTGAGAGTATCTACATAGGACATGCTTCCAGAGGTAGCCTCTGCACAGCACTGTCCCTTTGTAGACTGGCTTTCAATCTTGTGACTAAAGGAAGTATTAAATTTGTGGGAGAAAAATTATTAGAAGAATTTCTGGAGTTGTGTTTCACTCTCTGGACTGCTTTTGTTTTATGATCTGCACTCACTGATGCGTAGAGACCACCAGGCAATGTTCTGGGTGGGAGATATCTAGCCTGGGAACAATTTCTGGAGGGATAAGCACCAAAGCTTGTGTGCAGCAAGTCAGTTCTCAGGTCAGCAGAGTCTTCTGTGCAAATCTCGCTCTCCTGACACCAGTTCTTTGAGACCTTTATCAAAGCCAGAAGGCATCTCTGATTCTGCTTCCTCACTGGGCCATTCCTGATGTGCAGGAATCAGAGGCTCAGCCTGACACATACATGACATACAAGACCTTCAGACACTTGGTATGTCAAAAACATTTTTAAGAGAAGCCCAAATGCTCGTGTGTCTAACTACATGTGCAGGGAGGTGGTAGTAGGGTGGTGTGACAAAAAAACACCTCTCTTGACAGGCAGATTATTCTCTGTTTATCAGTATGAGGGCATGTAAAAAGTCTCTGGGAAACATTTGGTGCTGCAGATGTGCTGGGTCCCTGGTCCAAGCCAGCAGAGCAAGTTCGGTGTGGTTTGAAGAGGTGGAAGACCCTTTGCCAGATTAAGCTTGAACGAGTCAGAAATATGTCTTTTGTTGGTTGAACTGTCTTTTGTCTTGCATGGAAAAAGCTTCCAGGGTCTGGCTGTTTTAACTGTGGGGCAAGGCTGTCTCTTTTCATTTGGGGAAGGCTTAGGCCATAGAATGTTTTCTGTGGGAAGATGTGCAAAGGAACAGTAGCAGCAGTGACTGGAAGGGACTGTGCGAAGCCAGCAGCGAATGCATCCTGTCGGCTTGAGGAGGGTGGCACAGGGAGAGGCTGAGAATGGAGAGGGAGGAATGATATCCATGGTCTTTAAAGGAAAAACAACAGGAAACCAGGTTTGAAAATAGAAAGATCAGTCTGGAGGGGGTGGGAGAGACAAGAAAAGTAGGTGAAGAAAGAAGAGGGGGAAAGGCGGAGAGGCAGTGGGGAAGACAGAAAGTGACACAGAAAGGGGGTGGAGAAAAAGAGAGGAAGAGAGAGAGAGAGAGAGAACCATATTAAAGGAATAAAACGAAGCAAGTGAGGAGAGCAAGGAGTTCAACTTCACTACAAAAAGGGAAAGTGCTAAAGCAAGGAAAGGAGACTGAAGACAAGACACTGGAAATCAGGTAAGCAACCATGAGGGGAAATAATAGAACTGCAAAAGTGCCGATGGTAGATCAAGTTATTACATTCAAGGGGAAAACAGCATGAGGGGGAAAAAAGGATTTGGAGAGGCAGGAAAAGAAGGATGGCCAAAAATAACTTAAGAAATCTACTTTTTCTTTTGTTTTCTCTTCAAAACATTCCCACTAGTAACATGATGGGCTTCGGACATTTTCGAAATGAAACTGTTTTGCCACAGGCAGCTACAGAAATACCAAGTAACTTCTCTGTGATGAACATAGATACCAATAGATTCCAATGTACAGGAAAGCATGGTAAGAGCCGCAAACATCCTCTCCCAGACAGTATAAAGTGCAAATTGCCATTTCTGTCAGATCCCATTTCAGCATGCTGTCAAGCTGCTCTGGGGACAGTGGTGAAGCGAACTCTTACCTAGGAGAGGCTCTCGGGGTATAAACACTTTATCAAGTGTCTGCATCATCTGCCTGTATTCTGAAGTGCACGGGATGCTTTCAAAATACTGCAGTTTCTTTTCCTTGAGAGTATTGTGTCCTGGCTGGTCTGTGACATGGAGCCTGGGAATGTAACTCCAGTGTAGTCAAGTGCCTTGCTGGTATCTCGCAGTCACACGTCCTGTGCACGCCGCCAGGGAATGAATGCCTTTCTCCTCCATCCTGACACTGCCCGTGGCAGCCTCAGCAAGGAGGCACGCAGACCTGAAGGGACAAATGTCCTCTCTCACACCAGCAGCTGCTGCTGCTTCCTTTTATTTGCCTTCCTAACTTTTTCCCCCCCTTTTTGTACTTGGAATAACTATGCAATTACATTTCCACAATTTAACACTGATTTTTCAAAGCATAGCCCACCCTGAGAATATGGCACCCCTGGAACACACCCACCTGGAAAGAAGCAATCTCACTGAGTTTAAAGGCTGCTGACTAATTGCCACCTCAGATATGTGGTGGCACCTTTGATTTCCTGAAGGGTGGTTTGGCTGCCCATTTGTCATGTCTGAGGAGCTTTGTGGCATTCTGGTTTTAACAACTCAGGTAAACTGAGGCAGTGCCCGTGTCTATCAAGTACTGTAACAACCTTTAGAGGATCATATAAGTGGCTTTTCTGGACAAAGCTCAGCTGAAAAAAAACACTTGTGCTGAATGAGCCTTAGGCACTGAACTCTCCCTCCATGATAATAAACCCATCAGAATTCCTTGGAGAAGCAGTGTTTATGAGAGTTTTCCTCTACTGCTGCCTATGTGTTCCTCTCTTTAAAGAACTTCATGCATGTAACACATGTGTGCATATGTATGTGCAGCTAGAAGCATCTTAAACAGTTATTCAGGAGCCTCACAGTATTCACTATTTCTACCAAGAGCCAAAAAATTTTGCATTTGCTGGTACTTTCAAAATCTACTCTGAGAAGAGCATTTCTAACTCTGTTCCCCTTTTCCTTGGGAACAGAGTAGTACTTTAGGAGAATTCCTGAGGCTTCAGGGTTTAAAATACTCATCAGGCTCTGGTCACTTGGGAACTATGTAAAGTATTCCTGTTACTATAAGTATTTGGGGTTGGTTGTCGTTGGTTTTTTTTAGCACTCAACAATATATATTATCACAATATTTTTAGTATTATATGGGCATAAAAAAAACTAATCACTGACAGAAAATACAGGATTTCATACTTTAGCCTCTCTTCTTTTTGACTTTCAGATAGATTTCACACATTCTGCACACATTTGCCCATTTTCTGACTTATCTTGCAGCACTGAAAGTGTACAAGGAGGACTGAGTAATTCAGCAATACACTATGTCATTTGGGAGCACAGTTTGGAGACTGCTCCATGCTTTGGGTGCTGCTGTATGAGGCACAAGGATAGAGGCTTAAAATTAGAAATAATTCCCAGAAGACAACAGAGAGACTTCAATATTTGGGCTAAGAATTCATAAGGGGAGGGGGAGGGAATTAATTTTATTGCTATTGATAAGTAATGGAGAGATCTCTGTGAACAATACTCAGCATGCTATCTCTTCCCTGAAACAAAGAAATATTCATGCTACACAGCATGCAATGAGCAGAGAGATGCACACTTTTAAGTATCTCTAGTGTATCTTTGAAGAGAGGTCAAGGGTTTTAATGTAAGAACTATGGGGTTTACACTTAAATTTCTGCCTTTCTCCATTTTTTATGTCATTATGGACATGCTTTGAGAATGGCTGAGAATTCCCATATGAAAGTGCTCTCCCTTAGAAGCAGAAAAGGTGACAGATGCCCGGGTCAGGGCATAGGGTTGCTTGGAAAGTGAAGCAGTCTGGCAAGGGTGACACCTGCAGAGTTCCAGGGTCTTCTGCTGCACTCAGATATCTGGTGAAGAAAGGAGGGAATAGTGGGATGGGAAAAAAACTGTCTCCAGTTTGTAATCAGATAAGCTATCCAAGAGGACTGGGGTTAATTCTTGCTTCTTAGTCCAATTTCCTCTGCCATGATGAAGCAAGTTTCCCCACAAATGCCCATTTCTTGTCTTTTGGGTATTTGACTTCTATATGTGGTGCAACTGGTGGAAGTAATAAACTCTCCCACTGCAGCACAAACCAGAGAGAGCTCTGCTTTGAATACACATTATACACTGCTAAATACACTGGAAAAGAAGCACCAACAGATTAGCCACACCACCAAAGAGCTTCCAAAATTAATGAACAGTTTTTATCTTAATCTCTTGCTGCCTTAGTTCCTTGGCTGCACAGCTGATCTAATACCATCTCCTCACCTCTGGGTGGTAATGAAAATAAGTAGATTTATAATTGTGAAGCGATCAGATACTGTTGTGAAGAAAGCCATAGGAAAACCCATGAGGAAACTAATAATTCTGTCTTTAGAGCTGGACTTGAATAATGTACAGTAAATGAGGCACAGGCCACCCACTGAACAATGAGGAGAAAACAAAACATTGAATAGCTGCTGTTCAAGAAAGCTCCCGGCAGGCTGGCACAGAACAAGGCAGGCATCCTGTGCAAAGAATGAGATGACAATGTGAGGATGTGGTTAAGGACTCTAAGAGGCACAGGCACAAAGAGATTGCATTAAGATTACTGAGAACAGTAACCCCAGCGTTTCCTAACTCCCTACTGCTGGGCTTTGCCAATTTAGTATTAGTTGGTTTCAAAGGGGGGTGTATTTTTGTGCATATATTTGGTGCTTACATTGAGTAAAAAAATAATCCGCTCACATAGCCAGACTGAGGCAATGATACGGCAATGAGGCTGGAGTGTGAAAAAAATCCTACAGATTTTTGGAAAGAAGGAAGGAATGAGATTTGATAAGGTAGTAATAAGTGGGAAATAGATAGTTACTGAAAATTTCCCCTTTTTAAGGCTGAAAGAATTAGCAATTTGGGTGCTGTATAGAGTTAGCTGGTCAAAACTGCCAAAAAACTGAGGCAACGCTCTCTGGGGGAGCTTGACTGTAGGGAAACCATGGTGAACTGATAGGCAGGGACATACTGGGGTGTGAGGAAGGAAGAAAGAATGGGAAAAGTCTGAATGAGAGCTCTCTCCTTCTCCCATTACCTCTACAGTCTGTTTTATTTCAACACTATAATGAGTTGCATCTCATGCAGTCTGTGAACGAGCCTAAAATCACATGAGCAGGTTTAATTGCTGCTATACTGTGCCCAGTGTGGGGCTGCCATCACTGCACATCTCCTTACACCAGCCTTCCCCACGGATTGAGCAGAGCTTGAGATCAGCTTCTCTCAGCAGGGCTCAGGGGCAGCTTTTACTACAGCAGCCATCAAATTTCTCAGCTTGTTTTTGTTTTCCAGAGCTCCCTATGCCCTCTTTGGCTATCTCCTCATCTCTGTTTTGCCCAGTTTAGTATCATCTGCAAATTCATACAGGTCAGCTTCTCTCAGCAAAGAGAAAGATACTGGAAAGAACATCAAATTTACCTGGAAAGAACATCAAATTTACATTAGAGCAAGAATTTATGGGTGGTTTTTTTTCTAGCAAAAAAGCACAGTGACCCTGGATTTAGTTTATCCCAAGTCCAGTTTTGTCACATCTGTTGTGGTCTCTAGGGACCCACATTTCTCTAAGGCAAAAACAGAATCCCAAGAGAATTAGCAGATGTTCCCACATTTTAAGTGTTAGCCTGTATACCACTGTCATGTAACTACTTGATGCCAGCTTTTCAAAGATAGTGGTATAAATTCATCCTTCAGCTTGACTCATCTAAGTTCAAGGTCTCTTTTGTTCTTGGTCTCCTGAGACTACATCAGGCAGAGCTTGGCCCTAATATTTGAATATATGAAAGCACAGGGGGAGGAATAGCCTAAGATGTTCTGGAAAGAAAACTAATAACAATTCAACTAACTGGGAGTCTGCAGCTTCCACCATCACTTCAGATGAAAATATTCTACATATTATTATCATCTGTGTGTGTAACACATCCCTGATGTACACACTTGAAGGTGTTGAGTGATTCCCCTCTGTCTGTGTCCCTGTGTGCGTCAGGGTTGTGTGCCTGTGTGTGTAGGAGGTGACGGGGTATTCAACTCCCTTATCTTCTCACCCACTCTCTTTTTTGTGAACTCTGAGATTTTCCACATTTGGAGAGGAGGGGGAAAGCACACCTCGCCAATAAATAACAAGCTGTCTGCAACTTCAAGTAGGGCCAGTGGTCTGGATACCAGTATGACCCTTCCAGAAATTACAGTGAACTTGGGAGGAGCAGAAAGATAAGAAACATTGGATGTCTGTCTTCTAGGACAAGAGCTGTTAACACAGAGCTGTTTTTCTCCCATGAGATTTCAGCTCTAGAGCCAAAGTCACTCTCATACTGCCTTAACACAGGACTTTGAATCCAAGGAACTAGGAGAGAACTTAAGCAAACATGTCCATTATTTTTCTTTAAAAGCATAAGTACAAAGTTATTTATTCTGGACTCATGTGCAGGTCAGAGTTACAAATTTGTCTAAAGAACTGGCCTGGTTCAGGTAGAAACTTATCATAAGCATATGCATGCATATATGAAGCCAGAGAGATGACGTTTGGACAAAAATGCCTAATAGGTTGTTGCTTGTCCCTTGCACAGGCATAGGAAGCAGCCAATGCCAGTAAACTCTGAACAAAAGAATACCTGCTGAGGTGGGCTTTAGCATCACAAATCCCCTGTAATCCAAAGCACTGCACCCACTCGGCACATTTCTAACTCTATTCATCACTTAATGTTGTAAGCCACATGTCCTCACAATACAAACCAAAACAAAACAAAATAAAATGCCTCTGCTTCTGCAAGGTATAGCTGCTATAGAAGGGCAGCAGGAGAAGGTTTTCTTTCAGATAATCAAGACAGTGTTGTCTGAGGCCACAGGAGAGAAGGGCTGTGATCTGTAGGAGCAGATGTGCTGTAGAAGCAGCTGTTATGAGGTTAAAGAGGCAGTGCTGCACAGAAAAAAGGACACAATCTTGCAAGTCACAACCCCCGAGCTCTGTCCCCAAACTCTCTCTAACACAGTGACCTCAAACAAGCAGTTTGTCCCTTCTGTACCTCAGTGATCACCATCTGCAATACAGAGGTCACAACATCTGCACTGCATGGGATGCTGAGGCTATTAACAAGGGGCTGGAGATCCTTAAGTAGCATTAAACAACCTCCAGTGCAGAGCTTGAAGTGTCCTTCCCATGTGCCTACAGCTCTGAGTGCACAGCTGGGCCATGTGGGCTCCACTCCTGTCTGGATTCAGCCTAACTAGTGTCAGCACAGGGCAAAGATCTCTGCCCACACACCTACCATGATCTGTTGTGCCAAGTTCTGGCCTGGACCTGTATGAGATAACAAAGCTGGAGGGAGGAAAGTCACGACCAATTCCTAGGCACTGGCCATGCCCCAGCCAGCCTGGATGCCACACTGCAATGTCGCTGCTCACGTGCCCAGTACCCAGCGGGGACAGCTGCCTTCTTACTCAGTAGCTTGGAGGCAATGCACTTCTTGTATGGCCTCCACACACATGTCCAGAGTGTGAGCTTCTTACAACATCCTGGGCCCTTCTCTTTGTTGTGAAATCTCATTAATTCCCAGACACACACATTTCTACCTGACTGAGCAAATCACACAGAGATTGGGCGAAAATGCAATGGCTTTGAACCCGATATTTTCCCCCTCCCTGGGAACTGTGCTTGCCTCACATGAAGGAGCCTTCCTTGGAGAGCCCCTCCACAAGCCCCTGGGATCTGCCACAAGGAAGAGGTGAGCCCAGCAAGGGAGAGCAGAAACAGTGTTATAATAAGACTCTCCTCTTTATTTTAGAAACATCCCGCAGAGATGGCGACCTCCTGTCACCTTCCTTGTGGGAAAAGCTAGCTTGAAGTGTTGAGCTCAGCTATTTATATCACTGCTGATAGCCTTGCCTCTCTTCTAAAGAGGGGAAAACTTTCTTCCTAGCGACCCCCAGGGAAATAAACTCACATAAAGATGATTGCACAGGAACAGCCCTCCTGGCTCTCTGGTATGGATTTGCTAGCTGTTCATCAGAGCCCTGGCTAGTTCCAACCAGAATGAGCGTGCTTAGCCGGAGTGAGCAGCAGCCATGTGAAATGCTCGCCTGTCCTTCAGAGCACGTGGCATCACTAAGAGGATGGGAAAAACTGCTCAGAGGGCAACAGACACTTCCCCTCCCACAGATAAAGGCAGTGCAAAAAAGGAATGGCAGAGAGCAGCCCATGGCTGGTGAGCCAGCCTGGCGTACTAGCAGGTGCCGTCCCCGTTGGGGTATTTTTATCATGGAATTTGGCAGTCACAAGGCAGCCTGGAGCTGAGCAGACTCCATGCTTGGCCTGTGGGGTGATGCTCAGTTTTTCTCAGCTTCAGTGGTGTTCCAGGTGATGATTGAGCTGGGCTGGCCACATCTCTGGGTTTGTGCCAAGCTGCACTGGTCTGTGTCACACACGCGTCTCCCGGTGCCAGGATCCCGTGACAGTGGCCAGCTCCCGGGTGGATCCAGCAGAAAGCTGCCAGCCAAAAGCATGGAAGGGCAGGGGCAGAGCCCATGACTGCTCATGAATATGCATGACCCTGCTGCTGGTCTTCTACCAGGTGCTGAGTACTGGTACAAGTACTTGAGTACCATAAAAACACCGAGAGTTGTTTTTTCCCAGTCACACCAGAGTTAGAAAAGATTAGTCCAATTGAACCCAAACTAGGAATTTAAAAGACTGCAGATGCTCAGTTGCTGAGAGGTCAAAGCATGTGAGGGCAACAGTAGTCTGGGAATGAGGAAAAGCAACTATATGGAAAATTCCCAGGAACAGTAAAGCTATGAGGAGAAAGGCTAGGTCAGGGGCAGCTCTGCATAGCCAGGAAAAGCTGTCAGGAGGTGACAATCCTTCTTTTCTTGCTGGCAGCAGAGAACTAGATGCTCTCAAAGACCATTGGTCTGGCACTGCAAAAATAGCTCACTAATAAGCGTCAAATGTCTAAGCAAAAAATGCTGCTATAGGAGGGAAATTCCTTCTCTTGGTTCCGAAAATCTGTCCCCTGTGGCCACCTACGCCCTTGCAGCAGCCACCTCAGCTCTCTACACGGCTGTAGCAGGACGATCAGGAAGCACCTCCAGGCAGTCCCTCCTTTAGACAGTCTGTGCAGGAGAGGGTAGAGGAAATGTCCCTATTATCTAGCCTAAGCCTCATGACTACCAGACTCAGATCCTTCTGATTTACAGCTTCTTGAAATATTCTATGCATGTGTGACACAGGTAAATTTCTGTTCTTCTCGCATCCATTAACATTTTTTATTTCTGGATACCTCTTGTGCTTATGTTTGCTTTACTTTGCATCCTGCACATCCAGAATTTTACGATTTGCAAGTGTCTAGGCTTAGAAGCCTTCTCTGGGGAAAACAAGCTGTTGTAAAACCCCAAACAACCTGCACATAGCAGAATGGATGGGAAGAGGGGCTCAGTTTGTGATTGTATTTCCCTATGGCAGTAAGAAAAAACTCAGCCTTTGCACAACCAGGGAGAACTGTGTTCATATTTACACTACCAATCAAGCTGAAACAAGAAAAGGCATGTGTAAGCAACATAAACTCACCTGGAAAAGTGAGGACACCCACCACTGTTCCTGGTGCCTTGTAAGGAATATTCCACACATACAGCTGTGCTATAACACAGTGATGCTGGACACACATAATACTGAGCTGTAGGTAGCTGGTTGCCTTTCTGCACTCTAGGGGGGGAAAAAAAAGCAAACACAGTGATTTCAGTGCCACAGTCTGTAAATATTTCCCATCACTGATTTATCTGCCTGTATTTAATCCCCTGGTGCTCCTGGAATGAAGTCATATGCTAATTTCTCCAGAATGCAGTAACTGCACCAAAGCCATTTCAGAAGGTAAGACAGACCCACACATTCACCAGTTTTCACCAGTGCAGATGAGAGAGGTCAGAAAGACCAGCTGATTTTCTGTTTTACTGCTCCTCCAGCTCTGGGCTGGCAGCAGATCAAAGCTTCTGCATATGCCAAGCAGCCACCAGGATCTCCATCAGCATAATGGCAGCATGCCTGCCAGGACAGGAAAGAGCCAAAGTCCATCCTTTGCTTCCTGTATGCCCCTTCTCCCTGCTCACATGGCTTCTGACAGGTGGTGGGGTAGCAAGTGGCCACTGCCCTCTCTCCATACCTGGGCAATCCTCTCCTTCTCCAGGGCAGCCCTCAGCAGCACCAGGAATTTGAAGATTCAACTTTTGATCTTTGTCCCATTCATCCTTGCAGCTGGACACAACACAGGAACAAAGGGATGAATTATGATGTGTGCTGCTACATTAAATTATATCACTCACGTAACTAGAGGGGATATTTTTCCCTCAACAAGTGTATCTGTTCTCCAGCTTTTGCTCACAGGCAATCTACACAATATTGCTACAGTAAATTTTCAGCTTTTAACAGTGTCTGCTCTCCACAAATGTTCTTTGCACTATAAAAATAATTGGCTCCTAAAGACAGGACAAGGAACAATAAAGGAGAGTTAACAATTTGGTCCCTGTGGCTTCGGGATTTACCTTGACTAGTGCTTTTAATATTTCATTATGATGATTATTTTTACATTTACTTATTAAAATGCTATTTTCCAATAGAATGACTGTGGGAGGACATTAGCTCCAAGGTAATAGTGCACACTTTATAGCACCCAGCCCTTAACTCTCACCAGGGAGAACTTTGCAGTGCCTTGGGAAGGTAAGTATGGTGAGCATAACTGAATCAAATGATTGCTCAAGCACTCCCACAGGGCCCCACAAAAGACAGATTAAACCCACTGCTCTCTTTTTATCCATCAGGTTAAGTGACTTGGCCAGAAACAGTCAGTCAGAGTCAGAAACAAAACTGAAACAGGCTCTCCTGCACCTCCACTTTGCAATCTTACTTCCAGTCCAGCAAACCTTTCCTGTCATCAGACCACCTACCAATAGCACTTCCCAGGAATCGTGGTCCTTGGGAAGCACTTCAAAGGAGGCTTTTTTCTTTGTCTGTTTCATTTGAACCACGAATTTTTCCTCAGAATTTAAGAAAAGCAGAAGGAGCAAGACCCACAATTTAGATTTTGCAGCAGTTCCGTTTCAGAGAGGCATGACAGGGTGGCAGCAGATTAGGTTTCCAGGACTGGCACAGCCCACCAAAGTCTTTACACTCCCCTAAACATTTGCAGCTTGTAAATGAAACATTTGCAGCTGTCAACACTGCAAAACCAAAGCAAAACCTAGGACAAGGAGCAGGTGGGCAACAGAAAGATTTTCTCTGCACTTCAGTGGTGGCACTGAGCTCATAAAAGAAACCCAGAGCTGCGAGCATTTCACATTCCAGGTGTTGGTGCAGGTATTACACAAAGGCAACATCTGACAGGGCCACTGCACAGGCCAGGCTATAGATTCCAGTCTTATCTCCCAGGGGATCAGCCCACTTAGGATTTTCCAGAGTGCAGTCTACATGAATGCTGCTTTAACTACCCAGTCCACAGAGGATGCAATAGGCAGATCACAGTGAAAGGACTTTTCTGAATCAAAAATAAATCTGGCTCACCCTCAAGGTTTTGCAGACTCATTTAGCAGGCTGTAGATGAGTTATGTAAAAAGAGATCACTTTTTGTTTCAGCAGCTTAATTTTAAAAGAAAAAAAAATCCCAGACACAACACAAGGTTTCTAGCAGATGTGAAAGTTTTCAGCAAACCAGACCTCATTCATTTCAGGTCAAATGAAAACATTACCTCTTATACAAAATGAAAAAACCCTTTTCACTCCATCCATTACCAGCCTGGCATTTCCTAACCCTCCTTAGAACCACTCTCTGTTTTCTCCCAACAGAGGCTTGCACTCAGCTGTCAAGATTTCTCACCCCTCCTGGTGAGCAGAAATGGGGGAGTGGAGTTTCCTGGGAGACTTCCTTGAGAAGGTCCACAAACACTCCACAGTGGTGGGGAAAGTCTGGCTGACCGTGCTCTTCATCTTCCGGATGCTGGTGCTGGGAACAGCCGCAGAGTCCTCCTGGGGGGATGAGCAGTCTGACTTCATGTGTGACACCCAGCAGCCCGGCTGTGAGAACGTCTGCTACGACAAGGCCTTCCCCATCTCCCACGTCCGCTTTTGGGTCCTCCAGATCATCTTTGTCTCCACCCCATCCCTGGTGTACATGGGCCATGCCATGCACACGGTGCGCATGGAGGAGAAGAGAAAGATGAAGGAGGCAGAAATAGAGGCCCGAGAGAACAAAAACGGTGGTGACACATACTACCAGCAGAAGTGCTCTGTGGCAGAGAAGGAGACTAAGCTGTCTGGCTGGGATGAAGCAGGAGGCCAAATCATACTCAGGGGCAGCCTGCTGAACACCTACGTCTACAGCATTTTGATTCGGACTGCCATGGAAGTGGCCTTCATCGTGGGGCAGTACGTCCTGTACGGGATCTTCCTGGAGACCCTGTACATCTGCCAGCGGGCACCGTGCCCCCACCCTGTCAACTGCTACGTGTCTCGCCCCACGGAGAAGAACGTGTTCATCGTCTTCATGCTGGCTGTGGCAGTGCTCTCCCTCTTCCTCAGCCTGGCCGAGCTCTACCACTTGGGCTGGAAGAAAGCCAAAGAGAGGTGCTCCCGCTCTTACAAAGCCAGCCCCAGCACAGCCCCTGGCAGGCTGGAGTCTGCCCCGCAGGCAGAGAGGGCACAGATGTACACCCCACCGCCAGATTTTAACCAGTGCTTGTCAAGTCCCAACGGGAAGTTCATCAGCCCCTTCAGCAACAAGATGGCCTCCCAGCAGAACACCGCCAACTTCGCCACTGAGAGGGTCCACGGCCAGGAGGATGCTGCTGGGGAAGGGCCCTTCATTAAGTCCAGCTACGTGGAGAGTCCAGAGGCAGCCAGTGAATGTGCAGCACCTTCCTTCCCCGAGAACTACTTCAACGAGAAACGCCGGTTCAGCAAGGCCAGCCGTGCCAGCAGCAAGGCAAGGTCGGATGATTTGTCTGTGTGACCTGTCTCCAGCGGGGATCAGGAGAAGGAGCTGTCCAAGAGCTCAGTAAAACTTCTACAAAGTGGACTCCAAACTCTCGCCCCTAATCTCCATGTTTTAATATCCTCCCTCTATCCTTTCCAGACAGCACCTCTCACAGCCCAAGGCAGGGGTGGCCACTCTGAAGAGAGACACCAGCCTCGGGATATGAAGCCCTCAACTCTATTTTCACCACAGGGGTTAGAGACTCCCCACCCTTAGCCTGATAGAGCACAGACCAACAGACTGCTTCCCAGTGGGTATCTGCTGTGACACTGTATTCAACAGACTGACTGGACCTCTACATCCTCTGTGGTCTCTATTCGACATTTGCAACATCAGCTTGGCAGCTGTACTGAGCTGAAGCTTCTCTCACCTGCAGGGAGCAGAAACACACCAGTCATCTTTCTGAAAGAAAGATTTTCTCATCTGCTTCATTCTGGCTCTTTCTAATCCTCCCTTTCTCTACCTGAGCTAAGGTATTTTATACCAGGTTACCTACACAATAAATCCTACTTGAATTTCTTGACACTGTATATAACAACTTTTCCCCATAAATAAGGACATCTGTGGTTCCCCAGTGCACAGATGCCTCATGTCTAACATTGGAATCTCTTCCTCATTCCCAAGTCAGCACAGCAGCACTGGCCTCAGGGAAATCACTTAGATGACCAGTTGATGAAGCCTGGGGAATTTTCCCAAGATACTTAAGTCATCAATCCTAAGCAAGACATCCATTAACAGAAATAGAGACTCTCCTGTGAGAACAGATATCTCATGAGTATAATGTAGAAACAAAGTGGCTTTCCCCTTTTTGAAACCCATCTTTCAAGTACCCTGAATTCTGCTGAAAGGGTGCTGCCAGCTACCCACTTGAGACAAAATCATCCTCCATTTATCTGCAAAAGAGGTACGGCCTGTGTCTTCTCACCAACCTACCAAAACACTTCAGCATCCTCTGCAAGCAGAAGGAGTCCTGCTCCAGTCCTGTACATCATTCAGCTCCTGCCTGCTCTCTCAAGCTTGCCAGCCAGCACAGGTCAAGTTATTTGTCCCCATAGCAAGTCTCTGCTCTGCCACCAGGCTATCCTCTCCACTCCATCCCTGGCACACACGGCGCTTGAAATCACACATGGACCGGATATTTCCACCGCTGTAGCCTCTCAGAGCAACCACTGGGGCCGGAGGCTGCACTGTGAGTATTGTGGGTGAGGTCTGCAGGCAGCTCCCACTCAAGATACATTTTCTCAGTGCAGAGCTGACATCCCTCTGGTAAAGATTTGCTAAACAGAGCTAAGCTGCTCCCTGTTGTTTACCCTGCACTGCCCTTTCAGGCACAGGCCACAGCTTCCCAACACTGGACTGCACAAGCAAATGGCCTGGGACCAGCTCATGAGGGGACTGAGCCATTCCCTCTCTTAGGGCCACTGAAAGTGAATCCCTGCTCCTGATACACAGCTTTGGTACAGCTCCCTGTGCATTTAAATACACATTCACACTCAGATGGGGAAACCGTGTTTTTGTTTGTAAGTTTTTATATATTTGTATTTTTTAATCCTGCAAAGACCTGTGTGTTTTCCTTAACATGAGATTTCAGTCAGTTGTGTCCGAGTTTCTCCTAATAAAGTTCTAACTCCATCTCTCCTTGTGGATGTTTCTCCTTTCACATGGCTGAGAATGAGCTGCTAGCAGGGATCGATCAGGCTGCCCACCAGCCTCTGCTACTCAGAGATCACAAAAATTCCCAGTGCCCAGAGTGGCAGGAATGAGGGGAGGGTTTGGCCAAGGGGATAAATAATAAGCATAGGGAAATGATTGATTGACTGGCTAACAGGAACCCCTCCAGCTCCTCTGCCTGCCTCTGCATTACCAAGGAAGGAGGAGCTGGACAGAGAGCGGAGCTTCCATCCTCTTGCAAATGCTTGGTCCCTGCACCTCTTTGCATATCCTAGCACACCTCTGTACCCAGAGATGACACCTGTGAAGTGAAGCCAACTCAGCAGGAAGAGGGAAGCCAAACCTGTCCACCATGCATCTGATTGCTTGTCCATGCAGTGACTGAGCCCTGAAGCCTTTCTAAGAGACAAGACCTTGAGAGAATCCACTGCTAACCATCTCTGCAGCGTTCCTGTGGTACTCAAATCTCTTAAGATGTATTTGCCAAGCCCAAAGAAATTCCTCTTCTGCCCTCAGTTATATCCTTCCTCTGAAATGTATCCTTTGCTTTCCCACTTTCCAAATTTCATAGGCTCCGTCCTTCTGGCCTTGGATCCCCCTGTCCACCCAAAGAAAGTGCCCTTCTTCACTTTCTCCACACAATCTCCCATCCCATGGGATTCTGCAGGCTGGGAAGCTGGAGACCAGTGAAGTATAACGTCCCAGCAAGGAGCCTAAGAGGGGACATAAAGAATGCATCCAGAATTCAATGAGGTTGCTGGGACAAGGACCTTTAACTGCATTAGAAACTACAGGGACCATTTAAGATTAGGGAGCTGTGGTTTGGGGGTTTTCAGCTGAGGAGTGAGGATGCCACCTGAGCAGCCACAGCTTCACAATGCAGCAAGAAGGCAGGACTGGTCCTGCAGACCCCGGGTTTTTAACTGGCATGTGTACAGCCCTGAGCATGCCTGTCCCTTAGGGTGCCACCTTGCTGTGAGAGGCAGGCAATGAGGAACTCAGGAGCACTCCCCGTGAAACACTCAGCTACTGAGTGAGATTAATGTTCAGTAAAGCCACTCAAGCACAAACACGGACCTTGTTTAATAAACCATTCATGGTTTAAAACAAGCAATAGCCCAAACTTGAAAATCTCTGAGCTACAGTTTCTGCTGGAGGGCAAGGTAGAGCTGAAAAAAGAGGACAAGAATCTCCTCTGTGCTGTCTCAGACCTCTGTGATCCAACCACATTCACAGGTGGGGTTTTGGTGATCTCTAAGACCAGGGAAGTACAACCATCCCAGCTCTCTCTCATCCTAGAGACTGAATGTATCAAAGCAGATAATTTCCCTCTGCCACCCATTTCTTAATGCCTCCACAGTTCTGTCTTCTAGGTATAACAAGTGGGGGATATTTGATGGATGGATGTTTGCACTAGCTAACAGACTTGTGATTCTTGGAACCCACTGTCAAGGCTGGCCAGGCTGTCATACCATGATAGAAGCACATTTACTTCAGGCTGGCCTGTCCTTTCAGACAGATTTAGTATATATTGCTTTGTACCAGATGGATGGGTAGACAATCTTATAGTAGCAGCTTGAATCAACATTACATATTAATTTCAGTCCTTGGATACGTATCCAATCTTTAAATGGCAGCACTATAAAGACAATGCCCTGAGAGGGAGAAAAGAGGAAACGTGAGAGCTTTTAATTGTGTTCTTACCGCTCTTTTCTCCAATTCTACCTGCTGGTACTGTTCAGGCTCTCAGAACTGTGAATTCTACAGCAACAGCTGGAACCAATATCTGACAGAAACGCCAACCCCAGTTATGTCCTTGGTCAGCACACCTCAAACCATTTCCTCCTCTCGCTGGTGTTTGAAGGAGCCAGAAGTCTGTTCTGATCTACAGCCTTGTGTTGATCAGCTACTGAGCATGAGATAGGAAGGCAGAGAAACATGTTTCCACAAGCCTATAAAACAGAAATGCTTAATCCTATAAAAAGAAAACCTATATTTAAAAATACATAGAATGCCAAAACTAATAAAGTATTGAACTGAGACAAGGTCATGCCTCTGAGTTCTTCTCCATGAACAGTACAGTGGGACAACTGAGCAGGCTAGGAGGCATTTGAGGGAGAAACTGAGGGAGAGACTTAAAAGTCTGATCTAGAGGACATGGGCCAAGCAATTGTTTCCTCTTCCAGAATATGTAGCCAAGGCAGTACTCAAACAAATTCAATGCTGATAACGTTTCAGACTGTTAGAAGGGAATAGGCAAGAAGATTACAGCTTGCATAATCCCCCTTCAAACACTTTTCCATAAAACATCACTGAGGCCAAGGAATTGGGAAGACCCAAACCCCAAAGAACAAAAGCATTGTGTGTTCACAGGAATGAGACTGAGCTTGACTGGACTGCAAATGGCCAAAGTACAAAGAAGGCAGAAATTCAGAACTCAAAAAGTCAGCGTAGCATAGCAGAGAGCCTGACACAGCAATGGCAGGTACACCAGATCAGCTTCCCTGCTGGCACTGCTGCCTCCTGGGAAGCCTGGGACTAACACAGGCACAAGGGGAGCTGCTGCTCCCAGGGGAGCTCCCTTGGGAGGCTCACAGCAACCATGCAGCATGGACAGAAGGCTCTAAGTGCCCCTGAGGGAATCCAGCACCTCCCCTCAGCAGGGGTTATAGGAGGGGATCCTGTACAGGGCTGATGGTAGGTTCTGTACACATTTGTGAATAAAGAACATCTCAGCGATTCGGGTTAGCAGCAGCACCAGAGCTATGGATAGACTGAGAATGAGGGTGGAGAGTGGCAGCTCTGTAAGATACACTTTGTAGGGGGAAAAAACTGTGACTTTGAAGTGCAAAATTAATAGCTTTGCTTTTGCCTGAAGTGTTCGTCACCTATATGGTCTAGATGATTAAAGATCTTTCTGGAGAGCTTGGGAATTGTAATATCGTGCATATATAACTTTGTCATGAAAATCTGATGACAGAAAAAGAAAGAGGATCAAATGAGCTTGTAAGACTCACTGTAGCCAAATAATGCAGAAATGCTTCATTTTTCCTCCAGTGAACATTGGTTCACATTTTTAAAAATGAATTTGCTGAGGCCACATTCACATACCACCACTGGTTTCCCACAGACATTTGAGCAATTGAGTTTGACGGGCAACAGAGTTCTCAGAAAGTAAATGTCAGTCAAGGAAACCAAATTTTAAATTCATATGGGCCAATATCCACCCCAGAGGCAGCTCTGTATTCCTCCACCCCTCAGGAAGCACAAATGATATTGTGTAACCAATCCAGTGTAGCCAATCACAAACCGAACAACATGCCTCCACTGGAGACTTTATGCAATAAATACTCACCAAAAGACATTTTAAGGACCGTTAAATGCATTTAGATTAGTAATAGAAAACACTAAGAGAACTGTGATGTACTGTCTGGTGGAAATGGAGGTTACAACACCAAGCCTGACAGAGTTCATCAAGAGTTTGGACAATGATCTCGGGCACATGATGTGATTCTTGGTGTGTCCTGTTCAGGGCCAGGAGATGGATTTGATGGGCCTGATGGGTCCCTTCCAACCCAACACATTCTATGATTCTGTGGTTCTATGATTCTATGAACACACTGTTTTATGCACCAGCATAAAACCTGCTCCCATGTCTTCTAACATGCATAGACAACCCATTAACACAAACCCACTGATCTCTGGGTGAATAAAAGCAATCATTCCACGCATGTTGGGAAAAAGTATTCCCCCAGAGCGAGTCAGGAAGCAAAACGCAGAAAAGCTGCAATATTTGCATATTCCTTCAAAATTATTCCCTGACTGAAGCCTGTAGGTCTGCTAGATTAAGCCATTCTCCTCCCTTGAGGCGGCTACATTTTATTAGAAGATTAGGCAGTTTTTTCTCTTTCCATTTCTGTATTACTAACTCTGTTTGGCTGGCACATGACGGGCAAGGAAAACAGCCCCACTGCAGTATTTGCAGGAGTAAGACCAGGTCTGCTGCAGACTGAAATGATTCTTCTCACAGACCCCTGCTATTTTTTGATAGGACATCTACACCTCTTGGGGCTGGATCACAGCAGGGAACTGCTCAGGGACTACTCAGAATCGGGATTTGTGACTCACTGTTCGTATGCAAGAGCTCCTCTTTACAATAATGTTGTTTTAGACAGGAAGGGGTAAAGCAGATGAGGCCAAACTAGGGATCAAAATGAACTGGTAGGGACCCACAAGAGAGTTAAATTTCATGTTCTTATTGGTCATAATCTTAAAAAGGCATGTCAGTGATAGTCAGCCATATGACAATATACAGAATGCAAAAGACACATTGGAAGATTTTCCTAGAAACTGGATATGGGTGTGTGGTCATGACATTTTTATCAATAGCCCCAGCAAAATCCAACATCTCATATTCAGCTGCAAGCAGGGTTTCACTAGAAATCATTTTAACCACCAGCTCCTACCCTTAAAAGGAATCAGATTAGCAGCAAGAGGCAAGCCTGAGGTCAGAAACTTGCTGCTATTTGTTTGGGTTTTGGAGTAAATGCTGTGCCAGCTCATCGGCCTGGGAACAAAGTTTGAGGTTGAAAAGTGCCTCTGACAGAACCAGTTTGATGTGTGCCAGGCTACAGGCAAGATTTTTCAGAAACAAGTGTCCAAAATTAGCCATTGCAAAATTGTGTAGTCCAGTGAAACCATCTTTTCTTTCCCACCCTGCTTTCCTTCCACTTCAGCCCAGACTCAAGAAAGCACTAAGGTACACATACACAGCAGAAATTACCATCATCTTTGCTGCATATTCACAGAAAAGTGCGCCTTTTTTTTCCAATTCATATTAATTTTTCACATTCAGTTCAATTCATTTTTTTCAACCCTTGTAGATCATGAGGATTCTTCTCTCACTTGTTTTCTTCCTCTGAAATTAAGTTTTGGATTACTTTTTCCCTCTGTGGCCTTGCATTTTCTTAGGATATAGTTACACTTCGCTCTCCCTATTTCTAACTTCATGAGATTAATCTCTGACATTTCCAGAGAAATGCCAAATTGAGGACTTTCTGAAAAGTTCATTAAAGTACTCAGTCCTAAATCAACAATAAAGACATGCATTAAATGAAAGAGAACTCGGAATAATCCTCACTGATTCCTGATGGATATCTCTGACCACACAAGCACCTCACAGTGAGGTACCTGAGAGCTCCAGATCATCAAAGGATAAAACATGAGGTACTATATATCCCTTTTCCTGCCCTAGTGCACACCTGGCACTCTCCAAAGGACTCCTCCTACACCCCAAACCAGGGCTGCCAACAGACCAGGTGCATTTCTAAACAAGCAGCGAGGCCACAGAGCACATCCACCTCACAGCATCACACATCCACAGCATCTCAGACACACAGACACAGACAGGCCTGGCTGCTCTGTACTTCCATGCAGTGTCATCTCCCAAGTCACCCCCAGCACCTCTGCACCACAGACTGGCCTGCACTGGGAAGCTGCAGCTTGCTCTGTTTCACTTCCCAAGACAAAAGTGAGAAGGATTTTAATCCTGATATGCAAATTCTTGCCAAAAGGAACAACATTTCTGACAGCTGACTGCTCTTCCAACAGAAGTACTTTAACAATGAGAAGTATTATTTTAATTAACAATTGGAAAGCACAGTCTAGGGATGAGGTAATTGTTAATTATTGTGATGCAATTTCAAAAGGTGTGCACTGGTACCAATAGAACTTACTGACCCCATTGGAAATTACTGGGTAAGGTCCTCTCCCCTACACTAAGCAAACAGCCAGACCAGTCACCCCAGCATTAAAACCCACAAATCTGTGAAAAATTCACTGTGGTTGATACACTGCAGCTCATAATGACTATTTTTTGTCCACAGTGCCGCTGTTTGTTTCAAACCATATTCATTAGCTCCCCACTTCCAATTAGGGTAATTGAGAGTAAGAGAACATGCAATCCAGTTTTTTACTAAGGGAGACATGCCCCATTCCCATCTCCGACTCAGGTGTTGACTCTGTTGACTTGCAGTCAGGCTTTACTAGGAATCTTTCCTCAAAAATGCCAAATGCATCATTAAAAGTGTTGTGCTGCCTCTTTCTTAATTTGTCACCATCACTGGAAATTTTAAAACATATGTTTCTCCTCCCATTTATTCTATTTATTTACAAGAGAAGGATATTAAACTCCCATATCAAGACTATTGTGCCTCTGACCCTATTTTATGGCTCAAATCACAGATCCTGAAGCCCAAGAAAAACTCATGTGTGTCAACAATCCTTAAAATTAGTACTAAAACCTAGTCTTATGACAAAAACTATGTCAGCCATACCATTGTCTGGGATACTTCAAATTCTTCCTCTCCAGGAATCTCAGTCACCCGCATTAAATGACTCCCAATTGAGACATGAGAACTGGCAGCAGCAAAAATACCCACGGAGCACTGGTTGGCACAGCTGACAGCCAGATGGGATCAGAACAGCAGCAAAAGATAACACTGAGCCTGGACAAGCAGCTCAGGCACCAGCCTGGAAATTTGGAGAGTGCCCTCAGGTTCCTACTCCAAGAAGTTTTATGTCTGACAACAGGCCAGCCATCTTTGGCTTTGCCTGCCTGAAATTCCCACCTGAAAAAATAGAGTGGCCCCTGACTTCCACTAAGGAGGTGCTGTGAGCCTACAGGAATGCCATGACCTGAGACAGGCAATAGATGTACAGGGGAACCAGAATAAAAAACCTTGGTGTCTTCGGAAAAATCAGTTGCAGGGGAAGACAAATCAGGATAAAAGAGTTTAAACTGTTTGTCTTCAGCAACACTGTGTGTGTACCCATGCAACATGCACAAAAGCAACCCAACTATTTCCATTTTGTAATAGCAGTGTTTTCATAACCATAAGGGTCTGGAGCTGTCAGAAAATACCTGAAGGAAAGGTTGTATCTGTCACTCAAACAGCTGCTAATACAGTGTGAAAAAGCAGCTGAGCTCTTGCATACACAAATCTTTCTGCATGTACTTTTGCTACCTCACAGCCTTCCTGGAGAGACAGGGAATAAGTGTTATTCCCATCTGCCAAAAGATAATCTGAGTTTGAGCAGTCTGCTGAATGCTGCACGAGAAATTTCCCTCACTTTGATTTAGCTCAAGCTCCCAGTGCTCCCTCCACGCTTCTCACTGTGCGTCAGGATCCAGTTTCAAGTTCATTACCTTCGTGTTTTGAATTGGTGCCTACTGCCTGCATACAGATGTACTGTTTGCAGCCAACATTCCAACAGATTTCCAAACCTGGGAAAACTCTCAGAAAAGATGCAGCTCACTCCTTCTAGCACTGTTGCATGAGTCAGGTTCCTGTGTGCCTGTTTTGCCATGGATACTCAGCAGCACCAGGGCACTATGTTAAATCTCCTCCCAACACTCTCCACTGTCTCTTCTGGGTGGGTCCAGGAATCATCAGGATGTGTGTAGGACTTCACCAGAGAATGGTGCAGATTAACAACTGCAATCTGCTTTGCACTGCATGGATGAGAGACACTTCCAAAATATGGACCATAAAATTAACAAGAGTATTCTAAGTATTTCTTAAAATGATCAACTGCGGCTTTGTCCTGCATTTCTCTTGCTGATTGCGCATAATAGAAAAATGCATGTCCTTTATTTATGAATGTAAAAAAACCATGGTATGTCTCATCTCTCTGCTAGTTCTTGAGACAAGGAGCATTCACCCTGTGACTCTGCAACTGCTGTTACCCTAGATGTGGACACTGCCCAACCTCAGCAACAATTCAGCTGGTTTTATGCTTCCTTGGAGCCAGTGGTGAGGAGCTAACTGCTGTTGGCTCCCTGACATTTTACACCATCCAGTGCCTCTGTCAGCCTGATCTGCAAAACAGATTCTCCATTTGATCATATGAAACACATTAAAGAGACCTGCTACACATTTGCAATTAGGTGCTAAAACATAAAGTGACAAGACTCAATGTCAGCTTTGAAAAAGCTCTTGTTTAGGCCAACAAATCAGATTTCCACAAACCTGTAGGGAAAATGTAGTTTTTAAAAAGTTCCTTTGTTTTGTTTTATTTTCTTTTATTTTATTTATTATTATTTTATTTTATTTTATTTTTCCAGGGTATGAGAGCTGCAGGACCAAGAATAGAAGGATGAGTTATAAACCTTCCAAAGCAGAAATTCAGCATGGAAATTCTGACAGCCATCAATGTGAGCAATGCCGCCAGGCACCACTCACAATCCACAGCATCTTTCAAACCTGTTGAGGGTTTTTAGAAAGGGCTAAAAATAAATGCAGAAATGCACCAATATATACACACACATACACATATTACTGTTCAAAAAAAGAACAGGTGGTCCTGCCAGCAGTGTAAACACAGATGACTCTAGAGCAGCCTTTCCTAGCCATACAAGCAGCACTTTGAGAACTCTCCTTGAGTTCTCCCAGCCAGAATCATCTGAGATCCAGACTCACTGGGTACTCCCAAGTGTCTTGATTTCCTTCACCCAATATATTCACACAATTCCACCCTCTTGACCTCCCATGGATTATTGCCCTTCTGAAAATAACACACATGGAACAGCTGGTGAGGCCAGAAACATCTTAAATGTAAATAGCACAAGTCCCTGTTTTCTAGTTCCTCACCACTTGATCTGACCCCTATCTGCCTGTAACAAAGAGAAAAATTTACTGAAGGGGAAAAAGGATCAGGGTACTATGGACAGCCCAGAAAGATTCAAACAGCAAACGTGAGTGGCTGCATGCTGAAACCCCTCAAGTCCACTACCTGCAGGGAAAGCAAAGAAAAAAACATGAAGCAGTCCTGAAGTCTCAAAATGTATCATAAACCAGCAGAAAAAGAAGAAATAAAAATGGAAAAAAAAAAAATACCATATCAATCTCAACCCAGATTTTGGTTATGTCTCCTCTGTCCACCACAGGAAGAAGATTGATGTCACAGGCTGAATCACACCATAAATCCTCATGCATGGTCACTTCTCTCTGAGTATGAAAGCATAACAAAACAACTTTGCTAGAAGTCCACTGTAAGGCTCAACATCATCCCTTTGCAGTCCATCCGTTCCAGCTGTTTTGAAAAAACCAAATGTAATTTACACTTGCACCATCTCCTTTTCATATCATCCTAAAACATTTGGTTTAATAGAAATACCCTTGGTTTAATATATATCCACGAAAAGTAAATGAGGTGATAAAGCTTAAAAGAGCCAAATGGTTAAGTGCTGCCATGGGGGAGTACATCTGCCTCGGCATCGGAGCACTGAGTCCCAGGATGCAGCATCTCGGGCACGGTGACAGACTGGCAGCTCTCCCACCACACCTGGACTGCACAGGCACAGAGAGTACACCTGGCATGGCTGGGAACAGCTTATCCAGCTTGCTTCTGGAGGCTCCTACTTCCCTCAGCCTTCCTGTGCAAGGAAAAAGCATTCTTTCAAAGCTGAAGAGAAAACTGGCCTGCTGTTCTCCCAGAGCGGCACATAATTGAGTCGGCATGATGCCGCAGACTACCAAATGCAGCAGATGGCTGCAGGCATCATCCAGTTTAGGATGACAAAGTTGGAACAAAAGAAAAACAGAAGGCAGGGAATGCATCTTCTGTGCTGGGTTACTGGGCAGGGGCTGAACCTTGGCGTAGTCGGTCCATCGCCAGCACATGGCCAGCTTCCAGCTCTCCCACTGCCACACCAACAGTGACCAGTGCCCAAGCCTGGAAACAACAAAGAAAAGTGAGGGAAAGCCACATCTTCCCAGGTAAAAGAGGCAGGAAACTAACAACTGTCTGATGACCTGTTTCTAAAATATAGGAAGAGAATCTCCAAAGATCTCCCCACAATGCCTAACCTAAATACTCTGACTTCCAGGTCTCTCCCACATAACCTACAGGAATTCAGAAATTAAATTATGACCTCTAAGGAGCGACACACATCATTTCACTGCTGGAAGGTAAAGCACTGATGTGAAAGCATGCAGAAAATGAGACAAGATGGATCAGATCTGCACAGTGTACCACGAATGGTGTCTTGCAGGGAGGGCTCAGTCTGCAGTGGCATTTAGGGGTTTATTTTTGCCAATTCCACCCCAAAGGATCACAGGCTTTAGGAGTGGAAACATTCCTTCCATTTCCCCAGGCGCCTTGCACACAAAGCAGCTGGCTACAAGGTTCACCACAACAGACAGACTGGAGGAGACAAGAGTGATACAGCTCCACAGGACGCAGCACAGCACTCTCAAACAATTTATAAATAAAGTTCAGCCCTTTGTGAAGGCAATACAGCTTCCATGCCCAGACTGACTGGTTTATGATAGCCCCTGTGGTCAGCAGTCCTTGCAGGACACAGAGACATCACCATTAGCTCCCAAGTTCGGAATGGAGAAAGCTCTTTGGATGCAGAAGCCTGTGATTCTGAACATGAATCCTGCACAAACTCCTGCCCATGTTGCACTTGAGATTTCAGTATCACTTCAAAGGACCAGAGCAAAATCACCTTCATTTCACTCAGAAAGCCAGTCATGGAAACATTTTGGGGGGGAAGAAATTTTTGGAAGGGCAGGAAAACACTTTGTGCTACAGCAGAACAGCCTGTACTCCACCCAGAGGTGGAGCTGCCCCAAAACAAGGCTGGCACACAGAGATATTGTGCTTGGATGGAGCTGATTGTAGCCCAGTTTGCACAGTTACACCAGGCTGGTCAAGTCACCCTTTTCCAGCAGCCAGGCCCCCGGCCCAGCTAGCTGCAGCCTGTGTGGTGAAGAGCTGTGGGAGAACATTTTCAGGTCACTCTACTCACTGAGAAAAATGCGCTTGGGAAAGGAACCAAAGAAGTCAAGGCAACATGTCTATTTTCTGACCCCTACCAATCAGGGGGAAATAAACCCACCTCCCTAAGGGGCATTCAAATGCTATTTGTGCCTCTATCCTACAAACATTTAATGATAAATCTCTGATTTTACACAATAAACAGTTAAAGATCTTTCACAGAATGATAGAATGATATAATGGCTTAGGTTGGAAGGGGACCTTGAAGATCATCCAGTTCCATATCCCACCATGGGCAGGGATGCCTTCAACTAGACCAGGTTGCTCAGAGCCCCATCCAACCTGGCCATCCTTTACCTTTGTTCAGGGACAAGGCGTTCATTTAGTCTAAAAAACACACAAACTTGTTAGCTTAAACTGTTTCTTTTGTGGGTTTTTTTAAAGCATTATTTAATTTCAATCCATGTTGTGGAACAAAAAAATCTTATCATGCTAGTTGGCCTCACACCTTATCAATGTATCAGCCACACAACGACTGCGTGACTTGGTCAAACCACAAAATTCACTATGACTCAATTTCCTCTTCAAAAAGAGGAGTATGTAAATGCAAACTTATAAAACCAGAGTGTTCTGAGGTGTGTTACATTTTTGCAGCACTGTAAAAGACAAATTACAGCAATCATAATATTTCATAAAGATAGCAATCATTGCAATTTGGTTAAATTCCAACGAGGAGGAAATCTGCACTCTGCTTTCAGAGTGGAAAGTTTCCTGAAACTTACTTGTTCATTAGAGCTCATTACTTTCCTTCACTGAAAAAAATTTCACCCCTGGTGGCCATTGGACTAGCCTTCTGCTCCTTGTCTGGTCACAAAAAGCAACAGACGGGTAAAAATAACAGGTCCTTTGAAAATGTTTCAGTAAAGATGGTGCATCTCAGAATAAATTTCTACACAGTTGGACAAAAAAAAAAACAGGGCAACACCATTTGCTAAAAAATTGACAGCCGCCTGCTATTTTGGAGATCTCTCCTCTAATTGCACACACCTGCTGTGGCGTGGTGTACTCTAAAATATATCTCACCAGTAATGTTGCTTGGCAGCAGCCAGGCCACCCAGGAGGGACTGCAGTCCCAGTCTTCACAGCTTCACAGGAATTGAGGTTTTTTTCCACAGTAACATTTGAATGGAAATACAAATAAATTCACTGTGAGCCTCTCTCCCTGCTCACTTCTATCACATCACCTCCATCTCTCTTCTACCTTCCCTCCCACCCCCTCTTAACTACTTTTTCCTCTTCCCTCTCCCCTCAGCATTCTTGACCCCTCATTCTCTTGCAACACAAGATTAACGCTTGAAATATTTTTCCCCCTTCTCCCTCTGCTCTTATTGTGCCCCTGTGTTTCATATACTCTTAAGCTCAGAAAACTGAGGTATCCCTTTCAGAGGTGCAGGGCTTTGAGAGACACGAGGAGATGACCACAATGCGCCCTAGGCACATCCTGGTGTCTGTGCCAACCTCGCGCCACCCACACTGCCTTCTCCTCCGGCCTCTGTGCAGGTCACCATCCTCTCCCTCCTCTTTCTCCTTCACCCTTGCCCTGGTCCTTGAACACCTCCGGGGACTGAGTCCAACACCTCCACAGGCACCTCCTTCCAACATGTAATCACCCTTTCTATGAAGAAATTCCTCTGAAGAAATCCCTCTGGATGTCCAACCTGAACCTCCCTGGCACAACTTGAAGGCATGTCCTTTTGACCCATCACTTGTTCTGGGAGCAGAGGCCAAACCTCACCGGGCTACACCCTCTTTTCAGGCAGTCGTAGGGAGCAGCAAGGTCCTTCCCGAGACTCCTTTCCTCCAAACTAAACACCCCCAGCTGCCTCAGTGGCCTCTCATAACCCCTGTGCTCCAGACCCTTCCCTTCTCTGGACTCGCCCCAGCCCCTCAATGTCTTTCTGGAAGTGAGTGGCCCAGAATTGAACGCAGCACTTGAGGTGTGCCCTCACCAGTGCCGATTACAGAGGGGCAATCCCTGCCCTGCCCATGCTGGCCACGCTATTCCTGCTCCAGGCAGGATGCCATTGCCCTCCTTGGCCACCCAGGGACAGACACCTGGCTCAGCTCAGTCGCTGTGACCAGTCCCGCCAGGCCTTTTTCCACTGGGTTGCCTTCCAGCCACTCTTCCCCAAGCCCGGAACGCTACACGGGGTTATTGAGCACGCTCACGCCCGGCGAGTCCCACAGCGAAGATAACTAAATGAAGCAGGCGAGCAGAGACACGCGTACAGGAACGCGCTCCGCCAGGGCCGCGCCCCCATGAGGGCGGGGGTGCCGCCGGCGCCGCCCAGCCCCGCATGGCTCCCGTGCGCGGCGCCCGCCGGGAGCCGCAGTCCACGCCTGGTCCCCGTCCCTGGCCGCTTCCAGGCGGGGCACCGTCAGGGAACTGCGCTTCCCACTGTTCCCCGCGGTGCGGCCGGGCCGGCGGAGCCGCCATGGGCTGGGGGGTTCGGCTGTGGGTGCTGGGGGGCCTGGCTGCCTGGACGCAGCGGCGGCGGGCGGCGGCGGCGGCTGGGAGAGACGGCGGCGAGGGTGGGTGGCGCCGGGATCTGGAGCTGAGGCTGGTGCAGGTCGTGTTCCGGCACGGGGCGCGCACCCCGCTGCGGCCGATCCCGGGGGCAGCGCAGGTGAGCTCCGGTGGCACGGGACGGGACGGGGGTGCTGCGGGAAGTGGCCCGACCTTGAGCCGGCGGCATGCCCGCTGCCGAGCTCCTGCCTTGCTCCCGGCAGCCTAGTGGCTTGGCGTTTATTCCCCTTCCCGAGGGGATACCGAGAATAGTATCCGAGGGGAAAGCGTGGGAATTTGGGAGCTTGCACCCCATGCCGCGCTACAGGCGTGGGTGAGAGTGGCTGGAAAGCTGCCCAGTGGAAAAAGGCCTGGGGGTGCTGCTTGACAGTAACCGAACATGAACCAGAGTGTGCCCGGGTGGACAAGGAAGCCAATGGCATCCCGGCCTGGAGCAGCAATAGCGTGGCCAGCAGGAGCAGGGCAGTGCTCATCCCTGTCCAGCTCTGGGTCCCTCAATTCAGGAAGGACACAGAGGTGCTGTTGCGAGTCCAGAGAAAGGCCACGGATCTGGGGAAGCATCTGTAGCACAAGTGTTAGGAGAAGCCACCGAGGGAGCTAGGCATGTTTGGTCCAGAAAAGAGGAAGCTCAGGGGTGGCCTTACCACTCTGCAACTTCTTGAAAAGGGGTTGTAGCCAGGTATGGGTCAGGCTTTTCTCCCAGGGAATAAGTAGAGGGATGAGAGGAAACAGTCTTTAATGTGTGTCACGGGAGGTTCAGGTTGTACATTAGGAGGAATTCACAAAGAGGGGGATTAAACATTAGAATGGGTTTGTCCTTGGAGATGTTTAAGGAAAGACTGGATGTGGCACTGTGGCCTGGTTGACACAATGGTGTTCAGTCACAGGTTGGACTTGATGATCTGAGAGGTCTTTTCCTAATGAATTCTGTCATTCTTTAAAGTGGAACAGCGATAGCGCATTAGTGGGACAGAAGAGAGCAGAGGGAACAATCACTGCAATTGCAGGGAGCCCTCAGGAGCAGGATGTAGGGATGGGCATCCCGGGCCTGCTGTGCCCATGAACTTTACTCCAAGGCCAAGTTCTGCACCTCACAACGGGTGCTCAGCAAAGGTGTGGCTCCTGCCTCCGCGTTAGCACAAGTGATCTGGCTCCCCCAGCTTCCACCGAGGAGGCCTGTGGAGCCAGCACAGCTTAGCTCAGGTGGTCTCCTACAGAAGCTTTTTGATGTGTAACAAACAGTAGTAACTGTGATTCCCTGCAGATGCTTCTTCTGTAAGAGGAGGAAAGCAAGTACTACATTTCCTGCACATCAGATCTGCAAATCCACAGAGCAGCACTGCTCTCATTTCTCTATGAGCTGTGTGAAGAGATCCCTTTGTCTCTGTGTTGTGTTGTTGGCAAGGCAGTACACAGTAATACTCCAGCTTTAGTTAAATGCTCTTAAGTCCTTGGTTTAATGCCCTTGAAAGTTTTCCACTGAAATACTGTTTGTTTGTTTTGAAGCAGGTGGAATGGCATCCTGCTCTTTTAGATGTACCTGCTAAGACTAAGTTTGATTACATGGTAACAGACCTAAATGGAGGACCTCAACCCCCCTCACCCTTGGATGAGGTATACAAAAAGACTGTATTTAAGGTGAGGCTGTATTTCCTGGTATGTTCCTCTTTCCTCTGAAGACTTTTTTATTTCCATGACCCACTGGAGACCTCTCCTTTTCTTTGCTCTTAGGGTGGTGTAGTCGCAGGACAGCTGACAACAGTGGGGATGCAGCAGACATTTGCCCTGGGGGAGAGGCTGAGGAGAAACTATGTGGAAGAAGTCAAGTTTCTTTCACCAACATTTAAACCTGCTGAGGTCTTGTGAGTCTCTCAGTTCCCTCCTGGACCTTCCCTTTCTTCCTACCTCTTAACAAGTAGCCTTGTGCTGGGGAAGCTCTGGTTAGCATAGCCTTCTCCACCCCACAGCAAACCGATGAAGGCCCTTGGGCCTTTATCTTTGCTCAGCCTGCAGAGCCTGGTACTACAACTCACTCATGACACAAAGCATCCAATTGCAGTGCTGAGAGTGATGCCAGGGACAGATTCATCTCACCTAGGCTGAGCCATCGTCAGTGCTGTTATTCACTTTCATGGTGAGCAAAGAGAAACAGGCATTTCTGGAGCACACTTTAACTCACTGTACACAGCTGAAATTCAGTGAGATGAAGTAATGCTGAGAGCATCTGACTTAGAGTGAGATAAAAAATCATGCCAGCTTGTTATCTCCACTATCTCTGACATGCAGTTAAAGGGCAGTTCAGATTAGAGGTGTCTACCTAAGATATCTGTGGTGACAAAAGATGAATCTCTCCAAAGATTTCCAAAGCCATGGTGGAAGCAGAATCCTCAGTTCCAGCAAGACCTCCCCAGCTGCAGCCGTGTTAACATGAAGGAGAAAGTGCTGCCTCACAAACTGCTTTCTCTCTTTCAGCATCCGTTCCACTAATATTTTCCGGAATCTGGAGTCCACACGGTGCCTGCTAGCTGGGCTGTACCAACAGCAGAAAGAAGGTTGGGGAGACTTCTGAATAGTGCCTTTCCTTGCTTAGTCTTACCAAGACACTCACACCTTCTGCATCCTAACTCTCTCTGGCTCCTAGTTGTTACTTCTTCCTTGGTTCTTTGCACTTGGCTCCCTTCCCCAATTCTCCTGGTCCTGTAGATTCTTTGCCAGCTTGTGATTTGTTCCATCTTGTTGCATATCCTTCTGCTGCTCTTTCAGACCTGCTGAGGAGGTTATTGTTAACCCTCTTCAAAATCAAGAAGGCGAACAGTTCACACATCTGAAAAAGGTTTCTCAGGGAAACCCAAGTATCTTGGATACAAGTTCAGTATCTGGAGTTTATGTCCTAAAAATATGCTATGCATTTTAAAGATCTCACATCTCCTCCTTCCATATTCAGTTCCACAGACAAGTAGAAGTGACTTGCCAGAGCTCCTTACAGTTCATGACACAGAGACTAATTTTTGGTACTAAGAAAAATGAACACACAACTGGAAAGCTTTACAAAGTGCACAGTAGGCATCCCTGTGGAAATAAATGCACAGAAACAAGTACAGTGGCTTGTGTTGCAGGTGACAGCTCAGGGGGAATTACTAGTTGATAACACTGGACTTGAGCACAAAGGCTGGGAGTGATTATAAAGCAGATTAAAGAAAATAAAGAAACACAGATGTGCTACTGATCACAGAAACTTCCTTCTTGTTCCACAGGATCTGTTGTCATTGTCACTGATGAAGCAAGCTCTGAAATGCTCTACCCCAATTACCAGAACTGCCCTCGCCTGAAATACTTGAACAGGTAATTGCCAGCTATATCTCCCCATATGATTTCACTGCTCTTCCATTTCAGCAGTAGTAATTTACAACAGCACATTTTCTTCCCATTTCCCAATTTCTTTCCTTAGCACTTAACTGTTCTTTGGGAATGGTTAGCTAGTTGTATAAAATACTTGGTAAGTGGACTTATACACCAGGCAGTGGCAGAAGAAGAAAATAAAAGAGACTTTTCCTTGAAAGACCAGTTTAATTTAGTCTTTTTCTCGCAAACACTCATTACTAGCTAATGTACAGCTAGTCTCTGGCATTGCTGCAGGGCAGAATTAATGTCATCTACATCCCTTAACAAGCCTTTCAAGTGTGAACATATTGGGCCTCCTTTTTATATTCAGCTTCTGGTTTGGGGGTTATTTCAACATTCTCATCACATTCATACCTTGAAGAAACTGAGATATACTCAGCCTTGACACATTTAATGAAGACTAATGAAGTGAAATAAGGAAGGTCCTACATACAACACTCATGTTTGTGGAGTCAAGTACTCTGAAATGCTTGTGCAAGGTTTGGGCACAGGGTGGAAAATGAAAAATAGAGGCAGATAAAGTTTGGCTAGACTGTACATTAGCATATTTTTGTCCAAAATTCAAAAGTTGTCTGACTTCACTTGCAAGAGCTCACTGTGCAATGCTTGACTCTGCAGGCAAATGATTGGTTTAGACAGTGGCAAGGTGACAGCCCCTAGAAGCAGCCTCCTTGAGTAACATCACCTGTCCAAAAAAGGAGTAAACTGCAGGGTCTGCTGCTCCCTGCCCCACTCTGCCCACCAACTGCACCTTTTGTGACCATATCAAGGTAGACTTTTTGAGCTGCACTAAGCACTGCCTCAGCTTGCAGGCAACCTAGGGAGTACATGGCCAGCATGGATATTCTCTGCTAATTTTTTTAAATAAAATTTAAAGCAGCATAAAGATGCAAATGGCTTCTAACAAAGCAAAAGGTTGATTTAAGCTACAAGCAAGTATCTAGGTGTTTCCCATTTCCCACACCATACAGCAATCAGTTCAAAGCTTCTGCCCTTTCTTCTTTCATGAGGCAGTTAAAGGCTACTCCCTAAAGACACAGACCTGTACTGTTCCAGTATGACCAGATCTGTTAGCTGACACACAGCCCTTCCTTATGGGAAGCACTTCTGGGGTGTTCACATCTCACTTTAATTTTTCCCGCCACCTTTGTAAAAGCAGAGAGCCAGCTCTGATCCTTGAAATTTGGATACAGGATCTGTCCTTTCTGCAGCTCGCACTCCCAACATCAGGAATCCCTGTTTGCTGCAGTGCTACTCTTCTACCTCTCACTGACATGGGACAACTCAACTGCACTGGAGTGATGAGAAAAACAAAAGATAGAAAGCCTGCTGTGTGAAAAATTTTTTATTTTCTTAATTCCTTTACAGGGATAGGTCAAAGAATGCTATGCATCTCCCAGGTATCTCTGATGATTTGAAAAATATTAAGAAGAGAATGGGTATTGATGGTGATGAGTCTGTGGATTTTTTTGTCCTCCTCGATAACATTTTTGCTGAGCAGGTGAGCCGAGCCATTCTGTTGCACTGTCACAGAAAGAAACATCCCCTTACCATGCACAAGGAAGAAACCATAGTACCAACACCCACAGATACTAATGTGCACTCCAGAACCTTTCTGTGCAACTCAGAATGCTTATAGAAATAGCATGGCCTTTTGAAAAAGCAAGATGCGGGGTTAGCCTTGCTGTAGAATGAATGAAGACTTGTCTCCAGTATTTTTGTTCTTACCTTGAAATCCGGTATTTCTTTCAAGTGTAGAGCTAAGAGAGGCATTGGGCCTTGCTTGCCCATTACAAAGTGCTTTCCTTTTTTTGGCACTCAGCACCTAACAGTCATCTTAATCCCAGTTCCAGCACACTCCCAGGGAGCCAGACTGCTTCTGCTACTGGAAGGAATTTGGGCATGTTTCTACCCCTCCTTAGTACTTCTTTTTTGCTGGAGCTAATGATAACTGGTCTGTTGGCTGAATGGCCCAATGTGTTACACTCTCTATAGAATTGGATCCTTAAGGACAAGCATCCATCCTTTTGGTACACAGAGCAAGTCTGTGCCTTTGAAATCATCCTAAAAATCCTCACATGAATATCATAGTCCTTTTGGTATGCAGAGCTAGTCTGTTTGTTTAAAACCATCCTACAAATCCTCACATGAGTACCATAGTACAATACTGTAGTACAAATGGTGTGACATGAGCAGCTGTTTTCTGTGGGCAGTCATCCATGTGTCTTCAGGCTGGGTTCAGAAAGGGTCAAACCCTACCACTCTGCTGTGTCTTCTCCTTCCAGGTGCACAATATGCCGAGCTGCCCTGTGCTGAAGAGATTCCAGCACACGGTGGAGCGCCGATCTGTTGACTACATGGTTTTCCTTCTGGAAGACAGTTCCAGGTGATTGCCTGTGTCCATGCCTCTGGCCTCAGGGGCTGTCTTAGCCGGGGTGGATGTGCCAAACCAGCTTACTTCAGCAGACAGAAATGCTTTCCCATCTGCTGCATTCCCCCATCAGAGCCCACTCATGAAGTTTGTGCCCCAGCCGTCTCAGTGTAAAGTTGAGTGCCTTGAGTCAGTATCATGTGCTAGGAAAAAGGAGTGCACACTGAGGAGACCCAGGATGTGGGCTTGTACCCAGTTTATTGAATCTTATGGAGAGAGAGTATGATTTCCCAGGAGCAGCAGTAAGCCCCTGAGATAGGCAGTGAAGGCCTCAGTTGCCACAGGGGTTTAAGCAAACCAGTAGCAAAAGCAGAAGGAAAGAGGAGATGCTTCCAGCCCATGCCCTGAGGCTGCCCTTGCACAGTTGCACAAGTACAGTCCAAATTCCAGCCTGGGAAGCTTATCCCAGGGATGGCACCTGCACAGCTCGGGTGAGAAGTGCTGGCGCTAGCGGAAAAAGTGATGCCAGGTCCTGCACACATGTAACTACTTGCAAAGAGAATCTGCTGCTATGTGCAGCTAATTGCCTCCTCCACAGTTGTTTGTAAAGGCTGGCTGAGTTGCTAGCCTAGCAGTCATTTTCCTTTTAGATTCATTTGCAGCTGCCACATTCACCAGCTCTTCTCAGGTGGTAGTATAGGATTGTCTTTTCTTTACCATGTATTAGAGATCTCACGTAGTGAAAGATTGATTTACCCCCTTCCCACAACACCCAGGAGAGTTAGTCACACTCATCTTCCATTTCAACTGATGTATTCATTAGGTAGAGGGAGTTTCTTCCCACCAGATATTGTATAATCTCTTTGTTTGCTAAGAGGATAAAAGCTACTTTGTAAATATAGCAGCTACTTTCTTGAATCCTGCCCCTCCTCACCAAAGACCCCCAACCACTTCAGCTGCTGTTTTTCAGCAGTCATCTTCCCTAGCTGAAACCCATGCACTCAAAAACTGTATCAGAAAACAGTCTAGAGAACAATCAGAGTTTCTAGATTGCCATTTACACGGCCACACCTCATGAGACTGCTTTGTAACACCTCGTCCCTTCCATTCTGCAGTCACATTAGAGTCGTGACTGCACAACAGCTGAACTAAAAACTGGCCATATTAATTGCATTTAATAGTTCTTAACTACACTCAATGCAGGTTATTAAATTGTAAGAAAAAAGCAGGTACTCAAATTTTCATGTATAATTGTGTGAAAGTTTTGAAACCAATAAATGTATTTCTGCTTCTTTTCTAGAGAAGTTCTTCAGATGACTATTGGCCGCCTGTTCAATACCTTACAGAAGAACATCCAAGCAGCAGTAAATCCCTCAAATCCAGCTGAAAAGGCCAGGTACAGCACAGAACTCCTCCTCGAATTGTTATAGATTCTAACTTGATGTCAGTGTGAAAAACTGGCTCAGAATCACCCTGAATGTGTGGCATAAAAAGGAGTGCTCACCTGCTGGAAAAAGCATGAGTGCTACTGCCTGTTCTAGAGGAACACAGCTGATATTCCAGGTCTGTTTTTTTCTTTTCCCTTTTTTTTTCCAGAAAGCTCTTCCTCTATGCTTCTCATGACTCCACTCTTATTCCTCTTCTGCTGGCACTGGGCACCTTTGATCACAAGTGGCCACCTTATGCTGCTGATGTGACCCTGGAACTGTATCAGCACCGGCACTCCAAGGAGTGGTTTGTGCGTGTGTCTTACCGCGGAGAGGTGAGATCCTGTGGGAATTCCCTGCTACAAATCTTAGGCTTGTGGCTTCACCATGCAGCAAAAAAGGGCTTTGGCAGTGCACAGTATCTATGATTCTGTCTCTTTGCTTTGCAGGAGCAATTTGTGAAAGGCTGTAAAGCAGGTCTCTGCCCACTCGAAGAATTTCTGGAAGTTCTTTCACAGTACTCAGTCACACCAGAGGAGTACAATAACCTGTGCTCCAAAACAGACAGCAGTCAGAAAACTAACTCATGATTAAGCTGTCTTGAATTAAAATTAGTTTATTGTCACAATCTTTGACTATTTTTCTTTATGTCCTTGCCAGCCTTCTCTATTCCAAAGGTATTTTAGATGAGGGGACATTTTACTGCCAGACACAGGGTGGCACAGTGTCACTTTACACTGTTAGCAGCAAGCTGAAAGAAGCCATGTGATGGAATGGCTCAAGTTTTCTTCTGAGGCGACCACATAAGAGCAGGAAGAGGCTGAAAACAGCAAGGGAGAGAACGGACCATTTTACATTGCCCATCTGCACCAGGAATACGAGACAAAACATACCTTTTCCTCATGTGCTGGGCCTGTGGGATGAAGCCCTGCTTGCTTTGTGCTACCAGACTTGAAAGCTTTGACATAACATTGATTTTCTATTTGGTAAACTGCAGAAGCCATTGTGCCTTTCCCTTTCTTTTGGCGTGTTGAAGGGTTGCTCTCTGCAGACAGATGAGCTTCCCTAATTGCATAGCATTTAGCTACCCCATCTTCTTGAGCGCATTTTCATGCACAGAAAACATCTCCAAAGGGACAGAAAGCCTCCAAACCTCTCCCTGCACTCCCCTTTATGGAAATTCTGCCATGAACATGCAGAACAACCACAGTGGGCCAAGTACAAGAACACACAGTCTTGGTGAACTCCGCTTAATGTGCTTTAAACAAGGAAGTCTGGGGAGCTGCTATCAATTTCAGCTTTGGGCAGCAGTGATCCATTTTACACTTGCTGAAAGAGGAATACAGCACTAACCAGCAGCAGCACTTCTGGCTGAGATGACAGTTTTTCCTGTAAGACAGTACTAGGTATCACAATGTTGTCAAAGTCATAGAACCATAGGCTGCTTTGGGTTGGAAGGGACCTTAAAGATCATATAGTGCCTGTTATGGGTAGGGATATCATCCACAGGAGCAGTTCAAAGCTCAATCCTACCTGGCCTTGAACACATTCAGGGATGGGGCATCCACAGCTTCTGTGAACAATCTGTGCCGGTGTCTCACCACTCTCACAGTACAAAATTTAACCTGTTCTCCCTTGTCCTGTCACTGTCTGCCCCTGTACATAGTTACTCTCCCTCTTTCTTATAAGCCCCCCATTAGGTACTGGAAGGCTGCTCTAAAGTCTTTCTAGAGCCTTCTCTTTTCGAGGCTTAACAGCCCCAACTCTCTCAGCCTGTTTTCATAGCAGTTTTCCAGTCCTCTGATAATCTTCGTGGCCTCCTCTGAACTGATTTTTACAGGTCCATGTCTTTCTTGTGCTGGGTGCCCCAGAGCTGGATGCAGCACTGCAGTGGGGTCTTACCAGAGCAGAGAAGAGGGGCAGAATCCCCTCCCTTGACCTGCTGCCCTCAGGGCTTTGGATGCAGCCAAAAATGCTTGGCTTTTTTGGGCTGCGAGCACACAGTGCTGGCTCACAACCAGCTTTTCATTCACCACAATGTTTCTCAGGACTGCTCTCACACTTCTCCCAGATTGGTCTCTTGTCTGGGATTCTCCTGACCCTGCAGCACCATGTACTAGGACTTGTTGAACCTCACTAGGTTCTTACAGACTCACTTCTCAAGTTTGTCCAGGTCCTTCTCTTGTGTCAACAGCACCACTTGACTTTGTGTCCTCTGAAAACTTGCTGATGGTACACCCGATCTAACTGACTATTTCATTGAAAAAGATCTCCACTCTTCAATAAGCAAATAAAACGCAGTCCCTACTTTCTTTGGGATAGGCAGAAGTTAAAATAGGGGGACCATTTATTAAAAATGGCCCTGCAGTTTAGGTTCTGTGTTACCTCTTCTCGCTTAGTGGAAATCACTTAATGTAAGTCATTGACAGGTATGTGATGGAGGCACTACAGCACCTTTTCCCTGAGCAGAATGGGCTGGATTTACCTCTACTCTTTCATTTGCCTGCCCCCAGCACAATTACATGTTGACACCATGCACAGTGAACAGAGTAATTTGAATACTAAATACATTGCTGGAGGTCTCACTGAACTGCTATTAGAAACTGTCAAAAAAGCAAACAAAACATTGTTATTTTCCATCAAGCTTTTATACAGCCTAAAACCATAATGCCACTATATAAAAATCAATGCCTACCCCTGCTTGAGAACAGTGTGTTCTGCTCTAATCAAACTCTCTCTTATACAGTTTCAAGTATTTGGGGAACAGTGATGAAAATATTAGGTCTACAGTTACAAGTTATTTGTGAGGCATGGACTGCTTGAATAAAGGCATCAGGAGCTTTGGCCATACAAAGGAAGGAATTCACACACCTACTCTTAAATAATAACTAGGAGCATCCTCTATAAAACTGACCAGCAGCCAGGTTAAAAATTGCAACACAGCCACAAGCCAGAGCACTCAGCAGCACAAGTTGTTCTAGAGCAAGTAGGATTGTTAAAGGGCACTGCTTTTACACAATTGAGATCCTCCTGTCACTCTAGGCAAGGTAACACAAATTTCAGTAATGGCAGAAGATCCCAGAAAAGCAAGCCAGTTTCTTGGCAGTGGCTTGGAGGAAGACACCACTGGGAACAGGTTACTTCACTGTCTCTTGCAGGGTTTCTGCAGTGCCCCCTGTGCCCTGTTCTAGCCTTACCTTTCCCCTCAGTGTAGAAGTGGTTGGGCCACACAATGGTCCATACCACTGAGCACTTCCATGGTAGCTGTGGCCCACAGGATGAAGGAGGAGTTGTTTCTGACCACAACTAGTGTAAATTATCATTTCAGAAGAGGAATGGTTGGACAGAGGAAGAGTTTCAATACCAAAGGACACAGGTAAGTGGGAGCTACTGTATTGCAAACACAGCATGGAAGAGCTGAGGCATTTCTGAGAATGTGGAATAAAAATTCCTAGATACCAACCATTTCCCAGTATCCCAAACAAAACAGCATCACATTTTTCCTGTGTCATTAACTATTTTTAGGTCATGAATTACTACCAACTGACAAAGTGAAGTACATTTAGTAAATACAGGCCTATATCAAACATGGATAATTTTTACTGGAGAAGTGTCATATTAGGGAACAGGTTTCAACCAGCAGCCTGGCAAGGCTGCACAAGGAAAGCATTCACCATCATGAGTGCAGAAGGACACCACGTATGTAGCCTGTCCTTCCACCTGAGTGAAATTCAGCATAGCAGAGAGCACATAAAGCACCACAAAATTAAGCTCTGCATATACTATATTTGTAATAGTCCCACATTCTGGGGGAACAAAAAATGCTGCATTTCAACTTACCCTCAGGAAGATTTGGGTACTGACATCTACTCTGAGTCAGGACACATGTACCAGAAGCACTACTAGCATTCAAATCCCAGCCAAGACTAATGCAGATCAGATCTCCACACACTGGTCTTGTCTTCTGAAATGTGACCCATTAGACACCCCAAGGATGTCAGGACTAAACTCCTAAGGCTGACTCTTTGCTGTCATCTTTGACAGATTAGCTACCACATGATACAGGTACCAATCTCTAGTTTATTTGGACGGTGCTTAAAACTGCCAGTGTACTTCACAGATGACCTGAGTGCAGGTCTACTAATTTAAAACAAACAGATTTCAAATATTTTAAACTTTTGATTTAGCAGGCACATTACTTAGCATTTCAGAAGTTCACCATCTGCTGGGTTTACCTTTTAAGTCTCTCCACACTCCGGCTGCGTAGCCATCTGGGATGAGATAATTTGAACAGCAGACTGTTTCCTCCCATGTTACTAGAGAGGAAGAGCAGCCAAGCATGTATGAATAAAGTCTATTTCATTCTTTCAAACAAAGGTGGAGGAGGATGATTTGAAAGCCTAAGAAAAAAAAAAAGCAAGTGGGGAGGGGAAGAAAACTAAAAATGGCAACCCACTTTCCATCTTCAACTGTACCATGATTACCAAAGCTGAGTCACAGTTACTATTGATAAGCAGGAGGGAACAGAGCCTGGCTTACAGATCCTCAGGTGAATCTGCAAGGCTGACAGCTAGAAAGCTTTTCCATTTGCAAAGAAAGAAGGGAAGAAGTAGAATCAGAGCAAAACAGAAATTCATCTTCACAAATCTATGGAGCCATTTTCACAACTGGAGCCAGCTAAGACCTTATCAACTCTTGTCCATCTGCTGGTGCAAACACTGAGGTTAAGTGCATCTAGGTAGACTCAGGAGGATCTACGTATTCTGCACTTTCTGTAGGAAAATCTCATTAAAATACCAAATGCCAGCATCCTAAGTTAGACAGACACAGAAGAAACTTTAATTACACGGCATGTTTAAAATGTATCCTCTTGCTGTTCAGTGGCTTTGAGACAGTGAATTCCCTATGCTAATTTTCCTACAATAAGTCACAGCCACCTCAAATCCTTTGCTATTCAAAATCTCAACAGGCATAGGAGGCACTAAGACAGTTTAAAAAAATCCTAAAACCTCTGGCTCATTTCTATGTCAGTCAAGAACTTTGCTTTGTTCAACATGGTAAAAACAGTCAGGAGTGATGGCAGAAGTGGCAACACTGAAAAAGGTTGCATTGTGACAATTTCCATGCAAGGTCCTCAAAAGGGAGCTGTGCAACCACTTAAAGAAGAGGTAATTCCTCTCTACAGAAATAACACTTACTGTGTCATTGTCAGTTCTTTCTAAAATCTTGACAAGCCCGTGCTCACGCACGCTGCCTGTCTTGTCAGAGGGAAGCACCACAACAGACATCCTACACTTTGTCAAAAGAGTAATTCTCACCCAAAATCATCGTAAATTTGCATGACAACACAAAGGTGAATTTGGAAGCAGACAACAGAAGGCTCTGAGACTTTCATGCCTCCAACAGCGCACACCCTTCATTCATTTTATAACACCAGCAACAAAAGTTTAGTAAATCAGCCACCAAGAGGAATTCTTTTTCCACCTGTTAAGGATCAGTTAACTCCAAAAATTTCTCACACACAAGCATGTTAAAAATACTCAATTCTCTACATGATTTTCACACTAATGGCCAGCTCTCTGAGGAAACTTACTCATAGAAATCATTTTAAGTAGCAGTAAGTGGAAGGAAGAACAGATTACACACTCCATATACAGTGCTGGGGGACCAGAGAACACTCAGCCACAGAGCCCACACTCTGGCCTACAGATCCAAATCTGGCTCACGCTGCTATTCTTCAGTTGCAGGGCTCAATTCCCAATCCATGTTTTGTCATCCAGCCTTTCACTCCTTATAGGCAAGACCATAAAACCTTCTTGCTGAAATCCTCTCAAAAGGCAAGTTTGAAAAGACAGGGGATTAGGAAGCAATCGATGAGAACTGTGGCAAAGCAACAATTTACTCAGCAGGGCTGTCTTGATAAAAATCTGCTCACTGACAATTTCTCTCTCACCTTTGTTATTAAAGTTCATCTGCTCCCCACCATCTCAGGCTCTCAGCGCTGGCAGTCAGAGACCTGACCCAGTCCAGAGTCCCCAGAGAGGGACACAATCCCAGTGCCTCAGCAGACTGACTGCTGCTCAGAGGGAGCTCAAACCCATGTGCCTTGCAGTGCTGCAAACACTCTCCAGGAGGAGACAAGTTTCATCTGTTCCTTGACCCTCAACAAATTGAGGAAGTCCTTAAGTATCGTTCCTGGGGCGTTCTGAAATAAGACCTCACTCCAAGGGAAAACAAGCTCAGTTCAGGATTAAGTTGAAAGAACTGCCTCAAAAGGACCACACAGCTGCCTATTGACCACTTTTAGGAGCTGTCAAAGTTTACCCCACCTGGCCTCTAGACTGGCTGTGATCACAAGGAAGAGCAAACAGACATCTGGCCAGCTGTTTGATGTACACAGAAACAACTGGACTGGATAAAGGAGACAGTTCATTTTTGTAAGAAACAATATATTTTATTTTTCTGACACCACAGCCCTGGCAAGTGGTTTTGTACCAAATTTAATGGAGGTTACACAGAACGTTTTACGCTGGGGGAGGAAAAAAAAATAACCACAAAAAAAAATCCTGGATAACTTTTAGTGTCTGTTCCACTCCCACATTAATAAAATCACTTGGGGTTTCTAAGAAAAGGAGAATAGGAAACAGTGAGAGAGACTACTGTAGGATGTAACAGTGTCCAAGTCCAGCCCCTTCCTAAAAGTGGGAAGAGTCCCCACGTGAGGAGAGGCTCTCCTAGATTTACTCCCCAAAATAACACAATGTATTGCAGCTGCCATAGGAGGAGACAGAAGGGGACGGAGAGAGAGAGAAGCCTATTTAATAAAGAGTGGGAGGGAGAGACAGAAGGTGCTGGACAGCACGCCATAATTTGAAAAATATGTCCTTAACTTATTATTTATTTCTTTTAAAAGATTCCCCTCACTGAACTTAAGTTCCTTTTTGTGCTTTTCATTAATACTCTGCTCTGAGGTCGTAGTTTGGTTTTTCTATACATTGGAGTTGAAGGAAAATAGTCCGAAGTTCTGAAGATGGATTCTCCACCTAAAGTAAACAGCCTAGAATCCCATTCTCCTCTCACCCCAAAGACTAAAGTCTCTGCTAAAATCCCTTTTACAATATAGTACAGTACACAAAAAAACCCCAAAAATAACCGAGAGTCCTGGGAGAAGCCAGTCCGAAGGACGTAAACATACAGAGAATGGTGCAACTTGTGACAAATGGCAATTCTCAAAATACAGCTACAGATTCTCAAAGCAGGTGCCGTCACGGGATACCCAAGTCCACAAAAATAATTTTTAAAAAATAAATCTTAAAAAAAAAACAACCTGTTAAAATGAATATTTTTTTTTTCAGGTAATTCCATACATTCGAGATTTCCCAAAGCGTCCTCTGGTCTCTTTTCACCTATTGCATGGCCAAACTGTACTCCTGAAGCTCCCAAAAAAGCCCTCAGGACTTGGAATCTCATCTTGACAAGGATCAGAACATCCAGTCTTATGGTAGCAGCTTAAAACATCATGTTCCCTGGGTTTCCAGGGCCTTGGCTAAATCCTCCCATGCCAACATCAGCAGCCATACCTCGGGGCCTCATCTGGGGGGGAATCATGATGTTTTGTTGGGGTCCCATCATGCCCTGCATTGACATCATCATCCCAGGTGACCCCACAGGGCCCGGGTGGCTGTACAGCCCGGCAGGGGCTCGGTCCTTGCCCGGGATCATGCCCACGGCGGCCACAGGGTTGCTCATGAGCGCAGGCTGGCCGGGCATGGCGGGCTGTGCTGGTGACATCATGCGGTGGTGCGGCCCCATCATGCCCTGCTGCAGGAAGGCCGGCGGCCTCATCGGGTTGTGACCAGGCATGGACGGAGCCGTGCCAAGAGGGATATCCGGAGTTCCCACCGGCCCGGGGCCCCCCATGCCGGGCAATGTTAGTCCCATCCTCGGGGTCTGCTCTCCTATCATCCCCTGCATGTGGGAGAAGCCAGGCCCGGGACCCTGCGGCTGCTTGCGGCCTGGCACCTCCCCACGAGGGAAATACTGCAGTGTCTGGCTAGGCTTCTCCGACGGGATAATCCTGGACAGGTCAAACTCGGGTATTCCCGTGGCTCCAGGACGGATCACCTCCTGCAGCTCTGGATCAGTGAAAACCGAAGGCATGTTGTTTCCAAGAACAGTGAAGGAGTCTGGACCGCCAGGGCCTCCAGTCTTGCAAAGTGCTGGATCTGTCGAACTTTGGGGCAGGTTGGTAGGACGCCCCAGAGGTCCCTCTCCGTGGAAGCCCATTCCCGCTGGGAAGTTGCCTTGTCCACCGCTGGGCCCATTGTGTGGAAATGGCACCTGCTGTGGAGGGGACTGTACGGGAGGGAACCCCTGCGGGAAGCCCAGACGTCCTTGAGGTACCATTGGAGACTCCTGGGAACCATGCCCCATCATTGGGTTGTGTGACATCAGGCCGGGTCCCACAGGGACCCCATGAGGAGGTATATTGGGTCCCATAGCATTTGGAGAGGGCATCTGGTTGTTATGGGAAAGAGGCTGGGTCATTCCCATTGGGCTAAGGGTTGGCATTGGACCCACTGGGTTTGGACCTGAAATTCGAGGATTCTGAGAATTAATACCCATTCCTAGGGAAAAAACAAGGAATCACATTTAGACAACAGCCAGTAATGATCAATAAAGCTATCAGAGAGCTTTCTGCAAGGTTACCAAGTCTGCACACACAAAACAAAACAGTGCTAGTAAGAAAAACATCAGCAGTGGCTCTGAAAAGTGTTATTTTAACCAGAAATTTGATGTCACTCAAACAGCTGCCTCCCTAAGCATGTCACTACCCCATCAACCAGTGACTAAAGCCTGCTCCATAAGTAGGATTTAAATCCAAACCATACTTTCACTACCTCCCTGGCAGTCTGGATGACACAGGTAGTAACAAACATATCTGTGATAGATTATCAGCATATGGACGTTCATCCACTGGGAAGTGACCGGAACTCGTTTCAAAACTCAGCAGTGATAAATCAGGTAACCCACTTAAGACTAAGAGGCAGTGATCAATGAGGTTAATGAGTTACCATCATGAACTTATTCAATTAGCCAGCTTCCCCCAGATATATTCAACCACTCTGATCATTACTGTGTGAAACACACTGCAAAGCTACAGGTAAACTCATCAAGAATTCATTACCAATTGCCACCCTTGAAACATCCACTCAACCCCTTTTTCAACTATTACTTCAATAGGGTGGAGATGCTACGCCTACTTTTGTATTTTTGATGATTCATTGTCAAAGAAACCCCAAACAACCCCCACAAAAACAATGAAGCTTCTATGGCACTGCCTTAAGACAGGAGAGGTAAAGTTTCTTCTAGATAACACATTGTAGGTCTGATCCTTAATCCCATGAGCAGCCTTCATTCACACAAATAATTCCAGTCTGCCTGAGGGGAGATCTCCCCCATACACAAGTGTTTTCCATGTTAAACACCTTCTGAAGAATGCACACTTTGTGGACAGAAAAAAAAAAAAAACAGTTGCAAGGAGAATTTCCATCTCTTCATTTCAGAGAATTACAACTGCTTCCTCAAAAACAACCCATGGCTACATATTGCTCAGGTTTTTTCCCATCTCACTCGTCATTTGATAAGGCTTCCATAAAATCACTAATACCTTGTGCTTATATTCCTTTGACTTTCTTACCTGGTACGCTGTTCATAGGTGGCAAGTTTGGGGAACGTGCTGGAGGGGAGTCGTCATCCGAGCTGGCCACAGTTTTGATGGCATCATGATAGAGCGGTGTAGAGCTGGGCATGGCAAATTTGGACATCCTGGACATCATAATGGAGAGGGGATTCTGGGAGAGGGTTGGCTCTGGAGGCATTGTGTAAGGACTGCTAGAGGGAAGATTTCCAGGGAGAGTCACAGGAGCGGACTGGCTGACTGTGGAAGGAGGTGGACCACCTTAGGAAAAAAAAAAAAAAAAAAAGAGAAAGAATTTAATTTTTTTCTCCTTCTTACTGTTTTCCTTAAATCAAACTTTTCCTCCAGAAATCTCAAAAACTAGAAATTTTTTTTATTGCAAGACTTTACACAACTAATGCAGTCAATGACTACGAAGGGTAACCAAGAAAAATAAGGCTCTTGGCCAAGTTGATTAACATCTGTTATCCTAATGCATAACACTTCTAACTAGAACTATCTTGAGCCTCTGCAAATCCACGTGAAAAATTACCAGTTTAGTCTGAAAATATAACTATTTAATTTCCATAGAAGACGACAGACTTCCATACTGAACACAGACTTAGGTTCCAGAGCTAGCCATCAAAATCCATAATCAAAAAAGACACAGGCAGCACAAGGAAAACCATAGCAGATATTATGCTGAGACATGCAAGCACATTTCTGACAAGCTACATCAGGAGCTACAAGTAAAACTCCCTGTTTATGTTGCATTTCTTATTTCATATAGAGATATTAGCTGCTTATTCCAATGAAAGAAGAATTCTCTGCACCTATTAGCTTAATGTCACCCTTTGCTCTCACAAAATTAGAAGTAACTGCACTTTCAATCTGCTTTGTTCTTCACTGATGAATTTTTTGCCACCCAGACCAATGTGAAGGAAAGATGCCAAACTGAAGCTGTACTCTCACTGAAAATTCGCTGCACGTTCCTCAGCCCCTCCCAACCAAAAGAGGGAAGGAGAATAGGGAATATAAAAAAACTGCAATGCCGAAAGATCCATGCCTTGGAAGAGCTGCATGTCAGAGCATTCATTAAGCACTAGGTAAGGCACAGACTGAAGCACTTGGGTTTCTTCCCGAGCCGCCAGCCCCACAGGAACACCCCGGTGCCGGTCCCCGCTGTTACCCGCGGCAGCACTAGAGGGCAACGTGGGCAAAGGGCTCCTCTTTCCCAGCCAGGAGAATTTCCTGGGCGGGAAGGCCGCCCAGAGCTGTGGAAGTCAGGACTGAAGGGCGGGTGAGCTTTGAGAAGGTGAGGGCAGAGGTGCACCAGCACCTGGACCCCAAGGTCCCAGGCACAGCACGGCTCAGCACACAACCAAATGTTATGTACAGTGGTGGTTAGATCACTCCAAAATGCTTGAAGCCTGATATGGGGAATAAAACAGAGTACAACAGAACTGATAAAGGAGCTTAATATCTTATGCCTGATTGAGCAGAAACCGTGGGAGAGGCTTCTGATCTCAACTGAGATGTCCCCATCTCTCAATCACAGATAATACCTGAACAACTGAATCACAACTTCCTGTCTTCAATGTAAATCTAGAAAGGACCAACCATTCCTGACCCCTGCCTAGGTACCCAGCAGGTTAACTGCTCAGCATGTCTTTGTAAGAACCTTTTATACTGAAGTGCTTTAATAACATCAATGGGATCTTCTCTGTTGAGCTATGGAAGAACAGCAGAAGACCATTCCAAAAAGAGATTTCTCCCATCGATCCTCCACATCTTTTCACATCTCTCAACCCTATCCTTTTGCTTTTACATCCTCTGTGATCATGACCAGCTCTCAGCTCAACACATGGGAGGCAGGGTGCAAACCCACAAATGTAACAGGAGGAGGAGAAGCCCTCACTCTCCACTTGCATGACCACCCACCAAACCCTCAGCACAGGCCCCCTCAAATAGGGAAAGGGCCATCCACCTCTTGTCCTGCTACAGAAGCCCTCCCTTCCACCCTATGCTGCACATCTCAGATGACCCAACATGAACTAAAGCACCAAATGTGGCTAGCAGAGGCAGCACTCACCCGACTCCACATTCCCCAGCATGGCTGGAGAGGACATGGTTAAAGACGCCTTATGGTTTGGGGGAATCCCAGGGCTCTGCAAAGGAGGCTTCGGAGATGAAGTCCATCCAGGAGAAGGTGCGGGGAGAGACGGAGACTTGAGGTGGACAGGAGAAGCAGCAGCAGACCCCAAGACAGGGGGGGATTTAATGGAGGCAGCAGCAGCTGCGGCAGTGGGGCCCGCGAGCATTCCTGCCAGCTGGGAGGGCGTCTGAGGGGACTTGAGGTTCCCCGAGGGAGACCCCATCATGGGAGACTGGACCTGGCGCATCGTGGGGGACTTCAGGGGGTTGATTCCTGGTGAATGCACCTGACCAGCTGCAGAGATATCCAAGGGCTTGCGGCCAAGGCTGCGCTGCGCAGGGGGAGCAGTGTTGAGGCTATTCGGGTTACTGGTGGGATTGAGAGGTAGTGGCGGCATGTGGCTGAGCCGGTTGTTAGTCCTTTGGTCAGGCCCCATCTGTTCTCTGAGATTCCGGAGACCGACTCCTGGGCCCTGAGACATGGGAAGGAAAGGCCTGGGACCCATGCCATACTCCTGCTGCGGGTGCTCCCCAAACGGCAGTGGCACCATTTTCTGCTGAGAGGAGAGCATCTCCGAGACACCAGGGCGCAGCTTCATCATCTCTTCCGGCCCGACTCCTGCCTCCCTCAGTTTCTGAGGGACTAGGGGTGGGTTGGAGCCCATGCTGACATTCATGCCCATGTCCCCCTTCATGCTGCCAGGGCCCATCCCAAACTCCAGCTCCCTGCTAGAAGCCATTTGTGGGGTTATCCCTTTTGGAAAGTCCCCCCTAGAGGGGCTCATCGGTCCTTCTACTGGCATGCGAGGGAAGATGGGGTTGTTCCCAGGCTCCATGTGTCTCTGGGAGGGCATCATTCTGTTGATCTCCATGCCGGGCCTGATGCCTTCCATGTTCAGACCAGGAGGGAGGCCCATCTGTTTCTCAGCCAGCTGCTGCTGATAGAGCTCTTCAGGCAGGCCCTGCGGATTGGGGAACCGCTCCCCTCGGCCAGGGCCACTGAAGACACCCTGACCAGGAGGAAAGTTGCGGCCATCCGGGATTTTTGGCACATCATCTGGCCAACTAACTCCTGAAAGCCCAGGTCGTGAGGCAGGATTCGGGACATTGGGGCCTTCCATGTCAGGGTTCATCATTCCTGCAAAACCAGGCAGGCGCATCTGGGTCCCAGGCATGTTGGGATGAGGGGCCATGCCCCTGGGGGGCAGAGAGTGTGACATGTTCATGCCTTCAGGGAAGGGCTCTGGACCCCCAGGCCCCCAGCCCTCACCAGGGGTCATCTGGTAGGGAGGGGGAGGACCTCGGACCACCCCACGAGGTCCGTGCTGGTGGACCATCATGTCCTGCAGGGAACACTGCTGCACAACCACCTGCTCTTGCTTCCTTCTCTTCTCCTCGTAAAACTCCTGCTGCAGCTTGAGCCAGGCCACCTGCTCAGGAGTCATATGGTCCAGGTGGTCTGGACCCATGGCTCCTGACTGGGAGTTCATTGGAGGTGGCCCCATTTCATCTGGGGAAAAAGGCATGTCCCTGTGTCCTTGAGGGCCAAACGGAGCCCCTCCATCTGTCCGAGACCCCGACCCTTTGCCTAAACTTTGGGATTGAGCCATCATAGCCTGTATCGGCCCTTCGGGTTTCTTTTGGGGACCATCCAGCACCCCAGCATTTGGGGGTGGCCCCCCACTTTGCCCTCCTGCAAACTCCTTCTCATCAGGGAAGAGCATGCGCTGGATGTCTCTCAGGGTCTGCAACGAGCGCTCTCGGTGCTCCAGCTGCTCCTGTGACAGTCCGTCGGGATTCTCACCCAAACTGGATGGGTCTCCACCAGATCCCTGCTGGGGAGGACCTTTGGGGTCCGCAGCAGAGCTATTGCTACCTTGGGAAACTGGGCTAACTGCTCGATTATTGGGGGTCGAACTCTGCCCAAATCCTTCTGTCTGCAACGGGGTCGAGTTGGCAGGGCTGCCCACAGACATCACTTTGCTTTCCACACTGGGACTGTCCTGATCTATGGGACATGGGGGGCCAGCGGGTTTGGATACTGGTGCTGACACGGGTGGAGTCGGCTGAATTTTGGCGTTCTGGGGAGGGTTCTGATCCTGGGCAGCAGGGGGCTGGGGCTGCGGCAGGGGCTTGGGTTCAGTCCGAAGTGCGGTGATCTGAGGGTTCTGCAAGAGAAAGCCACACTCAGTCACTTGCTCTTCTTACAGCCATGCCACATAAGCAGCAATGGAAACAAAACGCCCAATCTCAATCCCACCAGCCCAAAATTTGCAGGGAAGGGTAGCAATCATGTGGCAATTACACAGCAGCCTCTTGGCAATGCAGAAACCTACTTTGCTCAAGGCATTACTGCAGGGACTCCTTTCATCTGCGACCCTCTGCATGACCAACAGATTGGAAATATACTGTCCAAATATTGCAAGACTCTTCTTTAGGTAACCTGAGACATTTATTTGCAGATGGTCTGAACAACAACTGTCTGTCTTCCTAAAACTTATTTCAGAGTGTAAATAATCGTCCATCTCTCTGAATCACACACAGGCACATCCTCTTCTCACCCCCATGCAGGTATTCCTTACCAAGGGTACAGTGTTTCGCTCTGCCTTGCTGTTTGAGATGTTTTGGATATGAAAGGACACAATGGTTTCCACCTGTCCCTTCAGCACAGCTTCTGCAGCCCTGCAAAGACAGACAGGCAGATACACATATCCAGCTGAAGCTGAGAATCAATTTTTCTTAACTGGCCTCCTTCAGCTGGCAAAAGGGAGAAAGACCTAACCACACACATTTCACTCTAGCTGAGTAGCAAAAGAAAAATGCTTACATCTACAAACTCATCAGCATACAGAGTTCATGTCTCAGTTTATGCTATCCTGGCTGCTATTCACTGCATGGATTGCAAAACAATATCAACCAGCATTTTCAAAAAAATTAAAAATATCCCCATACATCAGAGAAGTAAACAATTACTTCTCAGAGCAAAAAAGGTAGGACATTGTCCACTCCAACCCCTTCAGCATCCCCAAAAGAAGTAATGACTTTCTGCTACTTGATGCAGAAAGTGCCCTTGACAATCCTTTAAAAGATGAGCGAAATATAATTCCTGCTCCCAGAAGACATTCAAACATCTACCTACTTACTTGTTGGCCATCTCAGTAGAAAAGACGTAAACCACTTTGGATGGAGTCTTCTGCCCACTTGCTGGCTCCAACGTGGCAGTCAGACCATGGGAAGGTGTGGAAGACCTTGGGGCTGAAGCATTGGAAGGAGTCATGGAGTGTGGTGTGTGCTGAGACTCCTGGGACTTTACATGATCAGCAGAATTGCAGTCTGGAAAGGGACAAAAGGGAAAAGAAGGGAATCGTTATCTTGGGATCTCTGGAAATCAGTTCTAGAAACTGATCAGAGCTTTTTCTCCTCCGAAATTTCCCGCTTCTTCCTCAAGCACCACTAAAGGTAATTCTTTTATTATACCACACATCTTTCCTCTAAAGCCTTGATGTCATTCAAGCAACAATGGGAGAAAGCTCCTCTTGTGTCCCTTTTGAAGGAAAGTGGAAGTTGCCACAACTGATCTCTTTAAATTCTCTAATGATCACATAGAAAAGCAGGAAAACTACACTTTTATGTAGGAAAGATAAATATGTCTGCCTCAAGAAAACACTCCAGTAAAACTTTTTTTTTCTCCCTCAGACACGTTAGCTAGGCAACTTAGCAAATGGACAACAGAACATGTGGCCTAGTTTTGCTTTGCTTCACAGAGGCAATGTTGGAGCCAGGAAGAGAACATAGAAATCCCAACTCTCTGGCTTGTGTTACCAGTCAGGGTGCTACAGGTTATGTATCTGTGTTGACAAAACAGACCTGCATATTGTTTAAAACCTGTTACAACAGAACAGTTCCTGAAAGGCCAAAGGCCAGAAGGAGACCAACAGGTGGCATTTGTACTTTTAAATCCTCTGGGGGAGTTTTAAGAGTTACAAAGGAACTTTCCCACCAGAGTCAGGTCTGGGCTCTAACCAAGCGTGAACAAGACATTTACCAAGGCCAGCTATGACAACCTCTTCTCTTCACCTGCTTTCAAGACCTTTAGACTTCATTGGCTGGAACTTCGAGAACCCCAGACAAACAAATATTTCACTAATACTTGCATTCTCCATCTCACAGAGGATTCAGACTGATTGGCTGCACTTGCACATGAACCCTAGCAAACATACCTTTGATTTCTGGGTCATCATTAGGAGTCCCAGCTTCCCTCTGTTCAAAGGAGTCTGCCGAAATGCTCCTCTCTCTCTTCCCCTTCCCCTTGGCACCATTTCCAGCCCCATTCTTCAGCCCCATACTCCCACCCGGGCCCGGGAGCACTTTGGGAGTATGACCTCCACTTTTGGGGTCACAAGGAGAGGGCTGGGATTGGCTGGTGGAGCCCCCTTGTTTGCCTTGGTTGGAAAATTTGGAATCCAGCTGAGGGTTGCCAGACGGGGACATCACTGTAGGGGGACGGACCATCACCTCCTGCTTTGATTTGGGGCTACTGAGGAAAGAGGAAAAAAAAATAGAAAAGGAAAAAATGACAAATCACACCATTGATTCATTCAGCCCTGTAGGAACAGATTAAAGTGAAGCAGAAACAACCACTGTCACCTTTACAAGCTAAGACAATTGCTGACAAATAAAAAATGCCTGCAAGCTTAGAGTCATGCAGGTGCTTTTTTGAACATGCCCTGAAAGGGTTATTATCCAAGATGGGATCTCATTGCTCAAGAAAGCACCAGGGCAAACCACAGACCTGCCAGATCCCAGAAACTGCTGTCACATGAGGACCCACCTCTGGTGCTTCTGTCAATAAAGACAACGGTTTCTATGTGCACAGAGAAGCACCTCACACCAAGACCAGCTCAGAGTAAACAATAGTTGCCCTCACCATTCTCCTGGACCCCAACTATGCTGCAGCTCTGATCAGAGCAGACCCCCCCCTCCCTTGCACCTCCCTATCCAGTTCTACAGGGAGCACAAGGAAAACCCAGCATTACTGCAGCATTCGTCATACACTGGGGCGAGCTGCCAGAGAAACACAAACCTCTGACCGTGAAAACAATTAAACCAGCTACAACCTGCCCCTGAATAAGGAAAGAGAAGGAATACCATTCTCCAAGCACACTTCTGCAAAATGGGGTGGATAAATCCTACTAAATTTGCCCAAGGAGACTCAGGACTTTCATTCCTCCTCCATCCAGCAAATTGCATCCTAAAAATGTTTGCTCCTCTGGATTCTACAGATAATAAGTACCCCTTCCCTCCTCACCCTCCACTTACTCCATTGCTATCAGATCTTCAGCGTTGTGTTTTCCCATCACCACTATCACTTCCAACAGGCAGCGCTTGCTAGCATCCTCACTGTGGGACTCATACAAGCTGTTCCTCCCTTTGGACAGACACCTGACTCAGAAGCATTCCCTCTGAAACACTGTTAAGCTCCAGATGACCTCTAGGACTAAATACTCAGACTCAAGAATGCTGTCAATCAGAACCATCCTAAGTCCCTGGATACTGCTTTGCTTTCATATTTTTCCCTTTCCAAATTAGTGGAGAAGAAATGCTGACCTGCTGCACTGGCAGGTGACTGACGCAGAGGATCTCAGTGCTCAGGTGATCAGTTCTCTAGGCTGTTCAAGCCAGTAATAGAGAAATCATTTTGTGTAGAAGTACAGAGAGAGAGACCTGCTGCTGCCCAACTACCCCTCGGGAAATAGATAATTAGAAGAGAAGGAAGGGAAAAAAACTGAGATAGAAACAGTAGGTTTACTCTCCTACAGGCCAGGTGCCTGGTGGAAAGGAGGAGAGCACAAGGAATGGAGAAGCCACATCTCATGGGTTTACAGCTTTCAGTTCATCCTGAGCCTTGCAAACATGGAGACCACCAGCACTGTGCAGCCACTGCTCAGGTCCTCAGCAGGTCTGATGGGAGCACAGAGGGACTAGGAAGCCACACTGCCCCATGCTTGGGCTAATCCAGCAGCAAAGCAGGGATGGCAACGTGCACCAACCCACAGCAGCTGACTGCAGGCTCTTCTCCTTACCTCTGTGTGTTGCCTGACGGGGAGTTCCTCACTTTGGGATTACTGGAATGCATTGACAGAAATCCTGAGCTCACAGTCTCACACACACGCAGATGGGCTCTCGTCACGTTCCTCTGGGGAGCGTGCCGCCAGAGGCAGCGTCGAAGCACTTTCTGCCACCCGCTTCTCTCAGTGCTGGCTGCCTGCTTGCCTTTTTTCTCTTTGCTCCTCGCTGCTTTTGCACTGGGCACTTCCCTCCTGCAGCTCCAGCATTCTCTAGATGCGTACCTCCTGCTGCCCAGGGGAAGTCTCGCATCTCCAGGGCACACTGCAAACCACCCCACAAGCAGAGAACAGAAAACCAATGAGCAGCTTCCCAAAGAGATGTGTCTGGTGTGAAGCAATGCATGGCAATTCTTCCCCCATTCCCGAGGAGACACAGAAGAAGACAGATGTGTATTTCAGGCCAGAGGCATCACTGGCTGGCCATTCAGTTTACAGGCAGTGAGGCCATCTTCCCTTTGTCCAAAGCAAATCATTCTGGAGTCAATTAAACAGGAAAGCACCTTGTATCTGAACACTTTGAGTCTGCATCTGTGCTTAACTTAAAGACAGCTCAAAGCAAGTCAGGAGAAAGCCAAAATTACAAATCCCCAACATGACTTAGCTATCCAAAACTCCCCTGTGAATGGCTGTAATCTGATATTTTTTAAGAGCATAAACTCTGCTTAAATCTTTTGTCTCTTTGGTCCAATATACCTAGGCATATGTTCAATGACGTGTGCTAAGGGTTATACAGAGAGAAAAAGAAAACAAAATGCCTTCCTGACCACCTGTAAGCTACTGCTCTGTGTGATTGATTACTCTGAAAACATGAGGGGTTAGTCACTCATCATATCTATTAAAAAGGCCAAAAAGCACAGGAGTAGTACCCATCTAAATTTGCTCAGCAACTCTTTACAGGTTATTGAAGCTTAAAAAAAAAAAAAAGGAGGGTACAAAAAAAGCAGCTGCTTTCTCAGCTTCTTTCTAAGAAACAATATGCATGACGCAGGCAATAAGGCACATAAAGCTGTTTCTGGAGGTGGAAACTATTGAACATTACTGTTTATGTGCTTTGGGCTAAATTATTTTGGAACAAATTTCTGTCTTGTTTATGTTTCAACAAAACCTCTCCTGTTCATCTCACCTACTCAGATGCAAATCCACTTAATTTAGAATCTAACCAAGATTTATTGTTAATGTATTAAGCATTGCTAGTTAAATATTATTCAAATGTAAATATTCCCGATATTCCTTCTCAGGACCAAAGAAGCAGTTTCTTCCTATACATACCAAATGAAACAAAATAAATCTTACTAGAGTAAGAGTGTCTTGAATTTTATGATGAAACTACTGTTCAAACTGCATTTCAAAAAAAAAATTGGCTTATGTGCTGATGACACCAGAGGATTAAAAGACATGGGCACTCTATGACCACCTCTGGCCTAGCAGTGATCAGCAACTCATAGTATTGAGCACCATGGTTTTCCAGTTCCCCAAATTTGTACAGTTGTACGGTTGTACTGTTACGCATTTTAGTGACTTTGTGCTGCTCTACTTTAATATGATAGTGATCCACACTGCAGTTGTTGTGTGAAGATCTGCATCACCTCCAAAAATTCTCCTCTCTACCACACATCTCCTTCATGAGCCAGGAGTCATCCTACTCCCTATTCTCACCTCCACTGTGCTGCACAAACCTATTAATGTGGGGAGGTTTCTACAGCAAATGTCTCATTTTAAAGGCCTCTTATCAGGCATAATCAGATGAACTCTAGTCTGAGCCACACACTCCAGAGCACCCACAATGCCTCTCTGGGCTATTAGCTGGTTATCCCACTGATTTTGGGAACAGTGTTGGAGTTATCCTATCACTACTGTTCCTACTACCATGTTGCAATTACAGCTGGTTCTATATAGATACATTAAAGAGGAGAGAGAACCTCTTCACACATAACTAAATTGTATCATCTTTTCCTGCTAATTTGGTTCCTATGTTTGTTTTGTTAAACAAAACTGTAACATTATCAACAGCACCCCAACTCTGATTTCCAAGAGACTGATAGATCTGTAAAAGTCAGTGAAACTCTGTGAAACTTCAGCATCCTCACTTAAGGTGAAGGTGTGACTGAAAATTCAGTGAAATCCACCAGGCTCAAAAAAAATACATGAGAAAAGGAGTAACAGCATAAAAATGAGCAGAGCTTGGTGTTTACAGCAGGACATAGATGCATAGTGCAATGAGAAAACATGAAGAGAAGAATCACAATCACACTGGCTATGTGGTATTCCTGACATCACCAAACCTTCAAGTACTTCACCCATGGGTAGGAGGAGAACCCTCCAATTTTTTAACCTTACTTTTTTATTATTCTATATACATGCATCTTCCATTTATTAAAACTGATGCACTGTGCAAGGGAACTGTGTTTTCCAATCTCAGTTTAAATTTATTCTTACCAGAGAGCTATAAAGGATACATCACTATATTCACTGGAGGAACAACAGCAACTCAACTTCCTCAGCTGCTTATTTCTGCACACGGATAATGTACCATCTTTTATAATGTGAAATGGAATGTCTTATGATTTTTCTCAATGTTCTCCTAACATATATATGCCTGGGAATCCAGGGTTCAATAATGGAAAAGCTCTAGAGAAATGTATTTTTGCAGCTAGAATATGCCTGCCACAGCAAAGCCTGTCTCACTGTTTTAAAACTAGAGGTAGGGTCAGTGACAGTGAATGGTCAAACCACTTTTCAAGATATTTTGGAAAGCTACATCCAAGGCTGTATTTTCAGTATGGCTTTAAGGTATGGCAGGCAGAGGTTGCAGAGAAAAGGGATAGTTCAGCTGGCTACTCATTCTCACCACCTCTGCTGACCACCTCAGGGAAAGATCTGAATGGGAACTAACTCAAGGGAAACAACAGAAATTTCTGTTCAGCTGGATTTGCCCCCTGACCTGGTTCATCATGTAACCACATCACTACCATTACAAGCTCAGAAGAGGAGATGAGAACAGGTGAAAATGTAGCCCCACCCCACTTGCTTGCAACCTAAATTAATTAATTCGAACCTCAATTAATTTAAATTAATTCGAACCTCAACTGCAGAGACAAAAAAGATAGATCTGCATTCGTAGAGATATTATAGATCCTTGTTTTTCCAACAAGTAGCTTACCAAGACCCCTGGTGTCACGACACTGCAGTACTCATCATGGAGGCCATGAGTTGCAAACCACTTGTCTCACAAAAAACAGTCACCTGGGAAAAGGAGAGGAAAAGTTTCATCAACAAGAACTCACAGCCAAGCTGTGCACCCCTTCCATGCATTCAACCAGACAAGCAGAGAAATCAAAAGTTGCTCTGAACCATCAACAAGAAGAAGCCTCTGCTCAGCCTGGAAAGATTTATCAGCATACAAGAAGCCACCATCAGACTGGAAGACTCAGAACACCCATGCTAGCCACTGAGGGGAAATAGGGCAGACCTGCTTTAGCACTCCCATGTTTAGCCAGCTGAATTCCCATGTGCTTAGAGAAGCTGCCACAAAGCTTGGACATGTCACCTTCCCTTCTCTGCACCCATCTCTCTTCAAAGGCTCACCTTCCCCTCCACAATGTGCCTGGCAACTCCTGCCAAACCCTTGTGCTTCATATATGCAACCTCCTCCACAGGCAGACAATGTATAAACAGAAACATTCAGTATCAGGTAAAGCCAGGCAATCACATCTAGGGGAAAACCAGGCAGGTTTTAGAAGGAGGAAGCACTATCTACTGCTCTAGCAGCTTCCACTTCACATCACTGCACACCCTACAGAAAGAAGGGAATCCAAAGCAAGTCTAAGCACCTGAAGGTTCAGCAATATAAGGAAACACAGGCTTCGAAGAGCAGCTTACTGGTAAATTTGAGGTTAGTGAAAAAAAGAGCTGTCCCTTCTCCCTCACCCACTGTGAAAACTGTAGAGGCTGCAAGAACAATAGTACTCCAGACAACATTCACACTGTCAGGGCCAGCATAGTATCTCAGAACACTCTCAGCTATTTACACAGCATGGACAGCCTGGCAGTTAAAGTACAACTGCCACCTGAAATCACTACAAAAATTTTTTTGTGTAATCCCAATGCATTCTGCTGACCAGACCTCCAAACAGAAACACAGGAACTGGAGGCTCAATTAGTTATGCATTGTGAAAGTCTGTACATACACTCTTCCCTCCAACATTCTCCAGCTATTATCTACTGCAGCTTCACCTTAATAATGTAGCAATGTGCTGCCGTGTAATCCACTTCACAAAACCCAACTACAAAGCTAGTCCTAAACAATGCAGCTACATTCTCCACCCAGTCCAGCCAAATCAAACAATGAAATCATCAACGTGATAGACCATCCTTATCTAGCCAAGTCACACCTGCAGACAGAAGCTGAAACAAACACCTATCGCAACAAGCTGCTTCATATCCAGTAAAACTCACCACAGCAGCACAATCATCTCTGAATCCAATTACCCAGTTAGATCTCCTCTCCCCTTTCCCCCACCCCACCCAATGAAACAATACAGGCTAAGCCATGCCAGTGCCAATACTGACACACCTCTACCAAAGCAGGGACAGAAATCACCTTTTCCCTTGAAGAGGAACGTGTGTGAACACCAGCACATATCAGGATGGAGAGAATCTATCCCAAACATTGCTCAGAGCTCTCTATTCCTTGAAACATTCAATCCCAGCTTGGCAGGAAAGGACAGCCTAGCAGACCATAGCTCAGGACTGCAAGAGGGGCACTATCCATCTTTTAGGCTGCCCAGTTACTGCACTGTAACTCCATTCCCTAGTGTCCCATCTTTGCTGCTCACCTGCATGGTCTTAGCCCTGTCAGCACAAGGCAATTTGCTTCACAGTGAATTCAAGAGCAAAAGGCTGAGAGCATGCACACAAAGCAGCTACCACAGAGTAACTAAGATGTAAATGCACATCTTAGTTTACCTTTCAGTCAAATACTTTGGCCCTCTGTACTTCTACAAACCAGTCACCATATTACTGTACTGCAAGGCTTTTAAAAGAAAATAAAAGGCCTTTAAAAGAAAATTCAAACTAGCTAATTCTTACTTTATGGCCTTAAGCTGAAGAAGCTCGATAGTGACAAGTGGTCAAGTACTTGGAGGTGTACAGCATTATGGCTATTCCAGCAGGAAGAGCTGCAGTTTCCACTGATTCACTTCAGTCTTTTCTCCCTCTTTCAAAAGAAGAATGTGGAGAGATGAAATAAAGGCATAGCAAGTAGATGAAAGTATCAGACTTGTGGCCTGACTGTGACATGAAGCATTAAAGGCAAGAAACCTTTCTCTGCATACAAGAAAGAGCACACTGCTATTTTCCCCATGGCCTTTCTGAGATTGTCAGTCTGTGCCGGACTGAGGGTGGTGAGAGCTCAGAATCAGCATGGAAAAAGAAAAAAGGCTGGAGACCTGCAGCTGCAGAAAACAAATGGTAACTTTGAATGCAAGCTGAGCCTGCACCCTGAATTGTATCTGTGACAGTGGAGTGGGTAAGAAAGGAAAGAGAGTGGAATAAGAGATAGCTCAGGGAAGAACAGAAGCTTTAGGAGGAACCAAGAATAGCAGCAGGAGGTATTTGAGCAACCGCTGATCCCGACAGCCACCAGGAAGCAAACTTCTGCAAGTGCATCCACCAGTGGATTCCCTGTGTGACCTGAGAGGTGGGGCAAGGCAATGAATCAGCCAACGCGCTCCTTCAGCACATTTTTGCTGGGAAGGGCACCTCCAATTTCTCCGACCCTCATTCAGCCACATGAGAGAGAGAATAGCTGCACTGGCAAAAGGTGACTCCACTACACCCAAGAGCTACTACTGGTTTTCATCACATGCTGCTCTTACCAGTTTTGTTGAGCATTTGCTTATTTTACACACTTGCAGCTGAGCTGCACGTTACTTTTTAGCACTTTAGTTACTTTAATACTTTAAGTATTTAATACTTAAGTATTAACTTAAGTAATAAGTTACTTTAATAAAATACTTGGTTGCACACCTCATTGATAAGGAGAGTGACTAGGAAACGAGGAGGACACAGGACTTGTTATTCAAAGCTTTTATTGAGCTGTCAGACTTCCTTAAGATCATGTAAAAGCAAATAGATAAAATGACATGAATAGTTTACACCCCATACATCTCCCTACGACACTTGAGGATATAGGGACACAAGACACTTCAATCCCTTGAAGCAAAATTTCTCAACAGGACTCCCTACAAAGGGCTAAATACACCTTTAAATCTGCCTCTGCCTCCTAGCAAAAGCTGTCCTCCTCGTCCTTCCCAGGAATGGATAATGCCTGTCACACTACTAGGATTGAACCCATCAGCATTCAAATAGGTCTGTCAAAAATGCAACTTTTCCTTCAGCTCACAGCCCTGTACTGGACTCAGGAAAGCAACTTCAACGTGCCTTCAACTCTATCCTTTCCAGCACTTGTGATACAGCTGAAAATGAACTCTAGATAAGATATGAATAATACTCAGGAGACAACTTTTTTGTTTCATCCCACCAGGTGTCCATGTGTTCACTGGCACAAAGGAGGCATCACTGACTGATGGCAAAGACATGGATAGATTTATGCTTATTGAAATACATTTGTGCCCATCTTCTGCCAGGTCTCTCTGCCCTTTTTCTTAAATGGACAGAAAATACCTCAGGTACCTCCAGATAGGTAACTTGGATACCGAAGGGTAGGTAGAGATAAGTTATTCATCTAAGGTGATTAGATAGCAATTCACAGCCAGTCATCAGTTTCTAGATGGTCCTAATTTATCCTGAAACAGTATGGACTTTCCTTTGTTTATGTCATAACAATAAAAAATGATACACAAAGTTCTCACAGTCACCCAGAGAATTCCATCTTACTACATCAGAGAAGTCAGTGCTATTCCAAAGTCTGCATAGCATTATCTCTCTGCTCACAGTTTTATACCAGAAATTACTCTCCATAAACAGAATAATCAGGAACTTGTAGCAAAATGAGTTTAGATGACAGGAATGTGGAGGCTACACAATCTCCACCAGGCAGCATTGCAACCTCCACAGGGAAAATACCTTCTTCTGCACGTGTGGTGTGTAAGCACCTCTCCACTAAACTCTAAATGAGTAGGTTATTGCCTACAACTACCTCCAGCCCTGAAGCACAGAGAAAGGGGCTGAGCAAAGACAGCCTAACCTAAAATTAGCACCTTGAAGACCAGCAGACACAGACAGGAAAAGGGCATGCAAGATTCTATGCCATGACATAGAGAGAAGTTCCCTTGGGTTACTCCACATAATGTAAGAATTTAGGACCAGAGGATAAGCCTCCCAGAAACTGTAATATTTAATCAGGCTCATGCAAATGCAGCACAGTGTGGTCACATAATGCAGCTCTTCTGAGCCTACCTGTGCCTGCCCATCCACATCTCTCAAAAAGTCTGTCTGTCTGTACGGACACCCTTCCTCCCATACTTCCCCCCACCCCCTATCACCACACACGTGGACCTTTCCAAAGAACAGATCTCTCCTGAAGTCCATTCAAAACAAAGGCCACAGAAAATCTAACCTTTTGCTCTACATCTCTAAAATGTGCAGTGAAGACAATTACTGACAAAGCACAATAGAAACCCAAAGGCTCAGAGAATTAAGTGTTTTAAGAGTTTCTCACGTCACTATCCCCTTTTCTGAGAAAATGGTATCTCTAGCAACTATTCTCTTCCTTCTGACAAGTACATGGATAACCAACGGTAGCCATGATATAAAGGCTGTATAAGTTATCAGTCTTTTTAGGTACTTTAAAAAATCATTCTAAAATAGTCTTTTGCAACAGACACATTGCCTGCTACTCTCACAAGCACAACTTTCCAGAGTTGTGAATAACACTAACACTTCTTGTCAAACAGACAACTATACGTCCGTAAAGCTTTATTTTCAAAGTATCTAACACTTCAGAGTATTATTAATCCAATGGGGATGTAAGGCTGTCCTAGACAGCTTCTCACTCTGTACAACTCCTGCCCCAAAGTAGTGGAGGAGACAAACACTTGTGGATGCTGGTGATCAAACTCAAGGTGCACACAGACAAACACTGAGAGCTTTTCAATTTCCTATCTGCCATTATGTAAAATACACTTGAACTACTTGGTGCACTCAGGACTGGAAGAAGCTCTTGGCAGATTCTGACACAGTTCCAGAAATCAGTCTGGGGATAAAGCCAAAAGAAAAATTCTTTAAAAAAACCATCAGAGCCTAAGCTGTAACTATCTGCTTCTGTACAGGAACATGAGGAACATTTCCCCTCAGTATTCCTGCCACTTCAGCTTCACCAGCAGCAGTGGCACTGGCAGGTGCAGGTCAGCCGGGGCGTCGGGGATGCTGTTGCACACCCTGTTATGATATCACGCTGACCTCAGCTCAGCCCTGGCTCAGCTGCCAGCATCACTTCAGCTCCACCCCTGTTAGCAGTGCTGGGAGCATTCTATGTACTTTACAAGTGGAGTTTGGAGCTCCCTATGTGGAGCATCGCTTACCTGAGCAGCAGCTGGGCTGCTCTGGAGTTCCAGCTATTGTTAACACCGATAAAGATCAAAAGCTGGAGCAATAAGGGGATTTTTCAAGAAACATTTTAACACTATTTCCCTAATATATGATGGGCTTCTGCAGCTTTCCTTATCATGTTAGCAGTTAACAGCCTTAGCATCTGTCAGCATTGCATGCAGGAGTCCAGTGGGCAATGAGAGTTTTCCATGGCCTGCTTTCATAGCTTTGGCTTCTGTCAAAACTTCATTTACTTTTCAGGAGCTAGGAGAAGCCACAGGCAATCTCTTTCTCCTTACTTCTCTGGGCTTATTTTTTCATGAATTTAAATAGGGACATCAGCATGAACAACCACAGGTAAAAGACACCTGTGTTGAGCTTGCCAGCAGCCTATTCCCTAGAAACTAATCTGTTGAAAGGGGCTGGGGGAAAATATGCTGATATACTGGATGGGGAGAAGGACCAAGGAGACAGCAGTTTGTTCTTCTACAAGTATTAACACTACACTGCTTAAACAAAAGGCTTGGGAAACAAGTTACCAATCAGTTCAGCATGGAAGAAAACCCAAGTGCTTTTTCCTCCCCTTTCGGCATCCCTTCAATAGGCTTCCAGAATGAAAGGTAAGAAGCAATCCTCAGGCATAACTCCTTGGGCTGCAATCTTGTCAGTTTTCATAAGCTAAATGGGGCTGGGATGGGTCAGTACAGGACAGAGCTCCTCTGAGAAAAACCCAATGCTACAGCAAGCAGTAATTCCCCAGTGTGCTGCAAGGGGACATGACACACGACAGCAGTCAGAATTGCTGGGGGCAAGCCATACACCTTCCTTCATGTTAGCCTTCACCTTTACAGCTCTCTGGTCCCTCTCCTCCCAAATGAGCACTTTTCCAAGGCCCCCCTAAGCATCACTACTTTCCAGCAGTGCCTGCCAGACCAGTTTTCGTTCAGGACTGTCACCATCAGCCATCCCTCTGCTCTGCTTCTTTATACAAGCCCCCCTGCTGCTCTCAGGCACCTGAGGATCTCAACACCACAATCCTGGCATTCCTATGGGAGCACAGATGAAGAGTTACTACATCCCCTGCAGCTTACTGCTGGGTAAAATGTGTGCCAGGGTGTGCTTGTCCCATGTGCACTGAACCTCTCATTTCTTTGCTTTTAGACCCACATTAGGCATGTGAGAGCACGACCCTCCGTGGCAGTGCAGTGATTCCATACTGGGTTCCCAGTCATTAAATGTAGGATCTTCCACACAGCAATGACTCTTCTAAGGAGTAAGGCACTTCAAAGAACTCCAGCAAGCAAAAACTGCATGTACACAATACTCCACGATGCTACATGATCGTATCAAAGCTGCTGGGATGAAAAACTGACATTTGATAAATAACATGAGGTCACCTCAAAGATCTCAGAACGCTGCATGTAAAAATGTTATTTTGACAAGAAATTAAGCAATTGTATAATCAGGTCTATTATCAAATCTACTGCTTTGACACAATCTTATAAAAGTACGAGGAGCATGCAATTCCAATTGCAGCAGGATCCTCCCTCACTCCACACAAGATGTAGGCATTTAATATTCCTCTAGTTAGCCACGCATGTATAGCACAGCCTAATGCACTTCAAAGTATTTACTGTGATGTATAAACACAGCGCTATTTTCAAAGCCTCATAACTGTCAAATCAAAGCTGGCTTTCACTAAAGCATTCAGAAGCATTTCTGCTGGATGGTGGCTATTTGCCTGACAGTTTCAACCTTCTATCCCCCAACCACAAAAAGGTTAAATTTTTTTTTTGTATATATGCATGTATATATATACAAATTATTATTTTCAAGAGGCAGGAGAAAGTGTTTTCTTGTTAACAAGCTGTCAAAGAATTTTGACCTGAAGTTTTTTACTTTTTTTTCCTCATGCATACACATAAAATGTGGTGGAAAACTTGCATTCCCCACCAGCAGAAGTCCTGAAAAGAGTTTCTACATACGCAGGACTGCCTCAACTGTCCATTGCACCAGCTGTCCCTGTTGAGGCTGTGGCTGCTCACCCCAAGAGGCTACAGCTTGGTTTCATATTACACTGCATATACATTTCTAATCAATCCTCAAACAAATCCAGATTGGTACACAGATAAAACATTGCCATTTCACAGGCAGTGGAACAGTGATATCAAGACACCTGAAGACATCAGTTTAGCAAAATGCAGAGAGCAGAGCTCTGAGCAACCTGAAAAATGGTCTGCACTGCTTGATCTTACCTAGTGTTTTTATCAGCGAACCACTAAACCAGAATTTCTGTTCAGGTCTTCACGACTGTGTACACACTGCAAAGGTGGCAAAGATAGCTTGACACAACACACACAGGCAGACTCACAGACTTAAAGCAATTTGTAGAGCGTAAGTAACATGGTCGAGTAGATAAATCACAGGCATGTTAAGAGCCAAGCTCTGCTCTCAAGCTCACCACGAAATCCAAGCAAAGCTGGCATTAAAAGAGCCCATGGGCCCCAGCCACCCCGCTGATAAGGTAAAAGATATCTGCACCCTTTGTTCAGAAGGCAGAGAGGACAACCACAGGCACACGGAGACCATCCAGTGACAAGGTGGGTCAATGATTTAAAGCTCTCTTGCTCTGCTACTATGCAGACAGAGCACCACCAGAAAGCCAAGGAGGAAAAACAAAGTGGCACTGCTTTCTTAAGAGGCCAAACAGCCATGAAAACAAGACACACAGCTCAGAGTAATTGCCAGTTGAAGAGCTGAACAGGCAGCTGTGTGGCTATCTGTGCCTGAACAACAACTGCTCTGAACTCAATAGAGAAAACAGCAAGCTCTCCCTCGATTCCATATGCAGCTAAATTATTGTGTATATCACCCACTCTTTATGCCATTGACTGTACCACTAAGGAGCACTTAAAACCAGCATTGTTTTCAAGATTACAGCACCCAATTTTCACTGAAATCTCAGAGGATATTGCTCCATCTTTCTTTGTTGAAAGAAATCATGACAGTGGTAAAAGGTACTTTCCTTTTTCCTTCCTTCAAAAGGATTTCATTGATTCTGCCTAGGCTTTAAAAAACAAACAGGCCAACCACCCTACAGTTGCAGTGTTCCTCTCCCTTCCCTATTCCACAAGCATCTTCTTGGAGGCAAACAAGTAAAATCCCACTTCTGGCATTTAAGTCTGCCTGGAAAAAAGGACTCTCTCTAAAGAGATAACATTCATTCTTCAGATATAGTTAACAGCAATTTCATAACAATATTTAAAATTAATTCAATTAGCATTGTCAAAGTAGATCAAAACCAGAGTGCTCAGATTCAACTCTGCTAAAGAATAGGTCAGAACAACACACAGAAGTAGGAATAAAGAAAATATGAAAAGTTGTGAAGCAGCAGTTCACTTTACAATGACCACAGGTTAGTAACTCAGCCCAGATTTCAGCATGGTTCACCAGGATCCAGCCAGAAGCCTATCTGGGCACATCTCATGCACTGGTTCTCAATCAAGTTTCCAGAGAGGCATGTGAGAACCCTGCAGCAAACCCAGGCACAACATGCTATCCCAACCCTCCCTTTCCCAATACAGAAGAACAACTGCTAGAGCAGAATAAAAAAGGTTTAGACCACAAGCTCAATACCTCTTCCAAAATTTCTACTCTCACTGATTATGATAATTAAATATTCTTTATATTCTTAAAGACATCTGATGCTTTTTAACTCTTGTTGAATTCTTGCTCCTCAGCAAGATTCTCACAGCACGAGTTTCACTGCTTAATTGCAACCATACTAAATAGTCTATCATCAATTTACAGTACATGTTGTGTACCACAGAAAGTCTTGAGGCAGCAGAAACTCTTCCACAGCGAAGCCACCACACTCCTCTGCTGGCCCTGCTTAAAGCTTCTTAAAGAGGGCTTCTCTTTTGATACCTTACATATGTGTTCAGAGATGATTTTTGGCAAAAAAACAAGGTAAGCTGGAGGAACTGTTCCCAGGCAAGGGAAGCTGTACCAAACAGGTGTAAAAAACATTTAGCAAGTTTAGCAGACTCTTAGGGCTATAGTTAGATGAGCATTCCTTTTGGCAGGAACACCATCTCAGAGAACTGCTGGTACCAATATTTACTCCCACCCCTGCACCACACTGTCTGATGTGCCCGTGGCCAAACAGCAAACCAGTTTGGCAAACTGATGCAGCCTAAGTATCATCATTTCTTTGCCAGGCTACTTCTAATCCAGATCAGCTCCCTGATCTGTTCCAGCATCCAGCTGCTCCAGAACAGCAGCACCAGCACACACAGCAGCGTGGTGCAGAGTCAAAACAGATGAGCACAACTCTAGCACTGAAGGAAGGGCTCACAGGAATAGGAACAGAGGGCAGCTCGGCCCACAGGTAAGGGGGCAGTCACAAAGCACACCCCTGCTTCTTCAAAAATATAAATCAAAAGTTAACACTGGAACAGTTCACTTGGATTCAGCACATCAAACATTAGCTATTGCTGCTAACCAGTATTTGTGAGACTGCATGGTCTTAAAGGCAATCCTTCAGAAGTTTCCTAACAAATCGACTTTTTTTGTTCAAGTTCTTCAAGATTATCTGGACTTCCTAATTATGAATAAAGTTCCTGTTCTTCTGGACTTGTATAGTCCTGGCTACAAAGGAGGTCAAGCTCCAAAACAATTAAACTTTTAAAGCAGTAAAGAAAATCTTAACAGACGAGTAAGGTTACATAGGGGAAAGCTCTTTCAAATTCAATAGGCAGAGCAGTGCTCGAACAAAAATTCAGCAATGAAATCTCCTTCCATTCACAAATTGCTCTGAAAAACTAAGTTAACACCTTTATTTTGCCAGCAGGAAGACTAGAGGGACTCCAGCAGAGCTTGTAAGCAGGAAATCCAAGCCCACAGCAAAACTCGCTGGGTTAAAGGACTTCATATCTATGTAAACAGACCACAGACCTTAGGGAGGCACAGAGATTTCTGTGAAGTCCAAGGCCACACAAACGAGTTATGAAGGCTGCCTGAATTGCTGTGAAGAAATCCTTACAAACTTCTACAAAGCAGAAGAGATGAAGCCCTGCAAGGTAGCACAGCTCACATTTAAGACAGGAATTAGTTCGAATACTCACTTGAGTGTAATTGCTTCACAGGATAAAGTTGTTTTTGTTTGGGGTTTGGGTTTTTCCCTATTGAATTTATAAAAGGCCAGCAAAATTCCTAAGCCATAGGCACAGTTTTCAAGGCAAGAGAATTGACACGCCATGTCAAGAACCCAGAGGGAAAAGCAACATCTAGGAAGAAACATGTAGAAATAGGTATGGGAAGTCAATGTGCTGCAGAATAGCAAGCCTTTGAATAGCTGGGAAATATGGATCAAAGGTACTCCATTCTTATCCACATCAAACATATAAACTGCTCAGAAAAGCTGTAGTATATGAATATTTTAGCCTTGTGGCTTACAATTGCCTTGGTTTCTATATTTGGATATTTGGTGACAAATGCAGTTTGGCTGTGGACTAACCCTAACTGAAAACAATCCAAGCACATGACCTGTAAGATGAAATGCAAGATGGGGGGGAAGGAGGGGGAAAGCACAGGGAAGAGAGAGTCCACACCCTTTGTGTTCATAATATACAGAAGAGATCTACAAAGTTTCTGGTTGTATGAGCAGAAACCTATTTATTTTCTTTCACATTAAAATTCAGGTCCTGCCTAGCTTAGAAGATGGTGTTGACCAATAAACAAATTAACTGATCACAAGAGAAAAAACCACAATACCTTCTCAAAACAAACAAGAAAACCTAACATACAAAAAGATGGTCACAACAGTACCATCATAATCCAGCTACTCCCCCACAGCAGAGCAAATCACAATTTCCCCCAGAACATCTTTAGACATCTAAGAGCTAAATAATCTTTTGGGAAAACTACACTTGTAAATCATAAACCGAACTTTTACCAAACACTGCAAAACCCAAGTGCATGGGCACAAAATACATCCCCAAAAGAATTTATCACGTTAACCTGACCAAAGATGAGCAGCTGAATGGGAGGGGGACTTACACAAAAACTTGTTTAGGGTGGGGTTTTTTTTGGCTTGGTTTTGTTCACACTTATTTAACGTCAATGATTGATTAACATTTTGGATAAAGGAGGTCTTTGTTAGCGATTCAGCATCTCCACCCCTTCAATTAAGGTGTTAAGAGTTCACACAAGTGCAGTGAGACCCAAGATCCCCAGACCCCTCTCCACAATAAAATCCCGACCCAAAAAAACCAGATTAAAAACAAAAAAAAAAAAGAAAAACGCACTCATCCCACTGAGAAAATTCCAAAATCCCAAAACTAACATCGTTGCTAACTCCAAGTCAAGAAAAGAAAGATGCCTTTCTTTTGTTGTTTGAGAAGAGGCCAGCAAGGGAGACAGGGAAAGAATATGAGCCCTTGAGCCATTTTTATGCACTGAGTAAGAAAAAAAGGACACATTCATTAAAAATAATCTCTTCGGAGATCACTGTTAAAAGAGAAAAAATCCACACCGCGTAACAGAGCCATCATGCCAACTTGTCCAAAATGGCTCTAAAACCTCAGGAAAACAACCCCTGTAGTTCAGGCAAGAAAGCAGATCCCTGTGCCACAGGATGCAGGCATGTGCACTCCTGCAAGCACAGCTCCTCTGCCGTGGGATGGACACAAAACGACTCTGTGTGTGTGCCCCTGATCAACTTCCCCCGTTCCACACCTGTAACACTGCACTTCAGCCAGAAATTGGCCATTACAGACCTCATAGGAAGCAGGAGAGAGGTAAACAAAATGAAGTGGGAATGAAGCTGTTTAAGTATGTTAATTCTTTCATTTGATTTCATAAAATGCCTTGCCTAGCTCTCCAACGGTTGCTATTGTAATATCTCAAGCAATCACTGATCAAATAATCCAACAAAACAGAAGACAAAAAAAATTTACATCACTTTTTTTCCTCATGCTTTTAAAGCCTGATATATTTAAGTATGCTTCAGAGCATCCTATGTCTGTGTGGGCTTTTCACAGAGAAATCAAGGACAAAATACTTTCAAGGAAAATAAAAATGTAACTGGAACCCCTAAAAACAGAGAGAGCTGTCTCCCCCGCTTTCTCCAACTGTGTTTTGACAGAAAAGCAACCAGTCACCAACAGGGACGCTTAAGGAGACAAACCTGACTTGGCACAACCCTTTCCTCTATGCCCAGACCAAAGAGAAGGTGTTCCTTTACCAGGTAAGAGCAACAAGACTTGATGTTCCTCTCCCAAAAGTGAGGTTCATGGTTATTTCTCAACCAGCTTCAGAATCCATGTTAGGTTTGGCATCTGAAGAATAGAAGCAGCTTCCCTTTCACCTTGGTGGGCTTTGAATCACTCCACAACCAGCTCCCATCTGACACTTATTTCATTCTTTCTTTGCTGCATGACAATTTTCTGATTTCTCATATAGTTTACTATTGAGCCACTAATCATGTAATCATCCCACCCTAATATTTTACACCCAAATAGCAACCCACAATTGACTGTCACATCAGATTCTTCCCATCTGTCTCCTCATGCTTTGTCTACCCTCCCTGAGTAAAATCCAGCTTCACATCCCAAACACTCCATCTTCAGAGGCTTCTTCAGACCCAGCACCTAGACAGAGAACTTAGGGACAGGGAGCTGGACAACACAGAAATACAGGGTTCTCTCTCATCCTAGAAGTGGAGCCTTGCTGCCTACATGCATCTACCTGTCCTTACCATTTCCCTAAGCTTTTGGGGTCTCCACTGTTCATTTTTCTTCTCATCATCCAACCCTTAACCTCATGAAACTTCAGATTTAGCCTCTCATACTCCTTTTCAGCCAGCCAGAGCACAGACTCCCCCTCACACACACACACACAGAGCCTCTCCTCTACCTAGAAGGAATCCTTCCAAATAAACACATTTCCCCTGCCTTGACAGATACTGCTCTTCTCCACAACCCCCATATATAAGGTCCACACCCATACTTAGTATCCCACCTACTAGTTTGATACTACAGATTGAGCTTCCCTGGATTCCTGCTCCCCTGATCTATCTACACTGCTTCCCACCTCTGGAGCCCTACAATTTCCCTCATGACCATGTGCACCACCTCCCTCACACTGGAAGCACTTCCTACCCCATATTCTGGCTCCCAGTGCTTTCCCAATCCCACTCCCATCTTTGTCACAATGACTCAAGTCCCAACTCCTCACATGCTTCCCCTTCATGTACTACTCCCCAGAAAACCTCATACTAATTCCTTCATCCAGCTCTCCACATTTTTTCCTGCAGATGCCCATAGTTCAGTACTTCCTGCACCACAGCCCCTCATCCCTTCCTCACAGCACATCTCAGGTGATCTGATATCCCACACACCATCTCCCATCCTTTCACTGCATGTTTCACCTTGTATCCCACTCCCTACAATCCTACTGTGGATGTCTGTGCCCCAGCCCCTCACTTCAGCTCAGCCACAGAGTTCACACACGCAGCTCCCGCCCCTCTTTTACACCAGTTTCTTCCTCCTAGCAGAGTCTTCACTCCCAATCCAATCCAGCAGCCCCTCCCATCCTGTGTCCCAGCCCCTCACTGAGATTGGAATCTCACAACCACCAGACACTGTCCTCTTCCACAGCACTGCCCGAAGGCACTTCCACACACCTCAGGGCAGCACAGATCACCCCAGTGCTGCACCCCCCAGCCCTCCACACAGCACAGCCCCAGCGCCCCCAGCACAACCCAGAGCACCCCACACACACCTCCACACAGCAAAGAGCCCCAGCGTATCCCCCGCACCACCGAGCATCCCACACATCCCTCCACCAAGCACAGCTCTTGGAGCATCCCATGCACGACACCGTGACCCAAGACAGCCCACACATCCCTCCTCCCAGCACATCCCCTATGGCATCCCATACATTCCTCCACATATCACAGCCCCCGGGACATCCCCTGCACCACAACTCCAGGCACAGCATTCCATGTGCCGCTCCTTACAGCACAACCTCCAGAGCTCCCCAAAGCACCCCACACATCCCAAGGAGCACAGATCCCAGAGTATCCCCTATGCCCCCCACCTCCCTCCATGGAGCACAGCTCGTGGAGCATCCCCTGCTCCCAGCACATTCCATGGAGCACAGCTTCCATAATAATCCCCATGCCCCACACATCCCTCCGTGGAGCACATTGCACATCCCCCCAGGCATCCCCTGCTCCCCACACATTCCATGGAGCACAGCTCCCGCAGCATCCACTGCTCCCCACACATCCCTCCTCGGAGCACATTTTCCATGCCCCACATATCCCTCCATGAAGCAGAGTTCCCAGAGCATCATCCCCTGCTCCCAACACATCCCTCCACGAAGCACATCCTCCAGGCAGCTCCTGATCCCCACACATTCCATGGAGCACGGCTCCCGCAGCATCTCCTGCTCCCCACACACCCCTCCATGAAGCACAGCTCCCAGAGCATCCCCTGCTCCCCACACATCCCTCCATGGATCACAGCCCCCCAGGCACCCCCTGCAACCCCTGAGCTCCCCTCGCCGCCTCCTTTGGGGCACCCCCGAGACGCCCCCAACTCCGAACTCGGGGCGGGCGGTGCGGGTGCCGGTGCCCGGTGCCCGCCCCGCACTCACCGCGCTCAGCCCGGGGCCGGCGGGGGCGGCGCGGCGGCTCCGTCCCCCTCCCGCACACACACACAGGCTCCATTGTCCGCCGG
>VWYI01013684.1:591273-618209 GCA_013399455.1 Anthoscopus minutus | reverse complement strand
CCTGAGCCCCCCCCCCACCAGCGGCGGCACCCCATTAACGGAAACAGCTCGCGGGGCCCTGAGGGATGCGGGATACGGGATGCGGGATACGGGATGGCGCCGCCCGGCCCCAGGCTGGTGCCCTGCCCGCCCTCCTCGGCACCGGCATGCCCAGGCCCACCCCGCTGCCGGTGCCGTGGTACCGCGCCTCAGCCTCGCTGCTCCCCACGCGTTCTGGGGATGCGAGGCGGGCACCGGGAATCGCCGCCAGCCCGATGGCACGGCCCGGGGCAGCCGCTGGACCATCGTGGAGCAGCCCGGACTGCTGGCACATGCCCCTTCCACTCGTTTCTAAGGAAGGCGGGATGAGAGCGAGGGGGAATTTGTGGAGAAGCCCGTCCCTCCTCCCCGGAGGCTGAGCACCCCGACTGCCCACCCGCCGAGTGACCTGAGGGCTTTCTTCTGATGAGAGAAAGCGCCGGGATAAGCAGCAGCTTGGAACTGAACAGGGAGGGACTAGGCAGTAATGGCAAACAGACACAACCTATCAACTCCTAAAAAATGCTCAAGGGCCCCATCCTGGACAAATGCTCCGTGTTTGGGGGATTAGACATCAATGTAGTTTGGTTTCAAACTGGCAGTGAAGAGTTTTGAAGATTTGTAGCAATCCCCCGCCCTTTTCAGTCTGAGACTTACTCTGTGAAAAGACGGCTTTCAACATCCACTAATCCTCCTTCACCTCCACAAAATGTCCTTAAAATGGGCGATCTTGTGGCTGTAAGGAAGAGGTTTCCAAGCCACCGGTGGCACACAGATGCAGTCGAACAGAGAAAGTCAGAGGATCAGTTTTACTTATCCGCGCTGCCTGAATAACCTGTTTAGCCAATACAACATCGGTGAACAGAAATGCAGTGTCCTCCCTCCCCCTTTACCCTCAAACGACCCATTCTTTGTCCAGCTCCCACTTATAAGTAACTCAAGTCTTTGGAAGAAGACCCTTTTAGCGCAACATTCACGCTGGGCGTTGGTCTTGGCAGATAAAACCTCCTCCTCTCTTTGCTCAGCCCTCAATCCCTTTTTCTCTTTTTGTCCCTGTCTTCTTCTCCCCTTGTCCTTGCCCACTTGCAAACATAGTTAAACTACTCTTTACAGCTTCCTGAGCACTGCAACAGAAGCTAAATATCACCTCTTACCCTTAAAGGAGATACTCTTCCTTCAAGGAAATACTTCTTAACAGTGGGGTTTCTGATTTGCAGACCCGAAGCACTTCCCGCTGGACAGACTCAGCACATTGACACCTTTTCTAGACAAGTCCCTGGGGCTACAAGTTCCCAGGATCCACGACCCGAAGGTGGAATTCTTTGGTCTCTGACAAGTCTTTCCACCCACCGACGCCAGCTCCACCTGCATCTTTCCAGTAATCACGGCCAGAACCTTTTAGAGCTGAAGTGTCGGTGAAACTGGAACCACCACCTTTGCTGCCATCGGTTCCACACGCTCCTTTACCTTATGTTTAAACCTTGCCCATTTGTACGTTGATACAGGTCTCTTAATGCAACACCTGCAATTCCTCCTGTCCTTCACGCATCCTACCATGCTGGCCAGGCAGCCCAGCATGGTGTAAGGAAGAGAATGTACCTATAGATCCAGTTCCACTCTCACCGATGCCAGGAGCCCGTAGTGGTTTGTTTGAAAGGATGTTGTTTGCCCTGGGCAGTAGAAGCTGGGATTTTTCTAAGGAGCCTTAGGAAGCCAGGCACCCAACTTCCGTTTTCCAAAGGTACCTTTGAAAATCCTACCCTGTGCCTCAATCCCGACACATGGAACAGCAGCGATAAAATACGAGGAGTTAGCGAACTGCTTTTTTTGTTCTCCTTCCTCTTCTGACCCAATACTTCGCTGTCTTGTCCCTTTAGGAGTTAGCCCAAGGAAAACGAGCACAAAATGCTACTAGCTTGCAGATGCTGTGGTTCCTCCGACTCCCCTCCCATCCCCCCGACCCCATCCCCCCACATTTCAAACAGTTATAAATGACTGTGCAACTCTGCAGGCAGCGGTCTCAAATAACCACACCAAGCCTCTCCCCTCCAACGGTTTTAAGTCTCTTCCTTCCTCTCTTTGGGGCTCCGGAGAACAGCGATCAAGGTGCTTTGCTTCACTCTCAAGAGTTAAGTTGCTACTTCATCCACCACCTTTGGGAATCCGGCACAGCAGTGAATTCCCTAGGCTGTCCTTGAAGGGTTTAACCATGAGAACTGACAACAACAGGCTCCAAAACGATCCTAACTGCACAGACAGGTTGTACATCAAGATTTCAGGTAGCAGAGCCCCAGATGGTGAGACTGTCCCCACCAGCCTCCAGAACAGCCCCCTGTATTGGGGCCTTGCCCTCCCTTGGCCAAACTCATAAAAACTGGCCCAGAGAAACCAGCTGTCCTGACTCTTTAGAGCACTCCAGCAAATCCAAGAACATCTTGGAAGCATTACAGCTCTCACCACACTGTGTACGCTTTCCTTACAACTCCCTGTCTGCAGCGAGGGCAGGAGATCAGCCTGTCTATTCAAAAGCAGGGCCTTCTTCCATTAGAGCAAACCAAGCCTAAGGAAAGCTGCCACAGGAGCTCTGGTTCTGCGGAGCAGACAGATCAGACGAGATAGTCCAGCTAGCAAAATACATTTGCATGACATTTTCTGTACATGGTTCAGAGCATGGCACACCCCAATCGCAGCTTTTATTCTCTTCAAGGGCCTGGCCCTGCAAACACTTAATTTTACATGTGTAAGTAGAGTCCCACTGAAGCACAATGGAGCTACTCATGCAAATAACATTGAGAGTGTGTAGGGCTGTGGCTCTGTTTCACTGCTCCATCTGCAGCAGACCCAGTTTTAGAGGATCCTGCCATGCTCTCTGTTATTGCTGCTCACTTGTGCCCGTTAAACTATTTATGTAGCTACATGCATAGGTGAGCTGTTTAAATGTTCCAACTTTTTTTTTAAAAGCCCTACTAACAAGAACAAAACCTTAACACCAGACCAGCTCTGATGTAGATTTCATCCCCACAAGCAGCTGAACTGGCACAACTGGAGGAGGTGGAAACATCTGAGAAACAGGAACTTTTGAAGATGGGACTGAGGGAAGGTGAAGATGTGGATCGTTAGCGTGTGAAGGCTGGAGACATTACCCTTTTCTGAAGTCACACCCTGCTCCTGACCACTGACTGTCTGAAGTGGAGCCTTCTCCAACCACACACATAGTCATTCCACATGAAACACTTTCACCTCAAATACAACAGTAGATTGGACCTTTTCAATCAATAATGTTTAAAAAAACCTTGCCTCAAGGAAAGCTGTAAGCAGTAAGAATCTGCCTGTCAGTCCCCAAAGTCTCTACACCCAGAATCAGGGATGGGCACTTCTCCTTGCAGGTAAAGCACACCAACACCATGCACCATGCAGCCAGTATGTTGCTGCTTCTGCAGTCATGGGATCCCTTGCTATTAGCTTTGGCATGGCACATATGGGCCATGCAAAGTGTTCCCTACAATTTCTTTTTTATTTTTATTTTTTTTTTTTAGTTTATGGGCTATTCTATCTCTAGCAACCCCGTGCTGAAATTGCATCACATATTTCCTGTCTGCCAAGGCAAGATTTCACTCTTTCAGTGTGATTATAACCTTCCAGCAGGGAAGCTCCACTAACTCCTTAAGAGCTTTGCTCTCTGCATTGCTTCCCGACCTGCATTCGTGTACACCTGCACAAAGTTGGTGTAAAACACCATCACTGCTGGAAATTAAGAGCATACACCATTAGGAGGATGTTATGCTTTGTTTGTTTGCTTTAGGTTTGGTGGTTTTTTGCCCTCTTTTGTGCTCCCGTGTAAATGATCAGAGGAGCTGTGGGACAAGAGAGATCAGTCTCTATGAAACCATTTTCTTACAAGCTTTGAGGTTTACACGGCTGCATGCTCTAATGAGCCTTCTCGAAAGGAAACAACCCGCTTCTGTAAGGAATCCAGGTGATTATGGTTTGCATACCGCCGTGATCTCTCTGCATGGGCACAGGGGAGTTGCCTTCATGAATCTTGCTGCAGGATCAAGTCTAAAGCTGGACAGTGTGAAAGAAATGGGAAAGGACCACAGGGAGGGGTAGTTTAACATCCATTGTTAAGTTGGAAAAAAACCCCTTCTTTCAGAAAGTCTTTTATTTATTGTAAATCATTCCTAAAAGATTAGGAAATCAGGCCTGGGGGAGGGGGGAGAGATTGTTGTGGCTTTCTTTCTTGTTCAGTTTTTTTTAGTATTAGACATTAACCCGAGTCTCCTCAGTTTTGCTGAGCCTCCGTCCTACAAACCCCACCAGAGAATATTTTCAACATACTTCGGGTGAACGGTCCCCTTGCATCCCATCATGGGTGGGACTTCACAGCCTCCCTAGAGGAGAGAAATGCCTCTCTATCCATACACCAATGTCAGTATCGCATACAGTCACCCACATCCCCCAGAAACAAACACATTCACAAACCCCACCTCTGTCCCCAGTGCTGGTGAAAAAACGACCTGTAAGTCACCAACAGCAATGACTACTGCCTGGCTGACTGCACAGGGCATGAAGCTGTGTTGGGAACGAGACTGCCTGAAGGATCTGACCAGCACTGGCTGCACATCACCCCAAGGCAACAGCGCAGATGATGGCAAATTCACCTGGGCAAGAAAGGCCCTGCTCTCGCTTTCCTGTCTGCACTGGAAAGAGAGAAACCGTTGATGTCGTGTTTTCCTGTTCACATGAACACCCAAATGATCTAAGCCTTAATAAGGTTTGGGCTGGAACATGGAATTGTGCCTGTGATTAAAATATTCTTCTGGACATCCAGAGACTTATAGTTGATCTGCCCCACTTGTAGACACTATCTCACATCAAAAACTTTGGTGTGATGAAAAAATCCCGTGTATTAAAACATTCCAGTTGCAGGATGCTCTTGTCTTATTTAGAAAGCTTTTTCTTAAGTCAGTAAAAAGGTATGAGGCAAGTATTGTGCAGCCATAGAGATAAATGCTCAGTTTTATCTCCTATGATTAAAAAAAATCAGGGATAAGAAAAAGGAGAGCATAGATACTGATTCAGAAGGGGAATCAGGTAAACAGAATCTGGGGAAGCATATGCTCATGCAACACATGAAAAATATGAATTCATACCAAACAAAGGTGGGAATTTTGGCACAGGGAAGACTTCAGAACCAATGTCTGCCCAGGAATATTGCTTCCATCACACTGCCCCCATGCTTTACAGTGAATTGCTAACACACACAGAGTGCTGTGGTGCTGTCCCGGAGAATTTGTCTGTGGAATTGCCTGACCCTTGAGCCTTTTAAGATTCTCAGCCATGACTTTACACTCCCTTTGTATGTGTATGGCCATCTTTGACATCAATAAGAGCAGACATGGCAGCAGCTCACAAAACTGCCAAACTCACCTCCTCCTTCCTTTCAGCCACCTGCTGAGCCCAGTACAAGACACCAAGCCCCCTTACACAGCCACACAGCCACGTTCTTTGTGCTGCCTGCCCACAGCGCCGGGGCACGCATGAGCACCTTCATGGTGTAAAACCAAGCAAACAAAATTTCATTCCCAAAGCAACATTTCTGAGAAAGCCACAACCAGATGAAGAAAGCACCTCTCATTAGAAGCATCCTTCTCAAAGGATAAATAGGAGGCTAAAACTGCCCTCAGACAGACAGAAGAAGTCATCTGTCGCCAACACATACAACAGCTCTCCTGACATAACAGGCTTTTTGTGCCTTCCAGCACTGCTCCTCCAGCATCCAGCTGCTCAGGATAGCCGCCTGCTGCACAGGCCAGCAACACGGACAGATTCCACTCATGCTGCCCATACAGTCAGCACAGAGTTGTTTGAAGGTAAAATTTTGCTTGTATCTCTCCTTCAAGGCTATGAAAAAATAAAAACAACTTCAGCATGAATTCCCCTCTAGACTGTGCACAAAGAAACCAAGCCCCCACTGCACCACAGACTGGCCCATTAAAGCGAATGGTTAAATTCTTGCTATGAAAAAGTGGGCGTTGTTGTCTGTTTTGTGAGGCAGAAATCAATATTCCCGCCTCCTCTCCTTCTGCTATTTCACCTTGAGATACTCATGCTCAGTTAGATGAGATCTGAGTCCTACTCACCGTTAGTGCAACTTTTCTCTCTCCAGCATTTCACAGGGCCACGGGTTCTTAGAGTCCCAACCTGCCTGTAATTTACCACTCAGCTCCCTAAACTGATCACCACCGGTGACTGAAGTAGTCACTGATTTTCCTTCCAAATCACGCCACTGCAGCCATTTCTTACTATTTATCTACAACTTCTATCTCCATCATTTTCCTCCCTGTGTCCTTCAATAACAACCCTCTTTCTGCCACAGCCTCTCTCTTCTCTGGACCCCTATAATTCACTCCCTGGTGCTAACCTCTCCTGTACTGTGGGCATCTTGCAGAAATGATGTTTTACTGTGAAATGCCCCTCCTGCTCTCACTCTCTCTCTAATCTAACTGTAGGGGGTAGCTTGGTTAAGTCTATAAATTTGGGGAATGGAGGGTTGGGCGAGGGGGGAAAGACCTGGGTGGCTGATGCTCAGCCCAGGCAAGCCTGCAGCAATGTTGGCTGGGGAGAGACAGGCAGGGGGAGAGAAGCCAGTACCATACCTCAACAGCTGCTCCTTCAACCAGGTTTCCCTGTGGCAGTTCAGATCCAGGGCCTGGACTGATTCCCACAGATCAGGTAGCAATAATGCCAGGCTGACTGGGCTGTTCTGATGAGTCCTCTTGGATGCAGTTCTGCCTACAATCATGCCTGCCTCTGTCACCTAAGGATTAGACAACTGCAATATGGTCTGTTTGGCACCACACTTTAAATCCATTCATAAACTGAAGGCAGTGCAGAATTCAGCGCTCAGTTAGATAAGCTATGTCTCTCACCCACAATCGTTCTCACATTTGTACTCCATTTTAATGCCATCTGACCACTGGCTCCCAGACAGATTTTAACAAGTTCCTGTTGACCTCTAATGCCTCGCAACATAGAACCCTTCCCAGCAGAAATATCACCTCTTATACTTCCCAGAAGCTGAAAAGACACCAGGTACTCTAACACAGGTACTTAGGAGAGTAGAGTTGAGGGCTGTTCAGTCTTTAGTTTGCCATTGTTTGCTGGTGACAGTCTGATGAAATTGCTTGAGTTATAATGAAGACAGTTTTCATTATCTGTCGTTTAAAAATGTCAAGGGAGCTTAGACTGAATGGATAGGTGCAACCTGTTGTTTCAAATAGCTTTTGATGAAAGAAATACATTTCAAAAGTACCAGCCACTGATTTACAGGTGTTGTACCAAAATCACATAAAACAGAGAGATGCCTCCAAAGAAAACAAGCAGATTTCCACCCTTGCTCTTTAGATTAGGCATTGGCTTATCACCAGTATGGTGCTGATTTTCTTCTGCAGTAATCATCAGCTTTCAGATCTGCAAAGTCTTAGACAATAGAGGACAACAACAAAACCAGGACTCTTCTTTATTAGAGGGCAGTCGAGAGTTTTGGCTTAGCTATATAAACGCTTCACTCTTGTTCTTTTCCATTTTTACTTATGCGCTTTTATGGTGCAAACCATGGAGCACTTTTGCAACAGATGTCATGACTGGACATACTTCTGCCCAAACATTTTGCTAGTCCTTCTCTGCTAACGGTGCTGGCCTCTCACAGCTGAACTGCAATAACAGACTGCATGAATGTTCCTAGTCCATCTGAGCACAAAATCTGCCAGCTTATTTTAAATCATACCGGGCTATTCCCCAGTGGGAATACATCTGCTGACAATACCTGCCTTGCAGGTCCTGAGAGACACCTAGGACAGCATGCTTCTTTCCATCTTATATCCTTCTATTTCAGAGCATCCATTTAATATTTTTTTTTTATTAATTGTGAGCTGGTGCTACACAAGGGACTGGCCTTGGTAATGGAACTCTGATGGGACACTCCCTGTGCCTTGACTTGCTTGCAGCACGGGCTATTCCCACATACAGCCTGCACCTTTTGCCTGCCCTCTCTGTCAAACCAAGACAAAATTAATGCCAGCAGTTCATCCAGCATGCACGGAATGCAGGTAATACCATGTGCAATGCCCTTAGAAATCACTTGGATTTTTGGTAGTTGTTTTTATATGAGCATACAACATCAAAGAGTGTAGCAAGAATCTCCTGCAAATATTTAGATGCTGAAGCACAGATACCTTCCACTTTAGAATCCGAAAACAGATTACTGCTGCTCTGTCCAGTGACACAACTTCAGTCTGCCTGGATCTCATGCAAGCCAGCTGGCTTCTTCTTCCAAGTTCTTATTTCCTACATGTGCAGAGATTGAAGTGTCCCCTGGGTGTTCCTGCTCTTGGTGGTGTATATGATGTTCAAAACTAAGATGACAATGAGTAAGGAGAGAAGAGACTGAGCCTTAGGATGGTGGCTTCTGAAAGTCACAGATGTGAGGAAGAAGTAAGAGTTGTTCTGAGACCTGATCACTCCAACGTCTTGTTTCCATTAGGACAATGTTTCCCAGGCATTTACTTGAGTCATCCTTACAAAGCATCTCCCAAAGAAAAGGGTTTATGTTCCTGGCAACACGTTCCAAAAAAATGTGTCCCCAGCTCCCTGCTGCCATAAGCAAGCGCAACTCCAATGATTTCAATAAAGCTGCACTTTCTGTGGCCCTAAGGCTATAACACTGCAGTAAACAAAGCCAAATTCCATAAGCCAGATGCTTTAAGGTCTGAATCCAAGTCTTCAACATCTTACAGATACGATCCACCAAAAGGTGGCTGAACCCACACCATCAGCTGGTTGTCACTGAGATGACAGCACCAGTAGAACATAGACCCCAGGGCTTTGTTCTGAGGCACAGAAATGGCTGGTGGACACCAGCCCGCTCCTTGAAAGGGCAGTGATACCTCACTCCTCTAGGATCTGTGCTGTGCCAGCACTCTCAGCCTCCCTGCTGAGTCCTCTGCCTTCTCCAAAAAGAAATCCCTGTTCTCCACTCTAGTGGCCACAAGGATGAGTTTGAGAAACAAAATGCTGACGCCAAAACTAAACGACCTTACAATATCAGCTGCTTACCACTCCGGTTTCTTCACCTCCCCATCGTACAGCTTGTTTTCCCTTCACATCTAAAACATCCAAACAAACACTGCTCAGTCCAAGAAAGGGCCAGCTCAAGGCTCTTGCCAGATTAGGTGTGGGATCCACTGGCACACGGTGAAAGCAGACCCATTGTTTAGCTAGATGACAATGCACATCGTGGGATAATAAGGATGTAATGCGGGACAGTTGCTCTGGACTGAGTGAACACAGCAAATGAATGGTCTCTCCAGCTTCAGAAGTGGTCCCTGAAGAGCAGCAGTGAGGGACTCTGGCTTGATAGTATAGTCTGGGGAATGTACTGCACACAGCTCCAGTGAGTAATGCTGAAACTCCATAGGCAAAGGAAACATTTTAAAACAGAGGAGGAAAATCTATTTGAAATCAACACCGTGAAGGTCCCTAAAAGGAAACACACTGCAAAAAAGGACATATATAAATCTTTAATGGTATCTTGTAGTTTTAACAAAGCATTAAAGAACCCAAACAAACAACAACAACAACAAAAAACCCCTGGTTGCTGTAATACACCTGAGAGAGCAATCATTCTCACATGGCAAAATATGACTTTCACACCTGGTAAATGAAATAACTCTGCTGCATCCAAGGCCAGGGTTAGGGTCTAAGGTTTGCTGTTAATGGAAGGTTAGAGACCACAAAACAGCTCTTCAGGGAGCACCTTTCAGATGCTCTTTTCATGTACAGCAGTGCACAGTAATCAGAAGGCAGTAGCAGCACATACTGAAGTCACTGTCACTGACAGTGGCTCTAACTGCACAGTCACCAGTTGATAGCTCAGATTGAGATAGCCGGCTCACATGCCTATGCTCCTCTGACTCAGGAGAAGGCTCATGCTCTTGTAAGAGCAATCCTGTATTCTTTCATCTCCCTCCTGGCATGCCTTTTGCAGCACTCCAGGGTTAACCACTCACTCTCTTCTCTTAGATGAAGAGTGAAGCTGCAGAGCTGAGACAACAAACTTTAGCATACAGCTAAAGCCTCTGCACCATTAAAAGAAAAGCAAGCACAGAAAATCAAGGAAAATCCTGATCACAGGCCATGCTGATAGGAACCCAATGACATTCAGAATCTGTCCTGTATCAGCATGCTAGACTGCTGGATCCAGGCAGGATGGCAACACAATTTGCCCATCATTCAGGAACATGAGAGAAGTGAGGCCTGTGGGGAGCCAACAAGCACCAGAGGTACATACGGATATTTACAACAAAAAATCCAAGTGGAATCAGCAAGAGGAAGAAGCACAGAGAAAAACGCTACATGATCTAGCACCAAAGAAGACACATGGCTTAACAAGAGGCTTTAGAGTATCTGGCTCCATAAATTAGACTGTGATTCCCAGATCTTTAACTCCCAGCTCCTGCTGATTTCTGAGTATAAAGGGGATGTTTGTCACTCCCAAGATCAGACGCCAGCTCGAATGCCTTTTAAGAAGTACACAGATGAGCATGTTCCTAGGGAAGAATGAGCTAGAGCTAAGCCTTCAAACGAGCACAAGGAGAACCTCCTGCCCACAGACAGGAAAGTGGTAACCTCCTTCACTTCCTTTGTGGCTTTAACCTAAACCACAACTCCTCCCTTTGGGTTAGAAGTCTCTTCCACTCATTCAGATGTTTGTCAGCTTGTCTCTCTAATACCCAGCATTCGTCACTGCCACATAGGAAAAAAAGAAACCCAGCTCTCTTTTTTCCTCTCTCCCACACCCCTTTTGCAGTTTCTTTCCTAAACAAGACTGGCTTCAATGCCTGGGAAAGCAAGTCTGAACTACAGCTCTTCAGGCACAGGCACAGAAATTAGCAGTTGCAACATGAGGGGGCAGGGAGAAAGGAGACGTTGGCATAAGGCTACACCAACATTTGGGAATGCTGGCACTGAGGAAACATTGCTGCCAGCAGGAAGAGTGATGCCAAAATAACTCACGGGGCTTTTCCATGAGTGCAAGCACTCCTTCCCAGCCCAGGGTGCAACATCCCTCCTGCTCCCCAGGAGAGCTTCAGAGCATGAAAGAGGCGCTAGAAGCGAAGGGCAGAGCAGGATGAGCAGAGGGAAGAGCTGCGATGCCACTCGGGACGCCCTCCCTTTGTTCATGCATACATAGGGAGGCGAGAAGGACAGGCCCCATTATCCCCAGTGCGGGGCAGGGAGAGGCGGCAGCTCCCCCTCAGAGATGCCATCACCTGCTGAATGGAGGTTTAACGACGTGACAAATAGTGGCTCCCGCCCAAAACACTCCAAAGGCTTAACCTTATGATATCCAGGTGATACTGGGGTTTTTAGAGACAGTTGAGCCTGGTGAAAGATTGGAGCAGTTTTTTGAGTAGGCATTTTTTGCTACGTGCCTTTACCAGATAGTCAGAGAAGTATTCACTGGGAAACTTCTCCCATAGTTCCCATTGCAACACACAACCGGGCAGCCACACTCGGTGCTGGGTGATGCAGTCACTACCTTGTCACCTGCTGCTTCCAGGACAGTTCAGGACTATGTAGTGTGAAAGAACAAGCTTTCTATTCCTTCAAGATTTTCAGAAATTTCAAATAATTGTTCTACATCTGATCATGAAGGGAAAAAAAATTAGTTTTCAAAATTTCTACCTAGAAACTATAACTAAATGAATTAAATGCAAGGTTTCATTTTACCTTCTTAAAATGTTTCATTTTGACAGCTTTTAATTTTTTCTCCATTTTTTTTCCAAGATGAAACACAAAACTGGAGTCAACTTTTCCTGAAAATAGCATAAATTCTGGCAAATCAGCAATTTTCTAAGAAAAATTATCTCTGGAGAAAAATCCTAGCAAAACCTAGTTCTGTTATTTCTTCCCAACACCACACAAGAATATGCCTCCATGGTGTAATTCACCCTTAAGTTTCATAGCAACTCTGATTCAGACATATTGCACACACAGATATTAGAATATGTCTTTGACATCACCAGCACAATGCAAAACAGTGTATATACAATATGGCCAAGCAATGCTGCTATGGAAACCCTTGCTTTGAATTCCCGTGTATGGGGTGTTTGAATTCTTATCCCTAATATTGCTTTAACAGAATTCTGTGTACTTTATTTGCTCAAGTCATCTCCTTTCTGGGAGGACTCTCCCTCCTGGAAAAGAAAGATGTTTTTGTGGGTGAAGCAGATGGCGATGAGACCTGCACCGCATTCCTGGTGCTGCCATATACACCAGCTCCATGAGTGTAGCAAGAGAGGTAACTGACCTGTGCCTCAGCTTCTACAGCTGTAAAATGGAAATAAGGTGATGTGTTACTTCGGATATGACTTGAATGTGCCTAGAAATCCTTTGTGACAGCCAGAGGATACATGCATTCCTATTTGTTACTTTCTGTAGGCGAGGAGTTACTGTCCTCTACAGACCTATGCTGATGATCTCTCTATGTTGGAGAACCAAATCAGGAAGTACAGTCGCCCACTCATGTAGCGAACAGATAAGTAATAAAGCAGCACACTTGCCAACTCCTAAGGAGGTGGTTTCTTAAAAAGACATAGGAAGCTTTCGTGTTTTGATGCTGACTAATTTCAGAAAGTTCCCATTTCAACCTCTTCATTTTAAACTTCTTCAAAAAACATGTTTACTCTGAAGGGTCTTCTGCTAAGGAGGATCAGACCAGCCAGACTGAAGGTAACACAGCTGGAAAAGGACTATCTGTCCATCTCCTCCAGGTGCTCCTGGTGGCCCTAGCAGTACCCTCCAGGTCTCACCTCAACAAGGAGAGGACACTGCAGCCAGCAGTGGCCATCTGAAACTATGCCAGCTGCATCCTGGGACACACGGCACCACCTCCTGCAAAATCTGAGCAGAATGTGCCACCTAATAACCAGCAGCCAGCAGCCAAACTCACCCCTGCAATCCAGTGATCGCAAATGCAGATTAACTCTCTTCCATTTGTCTGATGGTGTAATTGCCAGACTGCACATTCAAATGAGTATTTGTTTAACTGTGCGATACACAGATAGAGCTGATACACTTGAGGCCAAATTTACCCCTGTTGTAATTTCCCTAACTCCAGTAGCAATTACTCAAAGGACTAATTTGGCCCACAGTGTTTCCTAGTACATGTGATTCATCATTTCTTTCCTATAACAAAGAATAATACACTGTTTCAATCAGTGGTGATGTCCTGGCCTCCTTGAGGCTGCCGGACTCCCTGCTTAATCAGACATAAAACAAATCACTTGCAGAGGCAGAGGCGTACAAGCATGCTTTAATTACAATATTGTAACACCAATTAGAGATCTATCTAATCGAGGACTCAGTACTTCCTACTCGAGTATTACTCCCATGTTGGGATAATTACTGCTAATTAAGCTTGGAACTAATTAGGCCAAATGATCTCATTTATACCAACATAGATGACTTCTAGGAGTTCACACATACACACACAAAAAGTCCAGGGGTGATTTTATCATTCCTGGACTCATCAGCACTTCACTTTCAAAATGGACTGTCCTTTCCCAACGGATAATACCTGCCAGAACTCAAGTCCCAGATCTCAGATGATCACACATTCTCCCATGGTGGAGAAACTCTGTCTGAAGGCATTTCAGTTGGCTGGCCCAAGTCACCTTCTATTCTAATCAACACAGTGGATTAACAGTATCATGTCCCATCATGGCCTGGTTAATTCCAAACCTCCAGGCCACTCTCACACAGTTATTGTTACAGTTCTCAGTGCACTTAGCACTACCCACACCCCCAGAATAGCTGCATACAATAAGGAGGTTTGCTGTAGGGCACAGTGTTAACACAGTAACCGGGGAAAAAAACCCCAAAACTCTTAAACACTGCCAACAGTCACAGGTACTTGTTGAATTATTCGCATCAGTCCTGACTAAAATTTGAAATGGCATCCCAACACTGCACAGTAATGGTAGCCCAGCTGTGCTGCATGTGATGGCTGAGGGCAGGGGCTGACTCTGGCTAATGGAGCTACCGTCTGTGCTACAGGACTTCCCATGCTCACAGTGTGGCTGTATCTAACAAAGTAGGCTTCATACTGCAGTCAGAAAAATAAAGGACAGCCCAAGAAGATGTGTTTATGTTGCAGATTCTCCTCCTCCCCACCAGCCCCAAAATTCTGCACCAGCTCAGCACTGAGATTCTCGGGTTGAAGTGTCACCAAGGCAACTTCCACTTAGACCTGCTCTTGGCTCATGGAAACAAGTCACAAGCAGTAAAGAGAGTGTTCCCCACCCAATCATTGAACGTGGTGGGGTAAAACAAATCTTAAAAATAAAACCTTTACATTTTGTCTGGATATTTTGGGGCCTATGAGTTAGCTTCTCACCCAAAGACAGATTGCACCAGTGGCACGATTTGCTGCTCCAATATTGGCTGGTTTCAGATTCACGGCCGAGTGAAAGAAGAATGCCACCTATCCGAATGCCAGTCCCACCTCTCCAGGTGACTGGACATCTTGCAAATGAAAGGAAGGACCAGTATCCAAGAACTGGCTGGGGGCACCCATCCTGGCACACATCTGTCTGCACCACAAACCTACAGTCTCCTGTGCCTGGACACCTCAACACCTCTGCTGTGCCTGTCGAGTCTGCAGAGGCTGCAAACCAGCAGGTCTGTGCTAACAGACACTGCAGGTAACTCAGGAAGGGCTCTGTCACAGTCACTGAACATCTATTCTTCCAACTCCTGCCTCAAAATCAAGCCTTACAGGAGCCACTTCAAGGTGCAGCATTGCTTCCTCCTTACTTCTGGCTTTCTCTCACCAGCTGCCTTTATTACTCCTAAAACTTCCTCCTAAACACTTCATTTTCTCACGCTTTCTTCTACTTCAGGCTGGAATCCCGAAGCCGCTGAACTCGGGAATTCACCATTGTCTCCAGGTCTTCTTCCAGCCTGCCCCTTTATCCTCACAGCGATCATTGTTCCCTGGTGAGTCACAGACAGCCCCCCCTTCTCCCCTCCAAATGCCTCCTGAACAATCTTCTCTTTTCCAAAGCCTGTCAAAACTGAGCCCAGCAGGATTCCCTACACCAACCTGACCTGGTTACAATACCTCCTGGAACTGATCCTCCAGCTGTCTGTGAAATTTCTGTAGAAGTGCCACTTCTTTATGCAGTACCATTAGCAGAAGACTAATAAATAATGCACAGGAATAACACAATCCCCAATAAACAATGCACTGCTTCTTCTCCTGTTTTCTTAAGTGAGGAACGTGGATCCTAAATCTGATCTCCCCCTCCAGTTGTTACCCAATCCTCATCTCAGCTACCAAACTCTCTCCTCCCTCCTCTAGCAAGCCTGTCATTCCTTTCTTCCCAGCTGCCAGGGGCTTTGCTGCTACCTCCTCCAGCCCAAAAACACTGGCAGACATGAATGCAAGCGTTCACACAACACAAATGCAAACATCCAGGCACGTCTCAGGTTGCATGTTGAAAATGCATGTTTCCATACACTGCAGCAGCCTATGGAAACACGTGCACAGCCCACTGAATATCATATTTATTTGGGTATCTGCTGGAACCCCTGCAGGAAGAGGTGAGTTGGAGGAGATCTTCTAATGAAAACAAAATCACTGAACCCAAAGCCTGGGCAAGACAGTGGTAGATATATGATCAGGGCAGTCTTCAGCAGAAGCACACATTGGGCCCAGGGGGCCTCTGAATGGCTTCTTCAGCTTTAAAACAGAGGAATTCAGGAGCTTTAGATCAGAAGTACATCCTAAACGAGCATTAGACTCTAATAAATAAGGTGCTTTACACTGACAGAGTGCCAGAAACCTCCCAACATCCTCCCCACGGTCTGCATACAGGCATCTCTACAGTTGCTGGTGGTTTGGATGGCAGAAACCAAGCAAACAATCTCCCCATGTCACAGAGGAGGAAAGGGAAGCAACATCCTGCCTAAGGAACATCAAGCCACAGCCACTACAGAAAGCACCACGAATGCTCTAATTTGGGATTGCAGGAAGTCCTTCAGGACAGGGTCTGTCTCTTTCCAGGGTCTGGACAGCACACTGCACAATGGGACTCCAGCCCCGTATCAGCACTTCAGCATGCAGTGTACAAATATTTACTGTCACCAGCGGCCTGCAGAGAGAGGCTGTCTCAGATGGACCTCCCCAGGGGCATCTGCAGAGATGATGGAAGTCTGAGTCAGTGACCTAAGACCCAGACCTGGGGAGCTTGCTGCAACCCACAGTTCAGCATGTCCTCCTTCCAGACAGGTTCCCTTTTTTTTCAAACACTCACTGATTTGGCGGTTTTAGCACTTTTCTTCTGAGCAAATCCCATAATCTTATCCAGGGTCTACCTATGTGCAGAGTTGGTGGCCAGCCCTGCATGGCCCTACATGGTGAACCCTATATTTAAAAACAAGAGGCAAAATGTGCAAAGAAACACACAGAGGCAAGAAATAAACTAATTCTCATTCTCCCAGCACACTAGCCATGGGAACACATGTGGGGTCCCAGCAGCAAGATGGCAGGAGTGTGGGGATGTTGGCCCTGTCCCCTCACATCCTGAATATCTGGACTGGTTCCAGCTCCTTTTACAAAATGAAAGCAAAGGGGCTGCTGCTTACTGCAGGCATCTACCAGGTTCATTACCTCAGCCCTTCCAGGAGCTCAGGCTCTTGTTGAATAAGGCAGGGACATATCCCTAAGTCTGAGTTTTAGAAACAAGATGTATTTATTTGTTATTATTTTCAGTTACCTGAGTGCAGTAAAGGTCAGAACACTTATCTTCTGGGGTTGGTTCCTCCTCCCACTCATGTGGTTCAAAACCAATTGAATGATTTTCTGCATACTTCTGAGGCAGAAAAAAAAATCCATAGGGAATGAAACCTGATACAGGGCATTTTCTAAACAGGATCTGTGGGAAACAAGGATCCACCGCAATGGGAGGAAGGGCTTGTGGGCATTCCTGGGTACCTCCTCCCCAGTCCCTGTTACACACAATGAAACATGAATAAAGATGACTAAGGAGGCCAGAGCTTTTTACCTACAATTTAGCCTCAGCTGATATCAAGGACTGGAGTGCACAGTATCACCTACGTGATACTCCCAGAGCTGCATTTTGGGTGACAAGATTCAAGGACATAGCTGCATATCCTGTGCCCTGTGCACCGGCTGCTCCATAATCTCCAAGATTAATTTATGCAAAACATGGGAAGATGTGCTTTTTCCTTTTGCAGTGAATGACTTCATTAACCTTTCAGGAGCTTGCCAATAGTGAAGTAGAAGCAATGGGAAAATCACACTTCTGGGAAAAAGGGACTTCTGCCGTGTAGCTAAGAGCACATACCTGAGAGAGGCCAAAGACACTAGCAAATGATGGACTCCGGTTTAGGAATCTGCCTTCCTGCTCTGCTCACCCTCACACCCTCCAGTCTTGGCCCTGCTCTTGCAATGGTCCTCCTCTCCTGGCTTCTGACAGCTCAGGGCATGACCAGGGAGACAAGGAAGCCAGATGGAAAGGCAAATGAGGCAGAGGGTTTTAGACAGAGTCTGGAGAGAGACCTAGCCCAGAGGCAGACCAGGAGGGAAAAAGCAGGTAAAACAGGTGAAGCAGGTATAGAGAGAGAGAAAAAGGGCTGTGGGAAAAACGGGAAAAGGTGCACAACACCTTGCATGGAGCACAAGGGAGATCATCCAGCACACTAAGGAAAGGTTGGAGTATTGCGGGGACAGGAGGGAGAAATCAGGGACCGTCTGGTCAGGGGAACTGAGGCTCATGACTTTAATGAGCCTGGGACTGAGTGATACCTAGTAGGGGGAAATGTGCTGCCCAGGAGTTGAGCTGAACTCCACTGGAGGCCAAGAAGTCGCCTTGCCCTGTCCTGAGGGACACTGGATGACCTTCAGCACGTGGCCATCTGCTTGACCTCTTTGTGCCTTGCTGTCAGGAACACCTCCTGAGCCCTGACTTGGCTGTCTCTCCCATCAGCCTAGATGCAGCCACCTGTCCCTGCCCTGACAAAGGGACTTCTCCATGCTACATGTCCCCTGTGTGGGAAGAATACAGAGACCCATCAGGGGACAATAAAAAACCCACCAGTTCTCAATTGCTGCCGCTGGACATGATCCTTGCAGCCAAAATCCTGTCCCTGAAGAGAGGTGGTTAAATACACCACAACCACCCTGGCTGACTTGGAGGAAATTCTATCCCACATCAGATAGTGGGACAGCCTCCTCGTGGGATCAGGTGGCTCTCTCAGGCAGATGGGAGAGGGGCTCTCCCTAACGCAGTGACCCTGTTGTTCCTGTCCTGTTGCAACAGTGGGACACTAAGGACAGATCTCCCAGGAACGCAGCACAGTGGTCTCAACCTGCTGGGCACCGGCTTTTGGGCTCAGTGCAGCTCTCCATGAAGATGCACAGGGCTTCCCAGACCTTTGGTGCTCACCCTGTCCCTCCTGCATCGTGGCTTTCCCTGGCAGAGCATAGGGCCCTGAACTCAGCTGGAAGTGACACACGGGACAGTCATCCTCTCAACAAGCAGAGATGTCAACAGCCAGCCAGGCACAACACAATGCATGTTTTCAGGATAGAGTGTCTAGAGCCAGGGTAAAGTCAGGGGAATGGGAATAGGACAATGGGTCAAGACCAGAGCAATTCACAAGGTCATGTCCAAGGAGGTAAGGTGACGTCAGGAGACAACATTTGAGACTACAGACTTCACCAAGCTTCCAGGCAGAAACAAAGTCCTCAGACGTTAAAGTGACAGCCGTGCTGCAGCTCAGAACGAAACTCGGGGCAGCTCCATCCACAGCCAGCAGCACACACACGGAGGGAGTCTCACCTTGCTCCCTCAGAGGACAACCCCACCACACCTGGCTGGCCACAGCTGCAGCAGGGGCCTGGCTGGCTGATCCCCATGCCCTGTCCTTCTCCCTCAGGCCTGGGCAGCCAGCCCTGCCAGCAGCTCCCAGGCAGCCAGGCCACAGGGACACGCAGCCGGCAACAGCAGAAAGGGGTCTGCGGTGGAGACACACATAAGGGAGGAATTTGGAGGATAAACTAGAGGGAAGCGATAGGAGTGTGCGGCGCATGAATAGTGGGGGAGGGTAGAAGATACAGGGTGAGAGAAGAAAATGACATGAACAGAAGGAAGAGAGCTGCAAATAGAAGGGGATATGGAAACAGCAGAGAGAGACAGATTGCAAGAGCAGTGGAAGTAGAGGAGACCTAAAGGGACAGAATATAATAATAACAACTCTTAAAATGAGAGGAAAAGGGAAGAGAGGAGGGGAGAAAGGAAAAAAAGGTAGAAAGGAGAAGGGAGAGGGGTGAGGGGAGAGGGAAGGGATTTATGATTTCCTGGAGAGAGAAGACAAATGCCCTGCATGTTTTTCTCCTTAGTTTTCAAAGGTTTTGTGGAAGCAGAGTGAAGACTTGCCATCCTTATCTGAAGAAAGGAGGAACTACGGCACAGAGGCAGTGAATGAGTGAGGTGGTAGAAAGAAGCTTGGCTCCCTACTTTGAGTCTTCTATCAAAGACACAGGTGAAGAACAGTCTAGACTTTCTTCTCCAGAGCACACCACAGAGAATCCACTATTCAAAGATGGTAGGAAGAGGGCTAGAAAAGTAAGAGATAACCCAAAGTAATGTAAGAAAAAGAGGGGTACCTGATTTTTTTTCTTGCCAGCACCACCAGTGTCTCTGGAGATCTGTGTTTAGACATATTCAGAGTAAATTGATCTAGAACACACCAAAACAAGCACCGTCTGAGTGCTTACGTGGGGAACTGCCCACAGGGAGGTGTTGCAGTGTGGGATCAGGTACTTGCCAACCCTCCCAGCCCACAGCCAGCCGCAAGGAAAATGGAAGGAGGGTGCACAGGAGGCTGTGTGACAGGGGCTCTGCTCCTGCAAACGTTGGTGTCTTTTGTTTGCAGCTTTTTTTTAGGTGTCTGAAATTTATCCAGCTTAATTTGTACCACCTTTGTGTTTCAGCTGCCACTATGGAAAACAGACTTTTTGTGCCTACAAACACCAAGCCCCCAAGCACATGTACACCCGAGCCAAACACAGTTTGTAAGAGCCTTGAATAAACCAAATACCTGGTGTCTGCTTGAACTCCCGCATGCACTTGGGCAAACAGAGCTTCCCAGTTACTCCCTGCACGCAGGAACCAAAAGGATCCAGCATTTTCCTAACCTCAGACAACACTACTTTATGGCTTGCTAGCACAAGAATTGTCTATGATCCCCTCATCAATGAGTGACGAAGGTCTCTCTGCTATAAATTGATGTTAATGGCAGGTTGTGTACCTTGTTTGTTTATTGCCAAGGAAGAATGTTTGCCGTGGCTGTCAAATTTATAAAAATATTTCCATGACTTCAGACAGCTTGGCATTTTTACATGCAGCTGAGAGAGTGGGTGAATGTACAGATGAAAAATTGAAGAAACATTATTGAGGTTGGAAAAATAGTATCTCCTAGCACCACCAAGGTGGCTTAGAAAGGCCAGGAAGGTCAGTGATATTTCTGAATAAAATGCATTTTTTTCCCACCAGGGGCTTCTGAAGAGCTGGCAATAATTAAGCATTACAACACCTTTTCTGAAGTAGATAACCCAGCTGAGGCCATCTGAGGTTAAAGGACTTGCCCGTGATCACACAAAGCAAATCACTGGCAGAGAAGAGAATTAAACCCAACAGGCTTAGCTTCCATGACCCAAGTCCTACACACCTGGCTGATGTCCAGATGGAAGGACAGGAGCTGTACCAGCTGTGGACCTGACTGTGAAGCACAGGTCTTCCCAGGCAGTCTAGCAATTGGGCAAAGAGCTGAGCGCCAGGCACCCACCCCAACTTCAGACAGTAATTGTGAAAACAAGTGACAGAAGGCTGGGAAGCAGTGCCTAGTTACCAACCACAGTGCCAAGTGGATTAAATATACATCGATAGATTCAATTACAAAGAGCAGCATGCAAAATGGAAGTGATTGCAGTCAAGAACCCAGGATGGCAAGAAATAACCCAAAATAAAATCACAGGTTTCAGTAAGAAGAAAATCCATGCTTCCAGAACTTCCAGGACAAAGTTCAGCTGTCAGTCCCCAGGGGTGCTGTCCCAGGCCACCTCAGGCTGGGAGGCTGCAGTGACACCCAAGCCCCGAGGGCTAGTGAGAAGCCTGCAGGACTCAAGTTTAGTAGGCTGAGAGAGATCCATATCACCTAATGCCCAGCAGCCCTTTGTTATCATTGTCACCAGAGAAGCTGGAGAGTGAAGTGCAGAGAAAGTGAGCTGTTCTCCTGTGTCCCCCCCACCAGCTGCCTGCATCTCACTGGGGCAGGACTGAGACACATCACTGAGTGAGGAGGAAGAGACCTGCTTCACAATTTAGGGGTCCAGGGCTGAAATATCCAAGGACACCCTTCCCAGCATGGATGTTCAGCCTTGCATCCACCTGTGCCCAAAAACACATTCTGTTTTGGGGGGCCCTGAAAGTACTGGATTTGGCAGAAGGTGAGGTCAGATCCTGACAGCACTGCCAAACTCAGCAGCTGAATGCTCCTCATCTGTAGAGGGAACAGGAGCTCACTCTGCTCCCCTTCACCCATGCATTTCTCCAGGATTTCAATGCATTACGGAATTTTCATTGCAACCCCCCAGCCACCTCCCTCCTGGACTTATCATGACATGTGCACTGCCATGATCACTAGTAAAGATTTAATTTTCTTCTTCTTGTAGCAAAAATAGAAAGGATAATCATTCAGCACTCCATACACACAGCTGTCACCTGAAAAATGCAGGTGAACACAGATACATGGAAAGGCAAGTACAATCTCAGACCATTTTTTGGTACCTGGAGAACTAGACCAGCAGTATTTTGCATGCAAGATTACAGGTCTGTGTGTAGTTGCATTTTCCCATTCCATTACTGCAATTGCACACAGCCAGTTACGTGCCTTAGCAGCAGCTTACAAAAGCAATTGCTGCTAAACATACAAAATCCAGCCCCCAGATGCACACGCGCAAGACTAAAAAACTGGTCCTTATTTTTCTGCCACAGAAAAGATGTGTATTTGCTGGCTGTGCCTGCTCCCTGTGCAAACACCACGCCAGCATATTTCCTTGCATTTGTATGTTGAGCCACATAGTCATTCAAGCTTTGCAATAACCCAAAATGTATACAGCATTTTGCAATTAGAAGCATCCCAAAAATGCAAAAAAGGCCCCAGTTTTTGCATAAAAAAATTCTTCTCCCAGCAAGCAACTGTAACCACCTCTCCAGCCAGAATGTACTGTCTGTTTAAGGCTCCAGAGAACACAGTGCTTACCCTTTAAGACAGTAAGAGATGAATACTTTTTTTCATTTAAACTATAGGGAGTTTTACCTAGATAGACTGCAATTTCCTGAGCTTGGATCTGGCAAAGTGCCCAGGGCTGAGACCACTCCCCCTTCTTCTTTTGGCAAAAATTACCATGGCGTCTTTAATAGTCAGAAGTAGTTTTTAGGGTTTTGTTTTCACAAAAGACACTGAGACAAACCCCATTGCGAGCAAGCAAGCCCAGGTACTGCAGAACTTCTAAGAACTAGACTGATGTTCAACATCCGAAGAGTACTATCCCCAAATACCCTACGAGGGATGGTTCGGTTCTGAGTCACAGGGAAGTGGACTGAATCACAAATAGCAATTCCTGCTAGCTGCTCTCACCCCCCCACGCATCCCCCCCAAGTTTACAATCCAAGCAGTGACCAGGTTGAGGTTAGCTTGGGAAAGATGATGAGATCACAGTCTGGGGATATACAGCCTCAGACAGGCTCGAGATTTTGTTAACCAGCTCCTTGTTTTGCGTGGAGACACGGGCAGCAGTTGTTACACCAGGTTTACCATATGTTTATAATATTGTTGTTATGGGAATACATGTCCAGTCCATGTCACTGGCAAGTTGCTCTGTTTTCTGCTGGAAGGACAAAACAGAATTCACTGTCCAACAGAGAGCCGAGTGTGCGCATACTTCGAGTAGAATTTATCGTCGCATGAGTCACGCTCGGTGCAAAACCACACGCTTTGTCCGTGGGCTGGTGTGAGAGCCCGCTGTGGTGTCTGCACAGGCACACACAACCCTTTGGGGTGCTGGGCAAGCATTGTCCCATCTCACAGATCACAGCAGGAAGCTCTACATGAGCTTTAAGGCAATTTATCTAAGGCTGCCCATCAGATCGGTGTAGGATCTCAAGTTCTGTGAGACCTCCACGTCCAGTGGCCACAGGGCACAAGTGAAGGATAAAGCAGGGCCAACGTTAACTCAGTTAGGGTCACAACTCTGCATCACATAGAAAAAATATTTGCTTCCCCACATGCTCCAAAATGGTGTTTAAGGCAGTGAGTTGGCTTATGGGACACGGGAGTTACAAGTCTGTGTGTGAGAGACTGTTGTCAAAACTAGGGTGCCTGGGCAGCCTGTGCCCTTAGGCACAGTGCAGGGAGCACCAGTGGTGCTCCCATCTCCAGTGGGCAGGAGCAGTGCCAGTGGCTCAAGTGGCTCTGCCATGCAGAAGCAGCACTGAATAACTAACTGCTGAGGAGAAATCTCTTGTCTGACAGCCCCCAACAAAATTCAGGCTGAAGGAGTGAAATACATTTTGTTTACTGCCAGCCCCACCAACTCCTGAGCTGCCACTGAAGACCTCTGAAGCAAGAGCAGCTGACTGGAACAGTATACCACCAGTTCAAAGGAAAACCAATTTACCCATTCAGTCTCCTCCTAGACATCAGCAAACAGCATAAGAAATGGCCAACTCCCCTCCCTGNAGCCCTGACACGTTGCCATTTTCTGTCCCCGTCTCCATGCAGCTCGTCACATCCCATGCCGTAGTTGAGGAACGCCGTGCAGGCTTTAATTGTGCACACGTTCTCCGGGGAAGGGCGGCATGGGATGTCCACAAAGGAGCGGAGGCAGGAGGCCAAGGCTGGTTATTGGCCTCGAGTCATACTTGCTGATTGGCGCGTCAAGGATTTTAAAGTGCATAGCTGATCAGATCAGCAGCTTGTCCTAGAAGGAGAAAAGTGACATAAAATATGCACAAGCCTTCCTTCTGTCCTGACAGCAGGTTGAGTTTTCAGATGATGTGGAAACAGCAGCCTGCTCTCCTCCCCCCAACATGGTCTCCTCTCCTGCCTTTGCTGCAGTGCTGCTGTCTTGTTCCCAACTCCAGAGACTCTGCTCCCTCTCCAGCCTTCATGCCGAGACTCAGACTCTGGCCAAGGGGCTCCATGCCACTGTTTTTATGCCCACTCAGCCCTTGGCCTTTCTTCTCATCATGCCAAGCAGGGGCTCATTAGTGTTCCCTGTTGTTAAGCTTTTGTGGCTCAAGCCTGTCCAGCGCCAAGCTGGAACAGAAAGGCCATCAAATCCCCATCCAGGAGGGTGCAAAACTTCCTTGTGCTGCCAGACAAGATGGAATTCAAACAGGTGATCCTGAAGAGGAAAGGTGAACAGTGCACACGCGTGATCTGCGTGTGTGGGAGCAGTCTGTGAGCTCTCCCTACAATGAGCTGGTGCTGCTTCAGCTTCTTCTAAAAGAGAGTGACTTGGGGTACATTTGACCTGAGACCTGTCCTCTGCACAAGCATGCGTGTAACATTTTATTTTTATTTGTGCATGCCAGACGCCTGTGGTATGTCCCTGCTCCATCATGGCAATGCTGCCCTGAATGGAAAAGCTAAAACATGTCACATACTGGTTTAAAGTCTCAGTCACCTCACATGCAGTTGGTGCTATCGCAAAGTCAGCGGTCATACACTACTGCTACCAGGCTGAGGTAATAAGCTACTCTGTAAACTGAGGAAAACAGGAGAGCTGAGCCATGTCTGTGCAGGAACCATGCTCACAACATGTGCACATTGCCCCTCAAGAGGAAGGATGTGCGACACAAGCAGGTGTGTTTGCACAAACTTGCCGTTTCCATGCGTGTGGAAGTGCTGGGTGCATGGAAACATCGATAAAGCAATAAAGGTTTCTTTCTTCCCCACACTTCACAAGGTGACTGATCACTTTCTCCTCGCTATTGTCAGATTCCAGCAAAATTAAAAGAAATTTACAAAGATATTTTAACAGAAGGTCCCTCTACCAGAGAGGACCTTTCCACCTTTGGAAAAGGCAAGCCACATGTTCTCTCCCCATTTTCTCAAATGCAATTCTTGCCCAAGCCACTCCAGCTACAAAAATCTCTTCCCCTCACCAGATGACCCAAACTCTGCCAAGTCAGAAAACTCAGCCTCTGTGTTCTTCCATACTGGAAAGTCCTGCTACATCACACTCAGCTTAGCTGTGCTTTAGCCTTGCTCGTGCCCTGGTTCAGTTCAAAATTTCCCCTCTTTTAAAGCCCTCCAAGGAGACGGTCCAAGGTCTTCCTTAGACATCCTTCCTTCCTGCTTCCCCATCTGTCTACATCCCCTTTCCACAGATTTTCCATCCAGATTCAGAACCATAGGTGCTGGAGCCGCCTCCTTCCTCTCCCCAGGTCCAGCTGCCTAGAACAGGCATTTTTCCTCCCTACCTCACTGCCTGACAAGTCTTCTTTCAAACATGATCTGATACTTCTCCCCCTCCTGTGACGATAAACCTCAGAGTCTCTCTCCCTGCTTCTCACATACCTCCATCACTGGACTGACTGTAAGGCATGTGGGATAAAGGTATCGTGGAAAACGTTACAGCAAATCACAGGGTTTTGCTTTGATTCTTTTTCTGCTTATTTATTTATTTTTTGAAGGGAGGTAACAAGTCAGAGAGAAGCTGGCTGAGATTTCTGCCGTACATTTTTTTGCAGCAGCAAGATCCTCCATCTTCCTTGCTGGATTGAATAGGGTCTCAGGACAATTTAGACTCCCTCCCCCATCTCCCATTCCTGCTCATATTCTTCAACACATGATGCTCTCCTCCCAGCCTTGACTGGGAAAGCACATATCCTCACTCTCTCCCCCTCTTCCAGCTCCTGCCTCGCATAGGTTGTGCCAGGACATTAGGATGACGAACATTTGTGCAGCTCAGAATCCTGTAGGTTATTTTTTAACGAAACAACTAGAATCAATGTAACCTGAATGACGGCACACGACAAACTTAAAAAGACCTCGAGAGGATGCACCTAGCATTTCAGGAGGCTTTCTATGTCTCATGCCACAAGGAAAAAAATATCCCTCCAAATTTTACGAAAGCCAGTACCGATACTGTGATAAGTATCGCCCGGGTGCGAGGAGCAGGAATTCTCTCCCCTTTTTTTTTTCCTTTTATTTTTATTTTTTTTTATTTGGCTCTTGCACATTATCACCTCACCAACAGTAGGATAACAGCTACAAAACCTCCGGCAAGAGAGCAAGCGAGCAGGCTTCACGTTGCTGCTCTCACGCCGAGCTCGATATTTACTTGCTGATAAACGGCAACTGTAAATACATCTCATCTAATCTCCCGAAATCCAGGAGGGAAAAAAAACATCTCCCATCCCCGCGGCGATCTGCCTGGCTCCGGAGGCAGCGGGATGGAGGGCTGACAAAAGACCCCGGCTTTCCACCCTCCCCCGCGGGGCTTCTCTCCGGCGCGGGGCAGCGGGGCCAGCGGCCGCCCCGGGCTCTCCCCCCGGCCCGCCACCCCCATAAAAGCTGCCGAGACAGAAGCCAACAGGTGGAAGGCGCTTTTTGTCCCTTCCGCTCCCGGTCCCGGGATCCCCCCTCGGCCGGCGCGGTCCCTCCCCTCGCCCCGCCGGCGGGGGCAAACCGAGACGGGGAGGAAACTGAGGCACGGCGCCGCGGCCACGGCCGCCGCAAAACTTTCCGCCGCC
>VWYI01013684.1:558516-591219 GCA_013399455.1 Anthoscopus minutus | reverse complement strand
CATGGAGGCTTGTCTCCAGCGGCTGCTGACAAGCCACAAACAAGGCGGCCCCCTCCCTCCTCCTCCTCCTCCTCCTCCCGCCTCCCTCCTCCCGCTCCGCCGGCCTCCTCCATGCGAACTCCAACTCCGGTGACAGGCGCGGGGCAGGGAGAAGGGCGCCCGCCGCCTCCCCGCGAACATGGCAGGCGCCCTCTTTCCAACCTGGCCGGGATGGATCGCCGGATTCCAGGCTCCCTTCGGCAGGAAAAGCAGCGCTAAACCCGCCGAGTAAAGAGCGCGGGTCCGCCGCGTCCCACCCTCGGCAGCGCTGCCACGAACCATGGCTCCCAGTGCTCCGGCTCCCCGAGGAGCCGGCCAGGAATTCGCCCCGTTTTCCCTCTTCCAAGGTCTTGCAAATAACCGGTCACGCCAAACGGCGGAGACCCAACGCCAAAGGCCTCGGGGTCAATTTCGTCCCGCAGCAGCGCGGTGGTGGGAGGCAAGGGAAAAAGGCGAGGGAGAAATCACAAAAAACCAAACCTTCGTGGGCTCCCAAAAATTCTTGCAGCTACCCGTTACTGTAAACAGAGCGAGAGCCCAGTTGTCCAGTGAGAAAGTCTAGGTGTCGCAAGGCATGGCCTTTCTTACAACCCAAGACACCCAAAAAGGGCCTGGCCCAACAGCAGGGCCTAGTTGGGTCCAGGCTTGCAGAGATTTGAGCCGAGTTTTTTCAGTGACTTCAGCCGAGAGGGTTCCCTGGCCATGCAGGCTTGCACGGCCTCCATCCAGCAACAGCCAAACCAAAACATAGCCCCTGTGAATCATTAAACTCTGCTGCCTTGCATACGGGTTCAGCAGGGTTCAGTCGGCCCAGAAAGCAAACCACATGACCCACTGTCATAAGTTTCGTAACAAAACCACAAAACTCAAATCTCAAATAACACATCCCTGTCCAGGGATAACAAAAGATTTTTTTTTTCTCTGAATCTTAACAGTAAAGGTTTGTGGAGCCTAGAAGAATTGCACAAGAATCAGCTGGTTTCATTTAATAAAAGTAATTATGATAATCATATGATAATCACCGGTTGGATAGCTTTTGTTGTCCAATGATCTCAAAGACATTTTACTAACCCAGACAAGTAATTTTATCTAAATTTAACAAGTGGTAAGACATTTGGGCAGATGAAGTAGCCTACTCAAGGTAATCTTCTGAACCTATAACAGAAGGAAGAATGCACATTTTTGAACTCCGGTGCTCAACAGTAAAGCCACTTCCCAAAAACAGAGCTCCTACAATTGCTCCAAAACTCAGAAAAGTTTCATTCAAGTCGCAGTTTTGCTGAATGAAATTTTAACCAGGTCTAATTTGTAGCTTGGATGCTAGGACTGATGCAAGTGAGGTTCTTCCCAGGAAAGTGAAATAGAGGTCAAGTGGTGAAGGAAGACTACAACCAAGGTTGATTGAGGAGAAAGGAGAAGGGGAAGAGCCAAACCAGGAAAGAAGGCTGGAAAATCAGAAACACACCTACAAATTTCCCAGCTGGAAGACCAAGATAGCTCCAAGAGATCTGGGTGAAAGGTTCAGAGGTTATGTGGAGAATATAAAAAGGTGGAAGAATGCAGAGTCTGGAATTTGACCTGCAGGAAAGCCAAACCAACCACTTACAGTCAGGCACTTGAGAGGGTGCACTCACACCAAAGCTTTGAACCCCCCAAAACAGGCTGCTTAAGCACTGTCGCCTTGGCAGGTGCTGGGAGCTGGCACCGCAGGTCCTCCAGAGAGGGTGACTGCCACACTCAGCCTGTTGGAAGCAAAGGCACATTATGGACGGAGTAGTCATCAAGTCCAGTCTCCACCACGGGACACAGGACAGCAGCTGTGCCCGCTGGTGCACAGGGTTCTGCAGAGCCTGACACCTTCATCTCCAGGTTTCAGAGTCTTTAAAGAGAGAAAAGCCTCCCTGTATTGTCACAGGTTGAAGCCTGATGGTTTCAAGTATCTGCTAATGGGGTGAAACAACTTAAGCTAGGTTTACCTTCTCCGGGAATGGCTGCCCCCAGTGGATAGCCTTTCTCCACTGTTCCAAATCTCACTCTTTCGAGTCGCTTTTCAACTTTGATGAAGATAACTTGGTCTTCCTTTTGAGTCTGTGCACTTCCTAATGCCTAATCTGCTCTGGGTGAGGCCATATCTTCTTGTAACTGCTGAGAGCTGCTGCTCTTGGCAGGGTGGATTTTCCCTCTTCCTTCATTTCCATAACGCTTCCCTTCTGTTTACTTTCCTATTGCTCTCCTCATGGCCACAATTCAGGACAGCATGTAAGCACATGTTTAATCTCATTGATCTCGTGGCACTCCATGTACAAAGGAAAACGTGGGTCCCCTTTGCCCAGCTCCTGCTTATGAATTTTTTGTCAAAGACATGAGGTAAAAAGTTAGAAGTGGCCACCCAAGAGTGGACTGGAGCATGGGCTTCCCCCTCTTCTCTGCCAAAACAGCCGGCTGCTGATTCCTGTGGATGCTTCTTCTCCCAGGTGTGTGTGCCCAGGGAAGCCACAATGCTTTTAGGAAAATCATAATGCCCATGGCAGAAGAGGTGAGCATGCTCTCTCCAAAACAGCCAGCACCTTGGGAGCTGGAGCACATCCATGGGACATGCAGACTGGAAAGCACGGGCTGGGTCTTCCATATATCCTTCGCAGGAGCTTTAACAACCCTATGGACACTGCACCTTAAAAAGAAGGGTCATCCTCTCTAGGGGCTCACAGAGAGCCCATCTTGGAGTTATGCTCCTCTAGGCAAAGAGGAATTTCATGTCTGGCCTCTCCTACTGCTGCTGTTGTGCTTAGCCTTGCCAGGTGGAGCCTTTCCCAGGTAGGTGTAGTACAGAGCCATGGGGCCTCATTGTCAAATCTGGTGGATGTGAGGGGTCTGGACATCCCCAGCACATGGCATGAGCCAAACAAGGATTTGTAGGATCACATTTTGCACTCAGGTGTCTAAACTCCACCTGGGTTCTGCTTTAGGAGACTAGGAGCTTCCCTTTATTTAGCTCATCTCTCAAGTGAGAATTGTGGTGTCCATTTCTTGCACTTCTGTAAGTTTAGATCATGGTGGAAGATTTAGGGGGCAGCAGGGAAAATAACCCCTTTTCACTATGTGCATGTACAATGTCTTAAAAATAACAGGACCCTGACCCCAGCTCTGTGACTGCTGTAAAACAAACAGCATGGGATAGGAGAGTCTCACCCCCAGACACAGGGAATATAACCAAGTTTTCTTGCCTGCTGCACTGAAGCTCTTCCCTCTTCTACAAATACATCGAGAATGTGTAAAAAAACCCCTATGTTTGACCTGTTTTCCAAGTAGGAATACATACACCTGCACCATATAGATGTTCTGTGAGCACAGGGTAGAGCAGACACCTTCAGAGCACACTGAGCAAACTGTGCATGTGCAGATCATCTGCACAGCATACGCACAGCAGGTCTGACAATTTTTGGATTTGTTAGACATAGTGTGTGAATGCTGTACACTTCACCTCCCCAGTGTAGAGTCAACCTATCCTGAATTTCTGGATGTTCAGCAGTCCAACTATCTGAAAGGCCTGATGGGCGTGTGGAAATTCTGCATAAGCACATGCAGTATTGAGATTTCATCCTAACCAAATTCCCAGGTGGAGAAAGATGAGATGTCCAAGGAAATAGGCACACGTGGAAGCTTATGGTGCTGAAAAAGAAGGGGTGGTTCACCTGGGCCTTTGCAGCAACTATCCATATCTCTTCTGATCTGTGCTGTTCTGCCTTGCCCAGCACTTTTCTTCTCATTGTGCACCCAGACTGTTCCAAAAGCTGCAGTTTTGTGACTGCTCTGCTACCCTGAACTTGCATGGCTTTCTGTGGTGACCCGTGCGCACACATCCTGTCTCATAATGCATAGACTGCTCATGTTTGCTGCCTGTCCATCTGTCCCTTGAAGTAAATGTCCTGAAGTGGTCACATTTTGCAGCACTCCAGGGTCTTTTGCTCAACCCCATCAGTATTTCCTCTTCTCAGTACAGACCATCTGATATATCACCACTAGAGGTATTTCATTCCTGGTCAGACCTCAGACAAAATTTTGTCAAGAAAATCTCAGGAATCCATTATTGCAAATTTTCAAGCCATCTGTTACTTTTCTTGAAGTCCCTGGTCTTCGATTCATGGGCTTATGCAAGAAGATCAGCCTTCACTTAGAAAAGAAACTTCTGTAGGTCGTGAAAGGCTCTGACACTGGAATAGCCGAAAAGGACCCTGAAGTGATCGTGTGTGTGTGTGTGTGTGTGTGTGTGTGTGTGTGTGTGTGTGTGCTCGCCGTTGCCCTGATTTTCAGGTCCTGGCTCTCAGCGTTGCTCTCTGGGAGTGACACTGCACCGTCGGGCTGGGTTTAGCCCGTTCTGCTGGAGGCAGAGGATGCGGCGAGGAGTGTGCTGCGAGGAGGAGGAGGGTGGCTGCGCAGCGGCGAAGGTATCCCGAAGCGCCCAGAGCCGGAGGGGGCTGTTCCCTGGCAGTGCATTGTTTCCCGGTGGTGTCATGCCGTGAGGTGGTGCCGGCTGTGGTTGTAACCAGCAGGCGGAGCTGGGCTGGATAAACAAGCGAGAGCTATTCATAGCCATGAGGAGGGCAGAGCGCTCCTCTCCTAGCAACACAGCCAGGAGAAGAGCAGGAGAGCTCTGCCCAACTGGTGGAGAAATGTGTGTGCGAAATGTTGGTGTTCTTCCCTTCCCGAGCAGTGGCCAGTCCATCGCTGTGCGAAGCCTGGAGCCCTCTCATCTGCCGCTCTCCCTGGCTCCAAAGCCTCGGTTTTATCTCAGCAATGTGCTCATCCAGGTGGTGGCAAGCTCTCTTTCCTGGCGTTTGATCCGTGCAAATATCCTTGCCTGGTTTAAAAGAGAGATGAGGGTTAAAAGATGGGGTGCAAACCTGCGTCTTTGGGAGCTCCTGGGAAGGGCTTGAGCAGGAACCCCTCTGCCCTGCTGCGTCTCCCAGGGTGGGTGCTGGACTCTCCTTGATCCAGCACACCCATACATGCCCACAAACAGCTGCACTTTCTCTGTGCACTTCTTACCAGAAGGCCACTTACATCAAAACCTGCAGGTAGAGTCTGATTTATTTTCTTGGATGTGTGGAGTGAGGCTGATGAGGCACTGAAGCAAATTGTCCAAAGCAGCTGTGGATATCTCATCCCTGGAAGTGTTCAAGGCCAGGTTGGATGGGGCTTTGAGCAATCTGCTGTAGTGGAAGGTGTCCTGGCCCATGGCAGGAGAGACTGGGAACGGATGATCCCAAAGATCCCTTCCAACCCAAACCATTCTATGAAATCTTAGGGCATAGCTCTGGAAGCTTTGGGTTCAGGAGTGTGATAAACCCATGTCAGGGGAATTACAGCAGGCAAGTGTGCAGCTTGTAAAGGAAGCCAGCACACCCAGCCATTTGAAAAAACAGGCATGTAGTAGCAAGGTACTGACAAGTGTTCCACACACCTGTAACACTGCCAGTAAATCAAACAAAGGCATTTGTCAGCTTGTCATTAGGAGAGTAATGAAGTAAGTACAACAGAATTTAGGGCAAGCAATGAGGCCAGCATCCCTCTGCAGTAGATTTGGCCAGAGACAAGGAAGAGTCAAAGTTTAAAAGCAAACAAGACTCCAAGCAGAGGGAGCTCAGTCCCTAATGAAGAGCTTCCCTTGCTCTGACCTCTGTGTGGCGCAGACTGAATTGGATCTCTGGGAAGGACCAAGGCTGCCTTTATCCTGCTCCTGCCATGTAACAAGAGAGGAAGACACCTCAGCACCTCACACTCTGACCTCACCAGCCCGTACTCGTACAAATGCCCTCAAATCAGCATACAGGTATTTTGATCTCTGGCAGACCATGATGAGCAGATTGCTGACATACACAATAGTTTTCCAGTAAGGTTTCAATGTGCGAATTTAGTAAATCGTTGGGAACAAAAAAGGAGGGGGAAAAAAACAGAAGCTCAATTACTATGTATCTGAAAGCTGCATACTAGGCCTCCAGATCTCTCACAAAACATGCCACCACTTGAACTCCAGGAGCAATTAAATTTTATGGAGTTTGGCGAGAAGAGAGGGCCTCAATTCATAGTTTACCATTTGGTTACATACTACTTGCTAAACCACAGGAGAATTATCAAATCCAGGAATACTGAAGTAATGGTCAATCCAGTCATGTCATTTGGCCCATCCAGATGAAAGACAGAGTAGCTGAAGGACTAAGAGAAATGTATCCTAGTCTCACTTGTTGCCATGCTATGCAGCTTTTACTTTTATTTTTGCATTGCAGGATGGTTAGGGCGTGCAAGGGGTCACAGACTGAAGCCTTGGCCAGCAACTCAAGTTAGGAAGTACCCTGTAATGTAAGTGAAATAGCAGTAGGGGAAAGTCGGGGATGTAAGGTGTGCTTCCTGAGGGCAGCCTCCCCGAGTCTGCAGGAAATTCAGCCTGGGATTCTCACTTAATGATCTCACTGATTTAGCTGAAAAAGCAAAAGCCCTGTACAGCTAAGAGTGCATGATAGAAACAATGATAAGGCAAGAGAAGGGGAAGAAAAAAGAACAATTGATTTCATGCCTTCTTCATTTGTATTTAAATAAATAAAGATGCCAATAGAAGGCTCTAGGCACCTTACCACACAATTAATACAACCAAAGAGAAACCAAACTATGCACCACTCCCAAGCAGCATGAAATGATTATCCAGAATGTGCTCTGCCACCTCCCAGAGGAAAAAAAAAAGGCTCCTCACAGCCTCTCTCTCCAATGGGTGACATTTGCAATGTGCTTGCCTTGCAGGCATCTGCTGGGAAAGGGGGACAGCACACCCCTGACAGCTGCTGGTGCCCTGCCAGGGACACCCCTGCACCTCTGCCTGCCCATGGCCTGAGGAGACATGAAGTGCTCCTAGTCACTAGCACATTGGAAAGGGATACAACGTACTGCTCTTCTTCCTTAGCAGAGAAAATGTTGGCTCACCCGAGCTCTAATTGACACTGAAGAACATTGCTGGCCCTGGTATAACGAGCTGGAAAACTTCTGCGTCCTAATGAAAAAAAGGAAAGGGAAAAAACCGTGATTTCACCGGCAGTTGTTTCACCAGCAGGACTGTTACAAGCTCCGAGCCATAATGTTGTTAGTGTTGCTCCCACCACCAGGCAGCTTGAACTGTTTCTGTTTCCCATTAGTGCGTCTTGCCCAACGCTGCAGCTGCACACACACCCACCCACCCCTCTCGCTGCCGGTGGAGCCAGGGCTGGAGCTGACAGCGCTCCAGCTCCCAACCCTCAGCTCCAGGGACACAGCCTTCCCCTGCCTCCACCCAGCACAGACACAGCGCCCGAGCCCCGGTCTGCCGGGCAGGGCCATCCCCGGGGTGTCAGGTGCCGTGCCCAGGCTCTTGCAGCATGCCAGCTGCTCGTCCTGCACAGCGCCAGGTTTTTGCTTGGGCTCAGCTGGATGAACCTCGATTACACCTGGTGAGCAGAGACTGCTTTTGCAGCAGTCATGCTCAAATGTCACTCTCAGAGCTGGGGAAGAGCGCCACAAAGTCACCTGGGAGTGAATGCTTTGTGCTGCAGGAGGGTCCCTCGTGTCCCCTCTGGCTGGTCCCAGTGATCCCCAGCCCTGTCACACAGAAGCCCCCAAAAAGCCACAGTGCTGCAGGGCAAGCTCAAGGGCACACATCAAGCTAGTGAAACATATCAGGGACTGGGATGAGGCGGGGAAGTGAGGTGTACCTGTGTGTGCTGGTCCAAAGAAACCTAGCAAAGATGAGTGGGTAGGACCCAGATTCAGAGGGCATAGAGGCTGGGTGCCGTGAGTGGGGACAGTGTGGGAATCAAAACTTCATAGAATGGTAGAACTACAGAATCATAGAAACTACTGGGTTGGAAGGGACCCATCAAGCTCATCAAATCCAACTCTTGGCCCTAGGCAGGACATCCCAAGGGTCACAGCATGTGCCTGAGAGCGTTGTCCAAACACTTCTTGAACTCTGTCAGGCTGGTGCTGTCACCACGGTCCCGAGGAGCCTGCTTGGTGCCCATCCACCCTCTGAGTGAAAAACATTTTCCTGATATCCAGCCCAAACCTGCCCTGACTCATCTTCCTTGGGTCCTGTCACTGGTCACACAGTGAAGAGATTGGTGCCTGCCCCTCTGCTGGCCCTCATGAGGGTGTTGAAGACCACAGTGAGGTCTCCCCTCAGTCTCTTCCAGGCTGACCAGACCAAGGGACCTCAGCCATTTGTCAGAAGGCTTCCCCTCCAGTCCCTTCACCATCCTCGTGGCCTCCTTTGGACACTCTCCAATGGCTCCATGTCTTTTTTACATCGTGGTGCCCCAAGCTGCCCCCAGCACTGGAGGTGAGGCTGCCCCAGCCCAGAGCAGAGAGGGACAATCCCTCCCTTGCCTGGCTGGTGATGCTGGGCCTGGTGCCCCCAGGACAGGGATGTCCCTCCTGGCTGCCAGGGCACTGCTGACTCAGATCCAGTTTACCATCAACCAGGACCTCCATGGCACTGCTCTCCAGCCTCTCATTCCCCAGGCTATACACACAACAAGGATTGTCCTGTCCCAGGTGCACAGTCCAACATTCCATAAATCTTCATACAGTTGGTGATCACCCATCTCTAATTTATTCAGGTCTCTCTGCAGGCTGTGTCCGCCCTCAAGGGATTCAACAGCTCCTCCCAATTAAGTATTGTCAGCAAATTTACTTAGAATTCCTGCCAGTCCTGTGTCCAAGTTATTAATGACAATGTTGAAGATCACTGATTTCAGGATGGAACCAGCCTGATGTCCCACCCATTCACTATAACTTTGTGCCCCACCTGTGAGCCAATTGCTCACCCACAGAGTAACACAGACACTTTGTTTGTGTGACAGACACTTTGTCCAGAAAGAGACTGAGAAACACTATCAAAAGCTAGGCTGAAGACCAAAAAGGTTCTGTCTACTGGTTTTCCTGCTAATTGGTGTTTGATTGTTGACTTTTTCCTGCCCAAGTATCAGGGAAATGAACAACTGCAGTTTCTGGAAAAAAAACCTCCGCTGCAGTAAAGGCTCTCTGCTGTTCTGTTTCAGAACTACCTGATCCAGACTGAGCACAAGCTGTCTCCTGACCATCTAGGTTACTGCAGAGGTGCCGTGGGGCAAGCTCAGACTGGCATAATGCACAGTTCTGAGCACTGGACAAAAGAAAGAGCTTGCCTGAGTGGGCATGGGAAGGACCAGTGTGTAGCTGGTTCTCCAGACCTCTGGCAGATCCAATGTGCAGATGAGTGCAGCCTCCAAGTCATGTGCCAGCCAAGTATGGGAGACAGACATCACCTCCAGCCTTGGTAGCCTGGCAGGACTTGAAAGCACAGGTCTTGAACTACAGATAGTGGTTTTGCCAGGTTAATCCTTGCATCTTCTCATCTCTGGCTCTGCCCTCACAGTTGACATCTAGCCATCTGCTCTGACAAAACCCTAAATTCTCACAGGATGAAGTTACAAAGAGGAGACTTTCAACACTCCAATAACTTTCATTTGTCTTTGGGTTTTCTACAGGTTCACAGTCACCAACTGCAGCAATAACCAGAGTGATCCTTATGAAGCAAAGCCACAGCAGAGGCAGATCTTCAGGTACTTGGGAAGCACAGTTGGATGCACCTCTATAGTGATGAGGATAACACCTGGCAACAAGGCTGCCCTTATGAAAGCACCTCACACATCTGGCAGGTCAGCCACTGCCCTGCAGAGCCAATCTGCATGGTCCCACAGTGTATGCCACCTTGACAACCCTGACACCTATGCAGTACAGGGCACAGGGTTCTGCTGCTGCTACATCTGTACCAGAGCATGCAGGCATAGCAGAGCTCATGGAACATGAGCTGGCTTGGGTCCAGTACTAGTCCTGCTTCCTCAGTTCAGCAGTGTGCGTTCTGCTACAAGCCTTGTCCTTATTACTTTGTGCACAGCTCTAAAAAGGTACCATGACTTCATGGGATCGAGGCCAGAGCTTTGAAGTCTGTAGGGCTCCTTGGTGTTGCATGGGCTCAGTGACTTGAGTCTTCACTGGCAGGACATCCTTGCACCACCTTTTGCTGTGTGAAGATATTTGCAGTATCCAGGGGGGGAAAAAGGAGGAATGAGTGACATCAGGAGATCCACCTCTGACTGGGGAATCCAAAGAGTTCATCCCAAGGTGCTCTCAGGTTTGCTTTGTCAGCTACCCCAGTGCCAGGTATGCCTCAGTACACACACCTCCATAATCCCAGCCCAGCAGCCATCATCGCCCTCCTCTCAGTGGGCACTGCCTGGCTCAGAGCCTTCTCCTCAAGTTTCTGTCAACTGCCAGAAAACCTCCTGCTCTCTTGTCCCTGGTGGCCAGAGCTCACGTTTGGCAAGCAGAGCACAGCAATCCTGCAAGAAGACATGCTTAAACAGAGGAGCTGAATGTATCTCCTTCCTCTTCCAGCAATAATTCTGCTTCCTTTCCTCATTGTAGGTCCCCAGTATGAGTGCCTCTGCCTTGGCGCACACTGGATGCGCTCCTGGCACTGCTCAGCCCTGAGTGTCAGCTGGGAGCACATGCAGCCACAACATCAGGCATGATCCCTGATCCCAAACAGCACCAGCTGTCACCACCTCAACCCACTGGGACTCAGCAGAATGGGGTTTTTCTGCCAGCCCCAAGCCTCAAAAACCCACCCGAGCTGTGCATTACTCAGCAAGCCCCAGTCCTAACCACCATCCCAACAAGGAGAAGCCGTGCTCACTGTGCTGCCTGCTTGGGGGCAGGGGGTTGGCAGAAGGAGGGGTGACCCTCCTGTGGGTCAGAGAAGCTCGTGGCAGTCTCTCAGCAGGCCCCTGGGCAGAGGACCCATCCACAGGTGCAGAGATGCCCAGCAGAGCTCCCCAGGGAGCTCCAGTGGCATGCATGGAGGGAAAAGTTAACCCGGGCAGGCAGTGTGGACTCTGGGACGATGCACAGAAGGAATCCTTTCCTATCAAACATCTAGCCTTGAAATAGTCTGTGCGACCTCATCTGGCTCCCAGCGTACTCCAAACAAGTGGGCTGATGTTAAAACTCTGCTGCATAGGGTGGAAAAGCCTGGTCCACTTGCAGTGTGTTTTTGCCAGGAATATTGCCACTGGCTCCAGGCAGGAGTGAGTTTGGGCCTGAGGGAAGGAGAAGAGATGGAGGAGGAATCAACCTGCACTTCTCAAAGCCATACACCTGTCCTCCTGGAGGCAGAGGTAGTAAAGGGAGGACATCCAGACGGGAACAAATTGCCATCTGGAGCTATCTGCCTCCATAACTCTTTGTCTCTCTAGTACTTACTGTTTCTACAACAGGAGTGATTAGTGCCCTCACCAAGGTCAAGGCCTCCCTGTTCAAGGCACAGAACAGGCACAAGGAGAAACAGCTCCTGCCCTGATCAGCTGAACTGGAGAAGAGATCAAGGGCATGGGAAAGGGGGACAGAGGTGGGAAATAACTTGCCAGTCATGGCACGGGCTGGGAGAAGAGCTGGGATCATAGACACGGGTCTCTCCATCTCCCTTCCATCCCTCTCCCCCAGACCAGTGCCCTCGGCAGTGAAAGCACACATTCGCTCCTCCACAGCTTGGCGCGGCTGCAGAATTAATGAGTTAGGTCTGTGAATTAGTTAATTTCCAGGAACAGTTCTTTCATGACAAACACCACACAGCAGGCATTTTACATCTACAGCTACAAGAGCAGTCTCTAAGCCCACAACCCTTTGTCAAGAGCAAAAAAGAGAAAACAGTCAGAGTAGATGGAAAGTGACAGGATAAGGCAAGGGCAGGGAAAGATGGAAGCACTACAAGTTCTGCAGAAGACTGGAGGTTTCAAAAATGTCCAGTTATCTCCAGAATCTGCATGCTGCACACTTGTTTCAGCTAGATGGTAAAGAGGGTGGCTCAGGGCTACACAAAGCCATCTCTAGCAGTTACTGGGATTCAAACACATTAGGCTCATTACTCAATAATTAGGGAGCCCATCCTAGACCAGAAGTCACATCTTGACTCATTGGCTGAAGCTGAACGAAGCCCTTGCATTTCCAATCCCACTGGGACCACGGGGACCAGCAGTGTGGTGGCCTTAGCAGTACTCAGGGCCCCAGAGGTGAGGAGCAGACAAGGCAGAGGGAGGCAACTTGGAGCAGGGGCAGTGGAAAGGGACAACAACTGCAGCCCCCAGAGCCTCTGTGGAGGAGCAATAAGGAACACCGGGGCAAATATATCCTAGGGGAAGGATTCCTTTCAGGAGAAGAGAGGTTGCAAGAGGGGCACTCAGAACATAGGGCAGCTCCACCCATAAGCACAGCTGTGCTGAGCCAGCTCAAGGCTCTGGCCAGCCCTCTAGCCTGTCTCCAAGTGCCATGGGAGGACATGCTGGAGGACAAGAGCAGCCTTCCCAGGGGCAATCCTCCTATCCTGAGCTGAGCTTGCCAGCACAGGGATGGCAGTGGGTGCACAGCCTGTGCATGCAGAGCACCAAGTGAGCATGAGCAGGGCTGTGAAGGGCAGTGCTGCTGCACAGTTGTGGTGTACAACAGGCACAGGGGAGCTGCGACTTTGGTGAGCAGTGTTTCCACAGTGGGGAGCTGGAGAGGGATGGCAAAGACACAGGCAAGTGCCAGGCACTGGAAAAGAGGGAGACAAAGAAGATACTTCAGAATATAATGGAGGAGATTGATTAGGAATGGAGCAAGAGGGAATAGGTAGGTGTCTAGAAGATGACAAAGTAGGGAAGGAAGAATCTTTGGTGACAGGTGGTGGTGGAAGAACAAAGCAGAATGAGAGGTGGTGTGAGGAAGAGAGCGTGAACATAGGCTGAAATGAGAGACTGAAATAATGGTGGGGAGAGCACTCCTCAGACAGCCTTCAGAAAGGAAGTGACAAAGTGAAAAGGGGGAAAAAAACCAACATAAAATGCAAAGGGAAGAAGTGGATATTTTATCACTGAGTGTGAGTTGAAGCTGTTGTGCAGGAACCCAGTGACTGAAGAGCATAGGCAGAATGGTAACATCCCCTACATGTGCTTGCACACCACAGGCAAAAATAACCTGGGGATGCAAAGGCTGCCTGTTAAATTGGGGAGATGCCCAGAAGAATGGCCCACCACCTTTCCTACTGTGTTTTCTAGGTTGGGCCTAGAGCTCAGGCACCAATTCAACCCAGGCAAGAAATCCTGTGTCAGTGCTTCCTGCTTCCACAGCCTGCTGGGGAGGAACCTACTGCTCTGTGTCTGGGGATGCCAGCCTTGGAAATGCAGGAATCCTGCCTGCAGGGAGCCAGGGTGCTGAAAACATTGGGCTGCTTTGAACAATAAGGAGGTTCATCACCTCGCCTTCGGTGCTCTGCCTTTTGCCTAAACTGAAGGCTTAAAATAGCCACAGGGAGACAACACCAGCACTCTCAGGGTCTCCCTGGGCTCCCCAGGATAAATGTGAGGCTGGTCTCAGCACACAGAGAGGAATCTGAACACCATATCTGTGGTAGTGGTCCCTGCTTCAATGCTCTTACAAGGAGCATTTTATGTATTAAAATAAGATTTTCCCTGCAAACTGCCTTTTAACACTGCTGGCTGTTCAGCCTGGAAAACATGACTCAGGAAAAGGCTGTGGACACCTCCCTGAACAGAGGGGAGAGCAGTGAACATCAGAGAACAGAAATCACATCCCTTGTCATATAGACACCACCCAGGAAGGCCAGCCTGCCGCTGCTCTGGAGGAGGGCTTGGGCAGAGCAGGGTTTGTATGCTCTGCCACATGCAGCCTGTTTCCTTCCTTGAGAGGATCAAACACATCATTTACAGCTGTGATTATCAAAGCCAATCTTTTGGTCTCATTGGTCAAACTGGGGAAATCTCCCAAGTGCTTGTACTGCTAAAATAAGATCTTGTTCAGTGGAGATTATGCAGAACCATCTCTTTCCAGGCACATTTTGTTAGCAAGGGATTAACTAGGAATGTTGACATTTAAGTTGTTGTCACTGCATATTTGAGGCTGAGTGTACATTAATTACAGGGCAGCACAGCTCCCAGCCATAAAGCTCCTTTTTTAACAGAAGAAGGGGCCAAGGCTGTGCCTCCCCCTGTGTATGAAAGGGGTCAGAACTGTGAGGTGCTCCAGGAGGGATTTCAAGGGGGAAGATCAGGGGACAAGGGGAGACAGTCTGGTCCTACAGAGGCAGCCTCAGCTAGCACCATATTCTGGTGAATGGGGCAGTGTGCACTGATGGCAGACTGTCATTTTAGGCATCATCTTTTCATATTTAAGAAATTGGGCAATTACTAGCTGTTCTTTGATTGGTTCTTTGATAAATATGGCAGAACCATATTTATCTCTGAAAGGGAAAAAAAAAAAGATAAAGAGAAAGGATAATGTCACTTTGGTGACTTGGTTTGTCCTCTTGGGGCTTGGATGGCAGGTAATGTTCAAGGCCGTGCTATCCTTTATCCAGCCTGGACATTTCAGATGACTGAACTAAACCAGCTCAAAATATCTGTACAGCCATCCATCACATCTCATTCACACTGGATTTCAAATCTCATTATGCTCCAAAAAGGCACAGTCAGAAATCCACAATTTTGTTATTGTCCTAGAATTTCCAGCACAAATGCATCCAAAATGCCACAAGAGCAAGGGTGCCTCGGCACACGGACATATGGCAGGAACAGAAAAAGCTGCTCCGCTGCAATTGTTCATCTCCATTTCATGGAGAGAGCTGCACAGGGGGAGGGCTGAGTGCCGGGGAGAGGAACAGACAAACACGCCAGGCTACACAGAGCTGACAGAGGGAGCAGGACGAGAGGGAGAGCAGGGCAGCGAGAAAGGCGTGCAACTCGAGGGAAGAGACACCAACAACGGCACGCACCCCCGAAGGAAAGGAACAAAAACAGAGGGAGGGGGGTAACTGGAATGCAAATAAAGGGGAAAAGGCGGAAAAAGGTAGGAGCAGGGAGGGAGGGAAAGAAGGGAAGGCGAGGGATGCGCGCTCGGGTGCCGCGGCCAGCCCCGGCCCGCGATTGCCCCCTGCGGGCCGGGCGCGGTGCTGCGGGCGGGGCTCCCCCTGCAGGGCGGCACCGCCGAGCCTCCAACCCGGGAGTCCCTCCGAACGCCCCCATCCCTGGGGTCCCTCCGAGCCTCCAACCCGGGAGTCCTTCCGAACACCCCCATCCCTGGGGTCCCTCCGAGCCTCCAACCCGGGAGTCCTTCCGAACACCCCCATCCCTGGGGTCCCTCCGAGCCCCCCAACCCGGGAGTCCCTCCAAGCGCCCCCATCCCGGGGGTTCCTCCGAGCCCCCTAACCCGTGTGTCCCTCCGAACACCCCAATCCTGGAGGTTCCTCCGAACGCCCCCATCCCAGGAGTCCCTCCGAACCTCCCAACCCAGGGGTCCTTCTGAGTCTCTCCATCCCGGGGGTCACTCCGAACCCCCCCATCCCGTGTGTCCCTCCGAGTCCCCCATTCCAGGGGTGCTCTCGAACTCCCCCATCCCGGAGGTCCCCCGAGGCCCCTGCCCCTCCCTGCTCTGTGCCTTCTCTGAGTCTGGCGGCCCCGCTCCCGCAGCCCTTCCTTCCTCCCTCCCTACTGCCGCTTGTCAGAACCCTGTAGCTGCAAGCTGCTGCCCCAATCTGGAGGGAGCCCCGTCTCCTCCATAAGAGGAGCTTTCTGGATAGCTGAGACCCTCCTCGAATGGCAGTGAGGTGGAGAAGCAGCTTTTGAGGAGAGACTCGGAGAGGGCTGATGTATGCCCTGTACCACCGCCAGGCAGCGAGGAAGACGCTGCCGGAGGAAGACGGGCACAAGCTTGCAGCCCGCAGCAGTGGCAGTGCTCGGCCTGCCCCGTACCTTTACCTTTGCACATGTAATCCAAGGAGGACCCATGGGGGATCACAAAACCCTGGCAGAGGGACTGGGGCACTACGATGAGAAAGGCCACCAGAACTGAACAGCTCGTTACTCCTACCGCAGTAGAGAGGGGCATCCGCACTTTTAAGGATGACATGGGGTGGCCATGGAGGTGTCTTGAATCTTTAACCGAGTAGTACAAGCTTTGGGCGTTTTTCCCTTTCCTCCGTGTGTAAGGGACTCCCACATTCCTCCTCGTCCTCCGCCAGGCTCGGCCGGGTGCTGGGAGCCCTTGGCCGAGCGCCGGGCGCAGCAGCAGCGGCGGCAGCTGGGGGTGTTTAAGTGTCCCCCAAGGCCCTCCCGCCTGGGCGCAAAGTGGAGAAGCAACTGCCTGTTTACAGTGGGAGGGTGCAAATTGGCCTTCGGGGAGAGCAGCGCCGCTCATCTCCCTGCAGCTCGGCTTGGGCGGGAGCGGGGGGGAGACCTCCAGCTGAGGAAAACAACCAGGAAGGCGAGTATCTGCCATTTCCTAGGGGGAAAGGATTCAGAGGAGAGCTGTCTGAGTCTATTAACTGATGCTGGTTCCTGTGGAGAGATGGTGGCACACTGGTTTACTTCAAATAGTCTGTTTCCATCTCTAATACCACCTTCAAGTATTCAGACCCAGAAACACAGAACTCCCTTCCTGCTACCTTCTATGGCATGTCTCTCACAGAGGATTTTATTTTCCTAACGGGAGACACGAAGCAGGGTTTGCAGTAAATGAAAAGAACCGTGTCCATTTGCATGGTTGCATAATCACGTTATACAGGGATCTTTCTGACTCTGGAGAGGAGAGAGAGAGAGAGAGAGAGAGAGAGGAAGAGAAAAGTGGGACGTCATGAGCGGGAGCTAAAAGCCAGATCTCTCGATGAGATCAAGGAATAGATGTGAAGTCAGTCAGATGGAGAAATGTCTGGATGGCTCTTCCAAACAGTGAGAGTCGCAGGCTTAGCTCAGAACATAAACAAAGCAGGATGTTTCTGGGGGCTGGGCTAGGTTTTGTATAAACTCAGTTTCCTCTTCCATCATTGAAACCGGATGAGAAGAGCAGCCTGTAGCCAGGATCCTCTGCCTCTTTGCTGAGGGCTTACACAGGGCTCAATTCCCAGGGTGCTCAGGCCAGCACCTTTCACCAACATCATATTCACTGCTGACTGAAAGAAAAATCACTCACATCATGCTGCTGAATGAGAAGCTCTATTTCCAGAATACACATTTGCCTCTTAGTAAATGGTAATTTACCAGCACTGGCAATATTCCCTTTTGGATCCCCTGGTGACTGTTGATTAGTCCAAGCCTCAGCCCAGGGTCACCTGAACCGCAGCCCTCCGAGAAAGAAAGCTTCACTCAAAATATAAATGCTATTAAAACAAAAGGACAATTTTCACAGAAATTACATATTCTCTGAAACATGGGAAACAAAAACTGGACAAGTATATCCTTTCCTTTATAAGGATAAGTAATTAATTTGGAAATCTAGCATCACTAATTTACTATCCTGTTACCCTAAAATGAGCACCTCCCATTCCTTACTCCATTATTTGTTCTGATGTGAGTAGCAGGAGGCTAAGAACATCTCCATAAACATTTCATGGTCCACTTTGTAACTCAAGTACTTTTGTGAAATTTTAAAAATCTAGGACATTTAGCCATCCAAACCATTTGAAATGCTTAACCATCTGAAGGATTTCTCAGCTGCTTCCTCGAGTGCAAAGTCAAACATCGCCTATCCTGTGGAAAAGGGAGAGTGGGAGGACATGTTTTTTACATGTTGTACCTCTTCGCCTCCTTTGCACAGTCTGATTTCTTGCTCGCTGTGTAGGTAACAGATACAGTATTTAAAGGAGATGTATCCTCAGCCAGAGAGGACAAGGAAGCAACAGGTGCCCAATCTAAATTAACTGTCTCACCCTTAGGAGCAAAGCTGCCATCACCAGTCCCGAACTTGTTACAAGTAATAAAAGGCTAACCTGAGAAGCACAAGAGAGCCTTCCCTCCCTGAGCAACCTGCAGCATATGGCAGCAGGAACCTGCAGGATTTCCCATGGCACAGAGCATGACTGCCAGGGGCTGCCTTCCCTTTGATGCCTGGACCTTTTTACATCTTTTGGGAAGTGTGAGGGGGCAACAGGCGAAATGCAAACCTAGCCCACTGTGCTCACATTAAATTTCTCAATATGTGGTGTTTGATGTGAGTGGGATAACTGTCAGACATTGCCTCTAGAGGACATGTTCCTCAGTGGGCTTGGACTGCTAGAAAATCCTGCATTCCTCCCCCAAGCCAGGCAGCTCCTGGTTACCTGTCTCTGCACTGCTGTGCCACATTCTGCCTGCTGCAACTGTAGCGTAAAAATTGGGGCATCTATCTGTACCTCTGTGCTCCAAATAGACACAGTTTAGCTAAGGACATCTCCTTTCACGTCCTCACTGCAGCTGTGAGTTCCCAAGAGAAGCACCTAAACCTCCCATGGACCATGAACAGTCCCAAGAGTGGGACTGAAAAGTAAGCTGAGAGGAATACAGTGCCACGGAAGGGATACCTGAGATACCTGCAAATGATCTAGTGGAGGCTCTGGAAGAAGACTAGGAGCTCTGGAAGCTGACTAAAAGGTACATACAGATGCTGGTTGCAGCTGCAAACTACTTGACATAAACCACTAGACACTGGCAGTAGAAAGTGTGGGTCTTACAGATTTTGCAGAAAATAATATATTGCAAACTTGTTGCTTGAGATGTGAAAGGCCAAGTTATCCACAACATAAATGATGAACAGGACTTTTACATCAAATTCCCTGCTATGTCAAGAGGAAGAATGAGACACTATTTTTTTAATTATGAGAATGTTCTTTTTTGCCCTGTATTGTGCCACGTACACCTTACACACCGAAACAGGGATCAGGTACTAAGTAGGGGAAAGCTTCAAGCAGGACTCTGTAAGAGGAGAAAGGGGTTAGCCTAAAGTTGGGAAGGGGAAGAACTGGGGAGAGAAGGTAACTTTATCTCAGCTTGCTCAGAAGCTTCTGCTTTGTTTGTGGCTGAGCATGTTTTCTGGATGGCACCCATGAAACAGGTACAGAAGAGCAACCAGGAACAGGCTCACTCCAACTAAAGCAAGATCCATGTGGAGCAAAGCTGTCTGAGCAGGAGAGCTCCAGTAGCATGTAGCACAAGTGTGGAGCTGTTAGGAATTGCTGGTGGCTAAGCCTGACATTAGAGAGCACATACTAAGGAGCTCACCAAGCCACACAACCTTTCCCCACTGCAAACTCACTGTGCTATTCAAGATATGCAAGTGGTGTAAACACCAGCAGACAGCCACAACACCATCAGAAGCCACGAGAGCCAGCAGGAGCACTCTGTGCCGGGGTAAGTCCCAGTGAATCAGAGCTGCGTGATGCAGCCAGAGGAGGAAATGGTTCTCGTGTTTTGAGAACGTTTGCCAGTGCAGCTGGAACAGAGGTAGGCAAACTGCAAATGCCAATGGAACAAACTGCCAAGGCAGTAACACTTGGGTACACCAAGGCTGCTCTAAACCCAAGTATTTTCCTCATCAGTGTCACTGCAGAGATGCCCAGAACTGCCAGGAAGAGTAACATCTGAAGGGAGATGTGGTCTGGAAACCCTCAGAAATGAATATAATTGTCAAGCATTGATTTCCCATTTATGCTAAGATTTTTTTTTTTTACTACTGGCAAAAAAATAATCAGTAGACACAGCGGGAGTACCCTGTGGGGAAAAAAATAGCTTTTCTGAAGAAGTTTATAAATAATGGTTCAGGTCTCCTTCAAATTGACATTGAATCAGAAGAAATAAATGGAGCTACTCCGATTTGGTAAGGCAGTGATCCTATTGTTTTAATGTCATTTTGTTTTAATGATGTTGGAAAATGATAACAAATTGGCTCCCTCTGGTTTGGATTTTTCCAGACTGGCACAGGACAGATGCAACAAATGAAGAATGCCAGTAGGACTATAAATGGAATAAAACTGTAGTTCCTACACTCAGCTATGCCTGTATCTCACATAGCAGAACCAAAAAAAAAAAAAAAAAAGAAGGGAGGAGGGAGCTATGCTGTGCTTGGAGTTAGGGCTTGTGTTAGTTAATTTAGGGTAAGATACATCTCAGAGCACTAAAAATCCTCAGGGCTTAGCATTAACTTGAAAAAAATTACCTTATCTCTGGAAATGCAGTGCTAAGGGCACCCAAAATAAAGTGATTTTTGTCATGCAGTGCCACTGCTGACCAAGAGCATGGTTATAGTTAGGCCATTTTGACATTGGAGACCAAGGACACTGCCCTCTCCTGCCAGCCACCATGGTAATTCCCAATAGCAGTGGGAATCCATCACTTCATTTTCAGATATCTGCATCTTTGGTTTAACCTTGAGCCTGACTTGCGAAATTTCTATTCACAGCACATCAAACAGTTACTTCCATCCATCCATCCACAATAGTTTTCTATGAAGTTTACAATTTCCATCTTCATCAACATGTTTTCCAAAGATGTGCATTTCATATGAGGTGGGTTCTGCCTTGTCAAAGATCTCATGCTCACTGATTCCAGCCAGTCTCAATATATGCTCACATGTGTATTTATTTTACTTAACCTTAAAGCAAAGCAGCTCAGCTTTGTTGTGTAGACGATCCTTATATTTTCTTGGTTTTGAGAATTTGTATACAGATAAACAACATTCAGGATCTGACATTTCACTTTGATTGCAAGTTGCTGTAATTAAGAACCAAAGCTTTATGAATTTTAATCATCAGCTGTAAGTGGTACATTATCTCTAGTTCACAATGAAAGCAATCAAGTGGACAAGATATTTTTAGAGACATTACTGTGGTAATATTACATTAAGTAGTGGTTAGTACACTATTTTCACACCCAGTGATTTCACACATTAATGCGGCTATAGATCAGCATTAATGACAAGAGAAAGTTATTTTTCAAGTAGCTTGAGAAGGGTGGTTAAAAGAGCTGCTGGGGATTTACACTCCAGCAGCAGGAGGGGCACCTCAGCAGGGCTGCAGCTGAAGATGCTCCAGCAGCAGGAGCTGCTTCCACTTCTGCTGGAGACCGAAGCAGGAGCCCCTGAATGGATACAGGTTAATGACAGGGGCAGCATTTCCTCCCCGCTCCTCAGAAGGGAAGAAAGGACAGGAGGGGAAAGCAAGGTAGAGTACCCTGGCACTGAATCCACTGAACCTTGGAGCTGGTGAGATGAATAACAGACCACCTCTTGCCTAAAGCTGCAAGACACCGTTCCCCCCCTTTCAAAGAGGGCGCAGTAAAGAACAAATCAGAAACACCCTATGGCTAAAAGGTAAAAAAAAAAATATCCAAAAGAACCCCCAGGGAGTCTGGCACATTTTAAAGTTTCGGTGTATGCTACTACACGTGGATACAATGTTGTCTAGATAAACCTGTAAATACAGACATTTCTTCTTTCAAGGTAGGAGAGACTAATGCACAACTCACAGGGCCCCAAAAGGAGCACATTTAAGTATTATCGTCCTGCTGAAGGATGCCAGTTCATCCAAAAATTATTTGCCTGAAACTAAAACTAATTAGAAACACTGTTCTGGGAAGGAGAAATTCTTCCTTCTTCCTGGAGTCTCAGATCTGGGATAACAGAAGCTCCAGCAGCCTCACCCCAGACCTGCAGGCCATTTTATTTTACTGCAGAGGTCCTATGGGGGTGGCAGGGCTGGGATTCAGAGGGCTCAGCAGCCAGCTGTGCCAGGGAGAGAGTAGATGACAAAGAGCTGTATGTGTGTCACAGTGGCAGACAGCTGTTGTTCACTGCATCTTGGATTCTATTGGAAATGCCCTCAGAGAAAGCCAATTTGGCTCCACAGAAGGTGGCACTTGTGGGCTGATGCCTCTGCAGCCAGAACATGCTGATACCAACATCATTTGCAGCTCCAGTCCAAACCACCTGCTTACAGAGGGCAGCTGTTGACAACAGGAACTCTCTCTGGCATCCACATAGAGTGATACAATGGCCCCTTCTGCTGCTCTTTCCTACACAGCATCAGTTGCATTCCAGTAACAGGCCAGCCCTCAAATTCAGTCCAGAATTTTTGTGTGTCAGTGTAGAAAGGTTGGACCACTGCTGCTGTGTGATATAGAGAACCGGTATGGAAGTACCAATCAGACTTTAGGTATGCATTAAAACGGCCCTTTCACAATGTTTGCCTTCTTTTGTTACAGGGTAACCCAAGCAGCTCTTTATTAAAAACAACCTGAAGTCGGAGCACTAGGCTCTGCACCCCACAGCAGGAGAGGAATCTCATACTTGAGCAATAGATAATGCCCTCTGACCTGCTTGTGCACTGAAGAATTATTTCTTTCTCAGGATCCCATAGATACCTCCAGAAAGCAGCCTTAATTGCATACCAGGGCCTATAGGACAGACTATATCCACTGAAGTGTCACCACAGTACACACCAGGACTTTGCAACTTGGAGAAAAGGAATGTTGAAATAAGGTACAGACAGAACAGGAAATATTCTACCTGAGGAGCTGAGAAAAATACATGCTGTTAATGCACCTTACATAAAATCCTGTATGCTGTTTGCTCACTGGCCAGATTTCCACGCTCTGCTGGGCTGTTTCTATGTGGAGAAGACATCAGCTGCAGCAGCAAAGCTTTTCTTGATACATAGCCTCTGTCTTCTGTTCCAGTCCCATTTCCATACACCCTGTAAAAATGCAAAGAATGTGGTTTCCCTGTACAGAAATTGGAGTCTGCCTCTGGAGCAAGCTCTTGTTCCTCCCTAGGCAATGCTCCCAGCTCTTCCCATGGACTTTCCAGCTGGCACTTCCACAGCTCCCTATCATGTATTTTTCAAACAGGTCATTTGAACCAATGGTACTTTGTGTCAGGGCTCTGGCTTCATCAGTGTCCTCTCCCACTATGGGAAAGAAAATGAAACTGCTTCTTCATTAGTTCAGATGGGGGATGATTTTCATATCCGTTTATGCCTGTAATTAAAAACATAATGATAGGAAAACTCTATGATAATAGAGGATGAGGTGTCTAAAGGAGCAAGAGGTTTCTTGATCATCGATCCAGACCTGTACACATGGAAAGGTGTGTACTTACATCACGCAGGGCTTTCTTCACTGCCTCCTTTTGCTTTTCCAGAGTCAGTTATGTGTTAAATGCAAATTTGTCATCAGTTGGCACACACAGAGGTGTCACTGCTAAGTGTGAGAGACACAAAGAACAGACACCTTTCTGTCATTCCCTTATATCAAAATGTGAATTCCCTTCTTTGGACTTCTATGCAAACTGGGGCTCAAGTCAGTTCCCTGTTTCTGATGGTGCCACACCTGGATGCTCAAGGGAATATGTAAGATGTCCTCGAGGCACACAAAATCTGGGAAGGGACCTCTGAAAATTTCCCGTTTCAACCCTAATCAAAGAAACTTCAATTAGAGCAGCTTGCTTAGGCCTATATCCAGTCAGATCTTTAATATCTTCATGCACAGAGACTTGGTAATCTCTCTGGACAACCTGTTCCAGTATTCAACCCATCATCACAGTGAAAAACAAATAAAGGGGAAAAAAAAAGTGTTTTTCAGGTAAAGCTTTTGTTTCACCTTGTGCCTGTTGCCTCTTGTCCTTTCACTATATACCATGGAGTCTGTCTCTGTCTTCTTTCCATCAGGCATTTATGCACATGGATAAGATCACACCCATCTCCAGTCTGGACAGTCCCAGGCCTCTCAGCCTTTCCCCACATAAGCGCTCCAAGTCTGTAACTATTTTCCTGGTCCTCTGCTGGAACTGTTCCAGTACCCCATGTACATTTTGTACTGAGGAGCTCAGGACTTGGTATCACTCCAGATGTACCTCATCAGTGCTCCCTTGACCTGCTGGTGATGTTTTTTCAGGATGTTGGGTTTTCTTTGCCACAATTGCACACTGCTGGCTTGTGTTCATCTTGGTGTCCACTTGGCCCCGTGGGTTCTTCTCTGCAAAGCTGCTTTCCAGCCTCTTAGTCCCTGGCCTGTTCTGGTGGCTTGGGGTTATTCCTGCCCAGGGACAGAGCTTGGCATTTTGCTTTGTAGAACATCATGAGACTCCCACTGGCCCATTTCTCCAAGCTGTTTAGATCCCTTTGAACAGCAGCAGAACCATTTGGGATAATCTGCCTTCTACAGAGAGTCTTCCTGATTCCAAACAGTTGGAGGTTGTCTTAAGTCTGGAAGGCATCACTATCTTGAGAAATTGAAGCCCTCCTGTTGGGCCATTTAAATGTCTAAGCACCCTTAGAAGTGTGTCTGAGAAGGACTTAACTACGTGCAGATCATGCCACCAGTACGAGATCATTGTGCAACCCGAGAGTCAAAAGCACCAAACCATGAGGGCTTTTATCTTAAGCAGATCATCTCCCTTTAAACATTTATGGACTTGAGGGCTAGAGCACAAACCCTCTACAATCTATGAATAAATTCTGCTGTTAGGCATTCTGTGCTTGCCCAGCCCATGGACACTTTTCTTACTAAAAGATTTGAAACTTGGAATTTTCCACAATATGCAAAAATTATTGTTCTTGACCGTCAGTTGGAGGAGAGGGAAATTTCATATCCAGGGAAGCTACTGCTCCTTCTCCATCAAACAGGAAAGATTTTTGTAGACAATTCTCCCAGAACTTGTATTATTCAATATTTTCATTAATACAAGAACGAAGAAACAGAGGCTGAACTTATTAAACTTTTAGATAGCATGTTTTTGGGAGAGGGTGCAAATATGCTGGAAAACAGACTTAGTATTCAAAACATCTTTGATTATCTGAGAAAGTCTGGGAAGAAAAAAAAGGATGGAATTCAAAAAATACATGTAAAATGCTACAGTTGCTTAGGACAAATTAGCTATTCAAATGTAGTAGACAGGCGTAGGACTGGCTACATGGGAGTTACAGTGTCAGCATTGGAAGGTAGGACTTGAACTCACAAGGAGAGCAAGTCCAAAATGAGCCCAAAACTGCTACAAGTCTGAGCAAGCTCCATCATTGCATGTCTTTAAGAAAAGGGCAAATGTTAGTCAAGAATGGCAGACAGAGCTGTCAGATAGAGGAATGGACTAGAAGACATTCCAACATAGTCTTCAGTCCTATTTTCTGACTCTTCAGTGATATCATATCTGATAAGAAGAAAAGTTTCACAGCTTGTTTCAGACTGATGGATCTCTGAACCTGTACCCCTTTTAAAACAGACCTAGTTCTCTGATGACAGGAGGTGACAAGAAAACCAACTTCTGCTTTTGGAAGTCTCTTCCAGAAGCTCTGCTCTCTGATCAGCAAAAGCCTTTCTCCAATTTTCTACCTCAAGGGAGTCAAAAGCAGCTTTTCTCCTTACCTTACGGCCGATGTCATTTAAGGAGCGTAGGGGGATGCAGAGTGCAGTGGAAGACTAAGTGTAAAAGAGTTCACCTCTGCTAACTGTTCAAGTCAGTGAAACTGGCATAGGGATTAAGTTAGCCTACACACTTTCTTCATGGCAAATTGTCCTCAGAAACCAGGCTGTTCTCTTTCCTCAACTCATATAGACATGAGTGCTGAAGAATCCAACAAGTTTATAGACCAAAAACTGTAGCAGACCTGAAGGAAACCTACTATAAGCTAGAATATGTAATTTTTTCAAACCACATTCTCTAAAATACCAGAGTTTTGGTTTGAATTTGCTTCTCCCTGACTTTAATACAAGCTTTAGCTGGACCAGACAGAACATTCAAAATGTCCAGCTAGGAGAGCTATCACTGTGAAAGTAAAGCCTAATTCTGGGAAGACATGATCTAGGTAATGCTTTGGAGACCCTCTGTCCTATTAAACATGGAGTAAGAAATTGTCCATATTACTGCCACTTGAGACCCAGATCTTATAAAGTTCAAGGAAACTAAACTAATCACCATTAGAAAACAAGGGTCAGTAAGTGATAATTAAGTAGCTTGGGGATCTATTAAAAACTTTAGAAATCAATGTTTACACTGTATAGTTACAAATTAGCTGCAATGGGCATTGTTAAGGAACCATTTTTATATGACAAACACTGAATGTGTGCACATTAGAAGAGTTCTCCCGTGATTAGAAATCACAGCACAACTCATTTTATCCCATCCCTAAATTAGAAAGTTAATGCCTCGGTTTATTAGCAGAAGGAAATTCTATTACATTCAAGCAATGCTAGGACAGAAAAGCATGGATTTTGTGCAGCTCTGCAAAAAAGTTGTAACAAAGATGCTCACAATTACAGTTCCATGCTTCAATGATGTAACAACTTCAATGACTGAATGTCTGTGGAGTCACAAACATCTAGGAATTCTCCAGCAATTATGGCCTTAAGGAAGCAACATAGCTGCAGCAACGACAGTGGCAGTGACAAGCACTGGGACTTCATGAGGAAACAAAGCCCTCTCAGTGCTCAGCACATTGTACCTGAACACGCCTTTTGCTGCCGGCTGAAATAGCATGGAAGAGCTCCCATGTTCCATGTTGTCCAGGAATGCCTCCTAACCAGGAACCCCAAAAAGCTCTGCAGGGATCATTGTCTGAGCTCTGATCAGTGCTGTTCACACAAGCTCTGCACAATGGCACCTCCCCCAAGAGCTTCTGGAAAGTACAGATCCCCAAAGCTTTTCTAGGGACACAGGTTCAACTACACCCAGCTAACAGACATGACAAGTACATACAAGGTTCCCCTAAGAAATGTCCTGTTGCCACAGATGTCCCTTATTCTAACCCATGTCTTCTGGAGAAGCCATCCCATGGTTAGTAAAAAGCCCACTAAAAAGATGCTTATTTTTCTATCCAACAGCCACTCTAAGCTGACACCAGCATGGAAGGCAGCAATTTACACTCTCCTACTGGCCTGTGGAATTTGGGAAATGTGAATCTATTCCTCCACTGCATGCACTGCCTAAAACAACAACCCCCTTCACGTGATCACAAGGTCTGCACAGAGCACACCCCATCTTCAGCTGTTGAGTCTCTCTGTTACTATGCATCTCTATCACTTGTGAAACACTGCCAATGCCAGGCTGCAAAATCACACCACGTTTTTGTTCCACTTTTCCTGTTTGCTTATCTCAACAAAGCCACCCTCACCACTATATCAGTTTCTGCTAGCACAGATGTAACAATCCACTACAACTGAGTAGGGCCAGGAGTGCAACAGATTGACACTGCCCCCTTCCTGGCAGAGTTTTGGCATCACTTTCCACTGCTGTGGTAAGTTTAGGCACCAGGGATTAGCTGGGGTACACATAAGGTTGCACAGACCTGCAGTCCATTGACAGACATGTTGTTATGAATATGGAATCCACTATTAAGAGATACCAGCGACCTGCTCCCTTACAAAGCTGTGATGTCTACCCTCAGAGACTACCCTGCAATATGAAAATGGCTGCTCAGGATTCCCATAACAAGCTGATGCCAGCCTGCTTCCCTGACTTCCTTCCAGAGGGTGAGTGTTTTCCACCAGCATGCACTCCTCCATTTCACATCACTTGTATTTCTGACTATTGAGGGAGGCAGAGATGTCTCACGCTGCCTTCAGGCTCTAAATGGCTTTCTGTGTCTTTATTTTCCTGCAACACTTCAAGAATCAGTTTTCTTCATGCCTCAGAGAAGTGGTATCTAAATCGTTTTAAACTGAAACAGGGACAGAATAAGCAGTGCAAATCATTTTCTAGTAGAACCTTAATTACATCCTGCAGTGTCTCGTCCTCAGCAAACCACCAGCAATAAAATTCTGCATTTCATTTTAAAACCGACAAGGCTGGGTTTTTCTATTTTGTTTTCCCCAACTGACATATCCATAATCTAGCCTGGGACTTTGTTCCACAGAATTTTTGTCAAAGGCTCTAGAGAGTGTGCCTGCTACTACTAAATCTTTCTCAGGTTCGCATTCAATTTACAAGTTACACAACTGTAGCTAAAGAAAGAGACGTTCTGTTTGCAGGAAGGTGTTTGCCAGATCCCCACTGGCAATGGCAAAAAGTGATTTATGATCAGTTTTAGTTAACATGGCCTCTCAAACAGATTTTTAAAAGTCTTTACAGCCATGGCCTAATGCCAAGGCTTTTTCTATAGGACTGTGCTCAATTTCAGCTTGTGGTGATGTCCTGTGACTCAAATGCAAAAGAAAAGGGGTACAAATATTGAATACATCCTCTTGATGAAACAAAGGGCTTTTAATTTTCAAAACACCCTCTCCCATGCTCCACCACTACAAATTTGCCTTTTCCAGGCATTTTCCAGTTTTTGGTTTGTGCAGGGGTGTTGGTGACTTTAGTCCCTCAGTTCACAAGATGCTCACAATTACATTTCCATGCTTTGATAATTTAACAACTCCAGTGACTTAATGTTTATCTAAGAATTCTCCAGTGATGGGGGCCTTCAGGAAAAATAGCAGCAATGACAAGTGCTGTGTCTTTAGGAGGAGCCAGAACTCAGTTCATCCTACTGTGCAGGAGTCCTAGGTTTTCTTAACTCCTCCTCCTCCTCCTCCTTATCTGTACTGTTTTTAAGGGGTACAAATAAAAAGCCTTAGATATATATACCTGGCCCAATGTTTATAAGTGTATTTACATACTCAATTCACATTAAATAGGTGTCCCTGTTTGGGGCTGCTACACCCTGCTGCCGATGTGAAAAAAAATTTATGATATTGTCATCACTGTCATGAGCACAGGAATCCTCTGGCATGGACAAATCCCTCAAGGGATGAAACCACTGCAGTTCTTGTATCTTCTCCCAAGCACCAGATGCAGTTGGTTTGTGTTGCTCACACAGCATGCACAACTACTTAAACTTTGACCTCAGGCTTGAGTTACAGATGTCTTTCCCACTGTTTCTTGGAAGCTCCATTGTTTCCTTTGCCTTGGCAAATCCTCAGGCTGGGTTGAGGGCTGGGTTACTGACTTCCTTCACTGGCACACTCTGATGGGGTTTCATCAAAACCAAAGTCTGGGATCTCCAGCACTGTTTTGCCCAGTCCAACCCCAAGGTTCTGCAGACCCTGCAGAGTCTTAGTCTGAGCCTTCATTCATGACCACAAGCCTTACTGGGTGTCCTATTCTGGCACTAAACTTCTCTGCAGTGCTTCAGTTGCTGTAACACTTTTATAGTTCCCCTCCTTTGCATAAAATAATTGAATATTCAATATCAAACATCCCCAAGCCATGTACTGCAGTTGTGGCCAGCCCTGAATCCTGACAGCCACAGTCCAGCACCTCCACAGGGCTGCATGGTATGGGACACTGCTCAGAGGCAATGGGAAAAGAAGCTCCACAAGGATCTCACCAACAGGAAACAATCTTGACTTTCCAGAAGGTGTGTGACTTCTTATGAGAAAGACTGGACCCATCCCCAAGAGCCCTGGAAGTGTCAGTCACAGGTTTTGAAGCTCAGCAGCCTGTACAGCTTCCTTCTTCCCTCTGCTGAGATGGCCATTCTCACAGGAAATATTCCCCATTATTTGAGGAATTCAGAAAGCCTAGGACTTCCATTTGGCACAAAAGGATGAATTAAAGGAGAACAGCTCCCACTGCCATCCCTGCTCAAGAGATAACAGCAAAGAAAAGCCAGACCACAGCTCTGAGAGAAACTCAACATGTAGGAAGTATGTTTTCTTCAACTCAATCTTATAAGCAGCTTGGAGAACCAAACTCTTTCCCGAGCACCCTTCTTCTAACCTATGTTGAATATGCAAAACAAGGACACCAGATTTACAGCCAAGTGATTTTCCACTCCAGGCACATGGAGCAGGATGAAAGAAAATTTGTGGGTGTTTATGCTTGATTTGGCAGAGAAAAAAAATGAGGGAGGGGCTGTGTTTGAGGGAGGGTATCAAAGATCAGAGCCAGATGCTCCTGCACGAAGCTCTAGATTTACAGGAAATTAAGAAGGTAGAGAAGGTGAGGCAAACGCTGTGTTTGAAGTGAGAGTCAAGGGGTTCTGAGGCTTACAACCATCCAAGGTGCTTGGGGGGAACTACAGCACATGCCAAAACCACACCACAGTGGCCTGGGGTGCTTTCATTATACAAAGCCTGGGAGAGCAAAGGCTGCAAATGTAGCTTCAAAAGGAGCTTCATCTTAAAGTCTTAGCTCTCAGGGCCTATTAAACATTTATGCTGACTGCCACTCCTACTATTTGCTTCAGAGAAAGTACCCAAAATAACCTTTGCTACAGAGCGAACTACTACAGCTCTACTGGCTGTGTAGGAGACTAGCAGAGAGCTGTGAGAAACAAACAGAAATGGTGTTGGAAGAGTGCGCTGATGTCTCTATTCAGTCAGCCAGGAAAGAAGCAGGAAAATCTGGCCTGGAACCTGAGAGGGAAGACAGAAAACTTTTCTAGAACTAACGGGTGGATTTGCGATGTAGAGATGGCTGAGACTGAGTGAGGCCAGTGGAGACAAAGATAGATATTTAAGAGTATTTACAATTTTTTGGTTTTACCTCACTAAGGTTCACGCTTTTAGGGGAGTCTTCAGACCAGCCTCTAGTTGGATCTGTGACTCCTACAGCTCTGAGAAGGACTGTAGAGGAAAAGAAAGAAAGCAGATCCCTATGCAGAAATCAAAAGGAAGACAGAGGATCTCGAGGAGAAGATGAAAAGAAGGGGTGAATTTTCCTGATTTGTTTAAAAAATGTTTGGCCTTGCAACAAGGGTTTAGGATGAGACAGTCAGAAGTACTCAAGGTTTTCAGTCTAGGAAGTTGCTACTATTAATAGCAGATAATACACAAAGATTCACTCATTCACTCAAAGGGACAACCCTGGCAGAGGGCTGTGCTGGCACTAGCACCTTTCAAGGTCCCTTAAAGTGACTTATTTCAATGGGTGCACACATGATCCCACAGACTTTGCCCTCTAGTCATGCAGACAGGGGTTGATCCCAATATTCACTTGTGACCTTGCACAGAGTGAGCAGACTTGGTGCCTGGATTTTATCAGCTCTTGCAAATTCAGTAGAACTACTGGTCTCTGGAATTCAGCAGTCCTTGGGAAACCTTCACACTCCTTGTCAGCACATGCTTTTCCTCTTTAGTCTGTTTTCTGGTAATCATTTCTCCACCCAAATCTACAAATACCTACAGGACCAATTCTGTTTCACGCAAAAGAGGCCTTTATGACTAGAGGAGTTGGAGGCAATTGTGGCTAATCAGAGTTCACTCTATAGAAACTTAGCGTAGATGTGGCTCCTGTCTATTAATGAGCAACCACAACTCCTCTTCCTGAAATCTGAACCACCAAGCTAGGAAAAATGAATGCTTAATGTTCACATTGGAATATACAGACCCTATGAAGATGGTATAGACCTTCCCAAATTCAGCCTTTTAAAGAAACATTGATTGAGTGGTCTGAATTAATGTTTGGATGGTATTTGCTTATCCCCAGCCTCACTGACCTACGTTAATTTGGGTGCTTATCAGCATGGGTAGTGCATCTAGCACCTAGCTGATAAGTCTGTCCCCTGAAGGATGGCCAAATATAACCAAGCTGACCCAAAATCAAATACCAAACGTGAACTGGAGGGTAGCTTTGAATACTGCATTCTTGCAAACCATTCTGAAAAGTGAAAGTCCTACAGATTATGTTGATGGTGTTCAACCTCCGATTCTCAGTTCTCTTCTTTCATAGAACCATAGAATAGCTTGAGTTGGAAGGGATCTTTAAAGATCACCTAATTCCTGAAGGATGTCAACCTGCTGGAATGAGTCCAAAGGAGGGCCGCCAAGATGACTATGGGAATGGAGGAACTCTCCTACAAGGAAAGGCTGAGAGAATTGGGTTTGTCCAGCCTGGAAAAAACACTGCTTAGGGGTAATCTAATTGCAGCCTTCCAGTACCTGAAGATGGGGAGGGACTGCATGTAGTTACATGACAAGGAGGAATGGATTAAAACCAAAAGAGCATGGGTTTAGATTAGATGTTAGGTAAAAAATTCTTTACTGTGAGGCTGGTGAGGCCCTGTCACAGGTTGCCCAAGGAAGGTGTGGATGCCCCATACCTAGAAGTGCTCAAGGCTAGGTTGGATGGAGCTCTGAGCAACCTGGTCTAGTGAAAAACATTCCTGCCCATGACAGGATGGTTGGAACTAAATAATGTTTAAAGTCCTTTCAACCCAAACAATTTGATGATTCTATGATTCATTGCCGTCCACACTCCTGAAGTTGCAAATCAGTCTGAACCTTTACACTGCAACGATGAGATTTGTGACTTTACCCTGGATATTCAAATTAAATCAGACAACAGGAGTGGCCGGGCCAGGAGAAAAAGCCTTTTACAGGCTGGACCAACTCCTTGATGAATCCAGGCCCCCAGGGAAGCTCTCCTCCAAAAACGCCCAGAGGGAGCAAGGGTCAGCAGGCAGGAGCCCGGACCTGTGTGAGGCCGGAGAGATTCCTAAGAGCGAAGCTAGGCGGGTATTTGAGGGGGCTCTCCCAACCGCACACTCAGAGCTGCTTGNAGCCCGCCCTGGCCGCAGGTGAGCGGCGACACGGCGGGACGGGGGTGTGGAACGAGGCCGGGGGGCCGGGCGGGCGGCTCCCACAGCGCTCCGTGGCGCACCGCGGGCTGGAAGGCACGCCCGAGCCGCTGCCCGTTCTCCGCCTCCCCAGCCCGCCGCTTGTTCTGCTGGCGGATGGATCGAATCCTTTGGCTTTTCCTTCCTGTGTGTTTTAGATGCCAAGTGGAAAAGGATAAATGGCCAAATTAAGAAAGCTGTGGAAGCCTCTGAGC
>VWYI01013684.1:544054-558479 GCA_013399455.1 Anthoscopus minutus | reverse complement strand
TGTGTAAAGGAAAATTGCAGCTGCCACCAAAGGTGAGACTGGTTTCCTTTCGACTGCGCCGGTCTGCGGGCGTAGGAGGGAATACTTTCGGCAGCACCGGTGGATTGGGGATTAGCTAGGGAATATTTTGGCCCAAAGGTGTCACATCTGCAGCTATGGGACCGCCGCTGGTCACACATCTTGTTACCCTCTGGACCATACAGTGTGTTAGCGTTTCATATATGACCACATAATAAACAATACACATAGCTGGTGACATTTCTCTCAACAACCCACTTTTGCCTTCTCATTCAGTAGGACTGGGTGGGGGGGGGGCGGTTAATACCTATAAGCAGCATTTTTATTTAAAGGAGGTAAAGGAATTCAGGAGTTATCATAATCTTCTGCCTTTAGGATTAGGATTTCAGATGCAGAAACACAGATGCCTAATTTCAAGCCCCCTATTGAAAAGTATCAGATGTGCTCACTCATTTTGGGGTTTGAGTGCTGTGTTGGCTTTTAAAATCAGATGAGTCATATTGAGCAACTGTTTGTACACTCTGTTTGGAGTTTTTGATCTTCATTGCTCTTGAAATATTGATGAGGGAAAGACTCTTCTAGCTGAGCCTTCCAGCCTTTTTCCTAAGTTCCAACTTAGATACAGCCTAAAGACATATCCTAATCCATAAACGTACACCCCACCAGATCCTGCCCACCTTTGGGCCAAACGCCTTCCCAAGTGGTTACAACCTGCAAATCTGCTGCAGAACGTGATAGGCAATAGTAACATCGAGAAGTGAGGATGGCTGTGTGTGCCATGGCCCTGCAACTCTTTTGCTGTTCTCAAGCTCATCCCATTTGCATCCCTACCCGGCTGCTCATGCTGTTGTGGTCAGACCATCTGCACAATGGCAATTCCTGACATACATCCACGGCTCTCTACCCAATTAGGAAATAGCAGAATTCTGGAGGTTGGAGGGGACCTCTTGAGATCATCAAGTCCAACCCCTCTGCTCAAGTAGGGTTGCCAGGACTGTGACCAGTCAGGTTTTGAGTATCTCACTATGTCAAAGAAACTCTGCAGCCTCTCTGGGCGACCTGTACCAGTGTTTGACCACCCACACAGTGGGATCACCCTGTGAGTGTTTTCTTATACTGAAACATTGATGCAATGTCTACCCTAAAGCAAAGAATGTTTCCTTGGCAGTTACAATCTGACAGTGTTTATTACATTCTGCAAGTTAGATCACATGAATTTTAGACTAAATTTGTGTAAATTGCATCCTCCTTCTGTGATTTCTTATATTCATTAGGTTTGTGCTTCCATACTGTGTCCCTGGAGGTCACTGGTGATCTGCAGAAATCACAGGACGTGTGCTGCATATGCCTGTGCTCCTAGGCCAGCTTTCACTCACCCAGTGTTCCTGGGTGATGGTATTTCATGCAATTAGACTGTTACCTACATTTTTAATGTCTACATAGCATGATGTTTTTGTGAGGAATTTGGTCTTGGTGTGCCCCATCATTTTTGGAGAGCCAGAGCACAAGGGTAAAGTGAGCTGAAGGGTTTTACCCAAAACATGCCAGGGTATGTCAGGTACTTTTGTGGGAGAGTAACTAGAGTTGTCCTATGCTGGGCTTTATGTTCAGGCAAACAGCATGTAGATAAAAGTGTGAAACATGGACCTATGAGTCTCTGAGGAGCTTCCAAGTGACTTAAAATTCTCACACCAGAGCTCCTAGAAGCTACATGGAGATTCTTGTAGCTAGAAGCCTGTTCTGCACACTGCAGTAGTTTAATGTACAGTGTCCTCCCTGTGGTGCATAACAATGGTTGATGATTCTGTTTCAGTGTCTGGAAGCAGGACCTGGCTCCTTTTCAAGGTGGCATTTCCAAGGAGACCATGTCAGACGTGGTGAGCCGGAAGCTTGGGACCCACTACCAAATAATTAAAAACAAACTCTATCGTGAGCAGGACTGCATGTTCCCTGCAAGGTAAGAGCTGTGCAGAGGATCTGCTTTCCCTAGCTGGGACAGAAGAGTACTTCCAACACTGCCAAGATGGAAGTTATTGAGTAAAATGATATTTCAGAGGTCTGAATTCCTCATCAGAGCAGGAGCCCAGAAAATAAACTATTAGGCTTATATGCATCAATAGGAAAGCGTCGCTGTTGCACTTCAGTGTACAAAAGGTTGGTTGGTTGTGGGATCCCAGAGAAAGCTCAGATCAAGCCAGATTTAACAGGATGTGTTTCGTCATTGGTGTCCGTACTGCAGTGGGACTTGCAGACTGATGTAGGCAGTTCCTAGTTTGCATCATGGTATGGCTTAGGCTGGCCATCTCTTCTGCCTTTGTGCAGAGCAAGGCCTGCAATAGACTGCAGGAGTCTGCCTCCTTGGAGCTCTTTTGCCAGGTGTCATTTCTCCACAGATGCAGCGGAGTTGAGCACTTCATTCTGGGGATCATCCACCGCCTCCCTGACATGGAAATGGTGATCAATGTGCGAGACTACCCCCAGGTTCCCAAGTGGATGAAGCCCATTATCCCAGTCTTCTCCTTCAGCAAGGTATGCACACTTTTAAAAGCAGAGCATTTCCAAGATGTGCATGTCCTTCTTTCTCTTGGGGACATATTTTTGAGGATGGTTCTCTGCAGGTTTTCTGTGCGTCAAAATTGCTTGCTCTTTCCAGCAGACAGACTTGGAGATCAATTTGATAGATCGGCTTTTCCCCTCATTAGCTCCTCTTCCAGGTCAAAAAGTGTACCTCTGCTGCAGTGGAATGATACACAGCTGGGTGGGATATGTGCCAGTATTCCTCCCATTTGCTGCAATACCTCTGTTAAAACTGTAGCCATAGTTTATCAGCAATATTAAGGATTTTTTGATCATGTCAGTTGCCATACAGTAGTCTCATTTAATGTGAATATTTTAGTCCTTTTTTTGTGGTGCCATAGATGGTTGTTTCTATAATCTTGTCATCTTTTGTGAACCCTTTTCTCTTAGATTCCCTTTTCTACCTGCAAACGTGTACATGCGCATGCCTGCATGGGGACAATTGATCTTTGCTTCTCTGTTCCCAGACTCAAGAACCCTCCTGCATATTTTCCTACCTCTCCCACTCTTTAACCTGACTATAGCATAGTGTCTCAGCCTTTCCAACAAAATGTTCTTGCACCTCAAGCTTTGGCTAATTTTGCTTTGACTTAGTGTATACCCTGTATGCCCAAATCCTGCTCTTTCACAACAAATCTTATTCTTGGCTGAAGTCCAGCAGACAGCAAGATGCAAGGAGAAGCAATGAACTATTTGGTCTTGCTAGTTCCAACCCAACTCTGTTTCTGCTAACTTGCAGCATTAGACTCTGAACCTGAGTCTTCAGCTCATGCAACCTGAACCATAATATGATCCATAACTATTGCCTACTCCCCAATGATTCTAAAATTCTCTCTAGATTTTCAATATAGGCAATAACTGTGTTTTCTGCTGGATGCAGCAGTAAAGCCAACCTGTCTTGCCCCTTTGACCATTGAAAAACCTGAACTCCAGCCAGCAGAACCCAATTTTTTGCAAAGCAGGTTGCAGGAGTTTAATCTTTGCAGCTGTATTCATCATTCTGCCCCTGGGTACCCTGCAAGAAACTGAGCTCTGTGCTCACTGTTGTCCAGAATCTGAACTGTAACTTCAACCCTATCTTAATTGAAACCCAGTGACCCAGGCACAGCTCACATTTCAGCAGACAGTGTTAAGAAGACTTCAGGATGCTGGTCCCATGTGCTTTCTAAAGCTGAAAGTATAAGGGATTGAGTTATTTTCCTGCTCTGCATCTCAGGATGTTGATCATGGAGATGTCATGGTCTGTTACCAGTGCCTAGGTGTAGCAGGACTGAGAAGATAGAGAAACACACACTCACTCAAGTTGGAAGGGACCTCAGAAAGTCACCCAGTCCAGCAGCTTTGCTCTGAGTAGGAACAGCTCTGGGCTGCATCCTTCTCAGATCTGAGCATCCCTGGGGACAGGGCATCCACAGACAGAGTTGTCAGAATGAAAAGATATTTCCCACTATCTAACTGGAATTTCTGTTGTAATCAAAGTTTGCTGCCACTTCTTTTGTCTCTGCACTTCAGAAGAGTGTGCCTCCTCCTGAACTCTCCCATTAAGCAGTAGGAGATGGCATTTACACTCCCCCAAGCCTCTTCTGCCTGTGCACAGACAAACCCATTCCTCAGCCCCTGTTCATAAGTCATGTGCACTAACCTCCTAACTGCCTTGGTGCCCTTGGTCTCTCCAGTATCTCCAGGTGACAGATGGATAATTGTTTAGGAGGTCTACTACTAGTGCAAGGAAGTTGCCTATTGTCTGGTTTCATGGAAAGGTTTAGTCTTAAGTGCTGGTCTTCCCTCCAATAATACATGGGGACTTAAGCAACCAAACAGGAGCGAGGAACTGGAATTCTTAATGACCTGGACATTTTTTACAGTGATTTGTTAAGTGATCTCTAGGAAGTCTGGAATGAACTGAAGTGATGAAAACCTTAATATCAAAGTGTCTCTAAGTGCCTCTATCTCTGAGGAGGTAATAATGCCTCTTGACTTATCCTCAGAATAAAATATTTGTAGCTACACATAAGCACAAGCCTTTAGAAAGGTGAGTTGAGCTTCTGTTTACTTATCAACTGCATCATGGATCTCTTTTGCTACTTTCTACATGAAAGTCCTGTGTCATCACACAGCAAGACAAGGCCTTTTAAAAATCATTGAAGCATTTCAGTATCGAGCTGTCTTCATATGAACCCTGCCCAGGGAGGTTGTGGAGTCACCCTCCCTGGAGACATTCCAAACCCACCTGGATATATTTCTGTGTAGCCTGCTCTAGGTGACCCTGCCATGGCAGGGGGGTTGGATTGGCTGATCTCCAGAGGTCCCTGCCAACCTGCCAATGCTGGGATTCTGTAAGCCCAGCAAATGATGATGGCAAAGCTCTCATGGCCTCTTGGACACATAACAGAGAAAGCCAGCAGAGCTCCCAGAAGAAACATTTATTACTGGTGGGCTCAGTCAGTAAACCAAAGTAAATATTACTCTCATTCTTGTATTACTCTCCTTTTCTCAAGACATCTGAATACAATGATATCATGTATCCTGCATGGACATTTTGGGAAGGAGGACCAGCTGTTTGGCCAATTTACCCAACAGGTTTAGGTCGCTGGGACCTCATGAGAGAGGACCTCAGAAGGTATGTTTTGGAGATGGTTATGTGTGGGGGGAGGATTCATAGAAGACAAAAATCCATCTTGCACTAGGCAGCACTGGGCCAGTGTCGATGTCTAAGACCATAGGTCTGTTGGCCTATGATCTGTCCTGCTGCCTCACATTAACTACCTACAGCCTAACTTCTGTATGGAAATTCTCCATGGAAACCTTGGATGATCTCACTGGAAGTTATAATTAGCTCCTCTGTTTGCAACCCTTTAGTAAGGGATGCAGAAGACAAGCTATGCACATCCTTCATGCTGTCAGGGCCAGGTTACTGTTGGGTTTCGGGAGAGCAGGTTTGTCAATAAAGTAGCAGTTATCTTTTGCTTGCAGAAATCTCCCCTGATATACAGAAATATTTTTCTTTCTTTTCAACTACTTCTCTAGGAGCTGTGTTTTTTTTCACTGCAGGGATGATCCAGGATGTTTGTATAAGCTTCTGGAAGGCTAAAGGAAAGCCTTCTTTAGATCTGCTTTTATTAAGTGTCATTGTGCAATAGAAAAACTTGGAATCATTCATAAGAATCAAGAGTCACAACAGGGCTAAACAGAAGTTTCTGGCTAGGAGTCTGCCTTTTGGCAGGATCTTTTGACTTATTAGCAGAGTAAGGGGCTGCTTCCCATGGGCAGCGACAAACCAGGCGTTCAACAGTGAGTGAACACAGAAACAAAAAAGCAAAAACCACTTCTATGTAATTGACTTGAGGTATGAATGCAAGGTTGAATCTTTTGCTCTTCAAAACCTGAAGATCCATGTGATTATTCATAGCTAAATCTTAATATATTGTAGTGTAATGGTGCTCCAAAGCATTTTCTCATCCTTGTGTTTTCACTTGTGTCACTGGGTCATAAGGAGATGCAAAGCTTGACCTGCACAAGTAGATCAGCTTGGAGGTCAGGACCTGCATGTTCCACCAGGTGCAGTAGGCAAGTATGGCAGAGTTCTCCTGAGAGGTGGTGGGGCAGGTGACTGCACTGGCAGAAAAAAACCCCAGATGAACAGGTATTTTGAAGGACATGATTAGGTTTAAAATGAAAGTGATTAGGAAAAACAATGAACTCCCGTGTTTTAAGTGCAAAACACTAGGTGGGTTTTTTGTTTCTTGATTGGTAGTTTTGCTTTGTAGTGGGAAATGACTGATTGGAAACTCTCTAGTCGTTTTTCACTATCCATATTCAGTGAAGTAGAGCAAAATAAAGCTACAGCACAAAAAGTGGATTCAAACCTTAGGTAGACTTTTAATACCCTTGAAGTTTTGGTGGGGGGCTACACTGTTTTGTGTGTAGTACATTGTTTTGCCTGAAAGGTTTTCTGGAAAGTAGCCTGTGTTATGTTGCCTCAAACACAATATTCACAGGAAAACCTGTTTCATTGGGCCTGGCTAAGAGGTTTTTTATGCTATAATGAAGAAAGTGATTTCCATCAAAAATGAAGAATAGAAAAAGGCATCATGCTGTGAAAGCTGATGAGAGTGTTGTTTCATGGTTATATGAAATCATTTATTGCCTTGTATAAAAAATATTTTCAGATCTGCAGAAAAATGGCCATGGAAGAAAAAAATCTCTAAGGGATATTTCCGAGGATCCAGGTGAGCATCTTTTCCTGCAAGAGAAGATTCTGCCAACAGAGACTGTGACAGCTTTCTGTATGTAGAAATTTTCATGTCTCCAAGACCTAATCACCAATTAAGTGTAACTCAGTGTGTTTTCCAAAAGTAAGGAAAGTGAGACATGTTGTACAGCATTGTACTATTAGTTATTCTCCACAAGAGCTGCCATTTGCAACTAGTTTATTATAATCACCTAATATTGGAAACAGAAGTCGTGATGGATTTGCCACATTATTTCTTAATGACTCAAACTGTCACCTCAGGAACCCACTTGTTTTGTTCTGTGAAGGGAACTGCAGGTGCATGATACAAATGTAAAGATTTAATATTTCTGTTCATGCTTCCTGCCAATATGAATGCTTTATTTGCTGTGCAAGTGCTCCACACTGAATGAAAAGTATTCTGGCCTTACCTTACGTGAGTGGTGGGGGATACGAGAAGATTATTTTTGGCCTCTCTCCAATGATAGTTTGAAACAATGTTAAACCCCATACTTTGTCTCTTCCCCTTCACCAATTGGGAAGGATTTGATGCCTTACTAGGTAGACTCAGGAGATGATGAGGAATGTGTCTCAGGGATGTCAGAATCTTGTTTATCAGCAGTGTTTTAAAGTCCTGTCAGATGGATCACTGTTGAAGATGCTGAGCATCTCTTAACTCTCTCTGTCTAAGGTGGGAGTTAGAGCATTTAGCACCCATCAGGATAAAGGAAGCAGGATTTGTCCTGGCAATTGTTTAAATAATAGTGTTAAATATATATTCAGTCAAATAATTCTGGTACCCATAACTCATTGTATTCTGTTAATATACCGTTGGACAGAAATACACTGTGGTACACACTTCATAATGTTTTGGGGGCACACAGGGAGATGAGCCTCAGAACGAAGCAGCGCCTCGAGTCCTGTGGTCTGTTAGCTGTGTTGAGTAATGGGGATTGGCAATTAGTGACAGCATTTCTTTTTCAGAACAAGCCCTGAGAGAGATCCCCTTGTCCTGCTGTCCCGGGAAAACCCAGAACTTGTTGACGCTGAGTACACTAAAAACCAGGCTTGGAAATCTGAAAAGGTCTGTGGGTGCTTGTCTGTCTTCTGAGTGTGAAGGCCAGAAAGGGTGGCATTGCAAGATGGCTTTGATGAGAGAGAAACATCTTGCTGGAGAGTTGTGGGTGATCCTTTAGAGTGGGGGAGGTTTGTAGTTCCCTTGATGGCCGCACCTCTCTGACAGATGAAAGGAAGGAGTCTCTGGAGCCTGGCAGGCCAAACACTTTTCTTCCTTCTACACTTGTTGTTCAAGGAAAGAAGAACACATAAGAAAATGAATCTCTGCCAATCTCCTTCTCTCCCACAAAAACAAAATTTGCCAACCCTTCCCCTTCGGTCTCTGAGCTGCCTCTCTGGTGTTGTCAGTCTTCAAACCTTTTTCTGTTTTCTCCATTTCTTGATCCTATTGTGGATAACTTTCTGATAACTGTTGCTGATAACTTTTTAGTTCCTTACGTAGTCTACAGTCCAGCTCTCTCCAGACAGTCTTGGCTAATCCAGTTACACTTGGCTTCACACAGTCCATTGTCCCAAGCTGTTTTCCACTCTGTAGCTGCCAACAAAACATTATCATTAAATGTGTTTGTGCTGGCATTTGCTTACAGGCAGTGTGTAATTTACTGAGCTTTTTTTCATGTTTGAAGGGCTGGGAATTCTTTATAATCCTTCTAACAGCCCACCAGAGAAGGTTTTCTCAGAAGTGGGAACATCACCTTTGTTTCTAACTGAGAAGGAAAACAAATTAAATCACTATTTGAAGCTTACTGTTTTGTTTTCTTTTCTTTTTTAATTCTCTTTATTTTAAGGACACCTTAGGAAAGCCTCCTGCAAAGGAAATTCCACTGGTTGATCACTGCAAATACAAGTAAGAGTTTTGATTAATAAAGCTGTTCAAGGGCTGTGGGTTAGTCTTTCCTAGCATGGTGCAGGGTCTCATTTTATTTTAAGGTCCAGTAAAAAATCCAGCTTTATGTAGATACAAAAGCTTGTGAGCAGATATAAGACAGTTGAAAATTTGGGAGCTTATCATGACAAGTGCTGCCACTGGGTGTAGGTAGTAAAAGAGAGAACCTGAAATCTGATTGAGCAGACTCAGTCTTCTTCCATACTTTTATGTTGTTTGGGAGAATGTGGTTTGATTTACAATGGTTTTTGTTCTTTAACTACTTAATGAGTTTTTTGGCATAATATTCTCATGGGCTTCTATGTACAATATAAACTCTTAGTGTGTGTGCACTTGTGTGTCAGATGTTTTTATTTTTCTTCTGCTAGTTGTGATTCTGCCAGCCAGGATCTGCTGATATAAGAGCTCAGTCATTTGGCTGAATCTGTGTTTTTGTGCAAATATGATTGACTTGTCTCATTTTGTATTTCACTAGACTGTAGCACAGATTTCTCCCTTCTGTTACACATACACTGCCCAGCTCTGATGCCCCCCTAGCCCATCATATGGTGTAGGCTGAGACCTTCTCACACAACTTTTGTTGCAGCCCAGGGTGGTAGGGTCAACATGAACTTTTGTCTGCTCACTTCAGTGTAGATGTTACAGCAGGCTGGTTTGGCTGAGGTCATGGATGGTGGGAGCTGTGTCTGGCATCAGACAGAGGCATTTCCATGCTTCCAGACCATCATTCTTGTTACATCTCCACATGTATTTGTTGAGTTCCTAATGGAGTGAGCTCCTCGTCCCTGTCTTGAGATCCTAGATAATACAAAGGGTGCAAAGTAATTTCAGATTTTCTCCTTGTTATTTACTGCTGAACTAAGTTTAGCTGTAATTCCCATCATGCCCAAAATATATATAATATATAAGCTCCATCTCACCCAAAATAGCTTAATTAAAGGAAGAACTCTCTTCCCCCAGCCAAAATGTTTGACTTCAAAGATCAGTTATATGTTCTGGGGAGGTTTACCCGCAGGAAAAACAGCTTTCCATATAATAGGAAAAATGTGGGTTTGATTAAGAAAACAAGTAAGCAAACAAACATCCCTATGAGAGACAATTTGCTAAGAGACATACCCCCTTGACACAGTCAATCCCACTTTACTAATATGGCAGAAAATACTGAAAACAAAATTGTGGATTCTTTGTTATCTGCAAAGTCCATCTGTTGTGTGCTGGCCCATTTCACCTCCTAGGGTTGCATTCCCAGGTTAATATAAAACAATTGCATTCAGATTAAAGCAGAATCCCAGAGGAAAAAATATCCTGAGATAGATGTGGCAATGCACAACAATGAACTAGAAAAGCTTCACTGCAAGGCAAGAGAGAATTGGGAAGAATTTTCTTGTGGTTGACAAAGCCTCTGGTTGACCGGTAGGGTCACAGAATCCATGTTCTGACCTTCTGTGCCTTGTTGGCAATTGTCCAGGAGGCCTCCTCAGTTTGTCACAGGCAGGTGCCTTTATCAGAGGTAAAGCCTCACATCTTGAATTTCTCACTGAGTTTTGACAGGCAGCAGAAACTCACCCAGCACACCCTTAACTTCAGCTCACCTCTTCTGTGAGCAGCTTCAAATAAATGCCTTTCCTCTGTTTTAGTGACTGGTGTGCTGCTCAGCTGCTGCCTGTCAGGAAAGGTTCACTGCTACCTGGAGACCAGCACATCTTGGTGCATCTCCTCACACAGAATGTGTAATTAGGACCTTCTCTTTGCTCATCCTTTTAAAGGTACCTGTTTAATTTCCGGGGAGTGGCAGCCAGTTTCCGCTTGAAACACCTTTTCCTGTGCGGTTCGCTTGTCTTTCATGTTGGAGAAGAGTGGTTGGAGTTCTTCTACCCCCAGCTGAAGCCTTGGGTCCACTACATCCCCGTGCAGTCAGACCTCTCTGATGTCAGGTGTGAGGCCTGAATGTTCCATGGAGCATTCTGTACCACAGGGAAGCCTTTGGGAATGTGGGATGGTTCGTGTTAGGCCATGAAGTGCCTCCACTCTGAGGCATCAGGCAAAGACGCTTGGAGGTCATGGTCTTTTCTCTTCAGCACTGCGCCCAAAGAATCCTTTGCTGATGTTACTTGGGGAGTACGGTTTCACTGGAGTAAGTCTTTCACTCTCACTGAAATCAGCAGGCACTAGACTCTTAAATTTGCAAGTGGGCAGCAGAGATAAAGGGGAAGAAGAACTTATCAGTGGGCCAAAAATGTGTTAGCTCCCAGATTTCAGGATGTTGTCCAGAACTGATGTGAAACAATCAAGAAGAGAAGTTTCTTCTGTGCTCTGAGGTGAGCAGCACCTTCACTCACTTGTAGACTCTTAACCTCACCCTCCCCAACAATTTAGCTAAGGGATGATGTTCTCCACTGAGCCAGTTGTGTCATACCTTTTTTTTTTTTGATGTGTCTTCATTTTAGGGAGCTCTTGCAGTTTGTAAAAGAAAATGATGCCATAGCACAAGAAATTTCAGAGAGGTAAGCAGTGTGTCCTTCCTGGCTATTAGGCAGTCTTCTTCCAAAGCATTTTCTTACACTGCTTTTGAAGGGGTTGTCCATCAAAGATAACCTATTATTGGTAGAGTGCAGTCTAACTGATCTTCTGCAATAACAGCAAGAGGGTTGGAGCACTCATAACAGAGGGAAGGAGAGAACAGGATTCTGTGCTCAGCTCTTTGGTTCACATGTGGCCCATGTCAGGAACCCCACGGAAAGCTGGCAGAGGTTGGGAGCTTTTGTCTCAGTATGAGACGAGCTGGCTCCTGGGAGCTGTGTCTGCACTGTAAACATTATCTGTCTAGGCTGCTCTGAAGCAGCATCAGTGCTGCTTGAGCTGTATGTGATAAGTGAAATCTGATATTTATTATCCCAGAGAGCAAATACTGTCTTGGGGATAGCAAAAGCACTGCAACTGTCAGAGCTGTGAGCATGAATGAAAATTGTAAAATTAAAGTAGACGGTACAGAGCAGTGCGTGTTGTTCCTCATTTGAAACAAGGAAGAGTGAATGTTGATATACATCCAAACCAAAACTAATGACTCTTGTAGGAACTGGAAAACAGTCCTGACTGTGCCTTGTGTGTCTCTAGGGGACGTCAGTTCATCACTGAGCACTTGGAGATGGAGGACATCTCTTGCTACTGGGAGCATCTGCTGTCTGAATATTCCCAAACCTTGACATACAAAGTGAAAAGGAGGAAGAGCTACAGCGAGATCACTTCTGGACAGCTGAAAACAGAGCTGTAGAGACTTCTCTGTTTTTCTCTTCAGCTCAGACTGATCACTGTGGAAATCTGAAGATCAGTATTAACTGCTCTCTCAGACTTACCTTTCTTGCTCTCTCAGACTTACCTTTCACACTAGAACTACAGAGAACAGTGGTAGGCTGACTTTGACATTGCTTCCAGGCAGTGGGCCCTGGTTATATTGTCAACACAATAATGTTAAGCAGCATGTTGGTTTATGGCTATTTAATGGGGTGATCAGTCATGCCTAGAGGAGGGCTGTTAGCATTTAGAACTTAGTTACTACCTGTCTCAGACTGATCCTAGATCCCATTCAGTTGCTGAGAAGCCTTACTGGACTTTTTACCAAAAGTCATGACAAGGGACACAGACTGTGAGCTGTGCTTAGCTGGCAAATACTTGCCCTTTGTTTGGCAAACGTTTTCTCAGCTGGGTGGTTGCATTTGGGGTATTAGGTGTTCTCTGACAGAAGCAGGTACTGGGATTTGGGGGTAACCTTTTTGGATAGTTTAGAGTTGATGTTTATGTTGGGTTTTAGAGATTAATAGTAAGGCTTTGACATGCCCTTGAAAGGATAACTGATCCTTGCAGAGTTATCCTACCTACCTCACAGGGGAGCAGCAGGTGGTGGTGATGTGGCCATCATCAGTGATGTGCTTGGCAACTGAGACAGAGGTGGTTCATCCTCCAACAGATGAGCTGGGTGCCTGCACAGCTCTGCACAACTGAGCCCCTGTTAATTATCTCTCACCAGCTGCCTGGCCAGACATCCCTTAGGAACCCAGAGAAAGTATTCACAGAGGTAGATTCAGCACTTCTTTTTTCCAAAAGTGCAGAGCCTGCTTTGATCCCCTTCTGTAATCTTTCTAGGATTATTTTGGGATTTTTTTGGTTTGGAGCTTTGTTGGTTTTTTTTTGAGACTGGTAATACATCTGCTCACTTCAGTACTTGCTTTTCTACCTCACAGCTGTGCTACTTCTTTTCTCGTCTCCTTCAGCCTGGTTGAGGGAACATCTTCAGTCACACAGTAGTAGCTACTACTCACATTACCCATTTAGAGTTCAGTCACAGGCTGCTTGTTTTTGCTGTGTTTATGCCCACTACAGTCTCTCAGCCCGGGACTGCAATTCCTGAAATGCTTTGTGCCCCCTGAGGTGAGAGGCTGGGAGGGAGCGGCATCTTCTCTGGTGGCACCCAGACAGGAGAGTGTGGGGTGGCAGGAGGGACACAGGAGCCTCCCAGGAGAGCACTCTTGATGGTAAAGTAGCCTCAAGGCTGAGAAAGCAGCACATTATCATGGAAGAGGATGATGGCAACAGCTCTCAGGCCTGTCTGCAGTCAGTGTGGATCAGGGAAGAATGAAATTGCATGGAACAATAACATTTAAGTGCACGTGTGCCCTCATAGAGGCCTTGCAGCCCTGGTACAGGGACACAGCAGCTGGCCCTGTTAATCAAGTGTGGGTTGCTGGGGCAGTGTGTTGGTTTTGGGACCAGTGCTGGGGTTATCCCACTCTGCAAAGGAAACAGAATGGGGCATTAAGAGAGCCTGGTTTCCCAAGAAAACTGTGCCAGAGTGGAAAGGGTTTTCTATTTTTAGCCAACGATGAGACAGCACTCCAAGAAACTGAACAGCTCTGTATGATATTTTAAAAGCATTTATAAAGAAGTGCTTTTTGGAATAAAACAAACAAAAATGACGTTTTGCTGGATGCATGTTGCTTCATCAGAAGAGTAATAAAAGTTCTGCAGAGCCCCAGCTTTTCCACCCATAGATCTTGCAATGAGACTGGATTGTTGCACCTTAGGTGGCCCTTGGCTGACGTGATGGTTTGTCAGGAGTGGGGGAAGAATCCTGGGAATTCAGAATCCTGGGAATTCAGGTTCCATGGGTTAAAATACATTCAGGCTCGATGGGAAGGCCCAGGCACCTGCCCTTCTGGGGAGCTTTCACTCCTTTGGTGAAAGGCCTCACAAATGAGTCTCGGGGTGCTTCAGTGGTCTTGGATGGTTTATGACACCTAATACATGTGTGTCAGCACAGTCAAGCCAGGAATGCCCCATCAGACCTTCACCGAAGGACAGGGGAATTCACAATAGAGCGAGCTGTTCCAGGGAAGACAATGAGCACCATGAGAGGCACCATCTCACCGTGCAGCATTTGCCTCTTAGCCCTGGGCCTGCGCCCGCTCTAATGCGAAGCGGGCATCACAGCCCCCAGAACTCCTTTCTGGGGGGTGGGGGGCAGCAAACCTGGCCTCGCACAAAGGGGAAAATGTTTGGAGTCATTAATCAGTAATAAAGCAGTCTCATACACGGGCCGAGCCGAGCCGAGCCGAGCCGAGCCGGGCCGAGCCGGGCCGGGC
>VWYI01013684.1:519462-544028 GCA_013399455.1 Anthoscopus minutus | reverse complement strand
TGGCGCGCCCGCGCGGTGCCGCCGCTGCAGCCGGCCCGGCCATGGCGGAGCTGCCCGGTGCTCAGGCGGGGTTGCGCCGCCCCGCGCCGCTGCCGCAGACAGGCTGGGAGCGGCTCAGCGATCTCTGGCGGCCAGAGTGAGCGCCGGGCCGGGTTCGGGTGGGATGGGCCGGGCTGGGCTCTGCGGGGCTGGGTCGTGGCGGTCCCGCCGACCCCGCGCCCATCGCTGCCCTTGCCTTGCAGCGAGCAGCAGCGGTACCCGGAGGAGGCGGTGAACATCGCCAAGTCGGCGTTCACGGCGGGCCTGGTGGGCTGGCTCTACGGGGGGCTGCCCGCCTTCGTCAGCGCCCGCAAGGCCTTCGTCGAGAGCAGCCACGGCGAGATCTTCCAGAGCCGCGCCGATGCCTTGGTACGGGCCCCGGGCGCTGCGCGGGGGGAGCGCTGGGCGCCGTCCCCGGGAGGCCTCGGCCTTAGGAAGCGCCGAGGGTGGAAGTTGCCCTTGGAGGCGCGGTTGGGGTGACACCGGAGCCCGTAGGAGGCCGGGTGGCCTCGTGTTCGTGGGCCGCGCCTGTTTGCCCGATTTTGGTACAAAACGTTTGCTGGGGGTGTGTAAGTGCGTGCAGCCGGACCGGTCAGCTGCTGCGGGCACGCGGTTAGCTTCAAAAAAAGCTTCCTTTCTTACCGAGAAAGTTGGTAACAAAGTTTACTGCTCTGTTAAGTGGTGTTTAGTCTGTCTCGAAAAGGCTTTCTGCTTTTAAATTTTAGTGTGCTGACAGGAGACTTCGTAGTATCAATCTGGGATTGTATTCTTGTTGTATTAATGTGAGTCATTTTTAGACCATTTAAAATTCTTTCAGAACAACAGCACAACAAAGAACATTTGTGACAGTTTGAAGACGTATTTGAACTTCTAGTTGTTTGTTATTCAATTAAAGTATTGGTTATCTGGATTATGAGGAAGAAAACCACTTTAAAAATCTGCCTGATGTAAATTTTACATCACTTACAATTAGATTTGGCCTCTGATGTGGTGACCTGCAAATTATCACTGCTTGGTTTCGTTCTGGTGACTCTGGTATATCTGAACCCAGGCTAAGCACCACACCACAAGCACTGGAAGAGAAAATGTACTTACTTTCATGGTATTAACTGCAACATTTTTAATTTTTGTGAAGCTTCTGTTTATCAAATATTTTAAAAAACCTTTTCAAACTTTTAAGTTTAAAAGTCAGTATCAAACGGCAGCTTGATGATATCTTAACATTTAACGTAGATGGTTATTATTTATTTACTGTTGTTTAATGATGGTTATTATTTATTAATACTTGTGAGCTCATAAAATGGAGTAGTTTCTAGTTTTTCTGCCTTCTCCATTGATACTTTCCTGTACTGTCCTCGAAGAGCTCTCCCAGCCTACCCAGATGTCTTTCAGCAGCAGGATTAGAAAGGCCAGTTGACATTCCAAACTGGAATTGATTCTTAGTTTTCCTGTTGGTGGCTGGGAGCAGCTTTTCCTCCGAAAGTGGCTGACTTGATCAGAGCTGGGGTGCCAGTCCCAAGGCACATCAGTCCCATGACCTGGCTTGCAGTGGGCTGGCAGGAGGAGGGGGCTGTGACCTGTGACATGTCCTCTCTGTCCCCTCAGCAATCCGCACACCGTGCTGGTCTCCGGAGTTTCATCCGCTATGGCTGGCGCTGGAGCTGGAGGGTCGCGGCTTTCGCCACGATATTCAAGTGAGTGTTTCCTGATGGCAGAGGGAGCAGAGCTGCCTTGTGCTTGTCCTTCAGCATGAGTGGCCAAGAGCTTTCCGTGCCAGTAGTGCCTACAGCTTGATTGAAGCTCCTGCTGTTGCCTGAACATGAGTGTGGTTGATCAGGCAGGAGCATGAAGAGGGTTTAACCTTTTAGAATTGCCCTAGGATTTTCATCTACCAATGAATCAACACAAACCCTAAATGTGGAAAAGCCCTGTTTGTACATCTAATCCCCGCTGTTACTGACTTGAATACTGTTCTTCCCTTTCCTGACAGCTGCTTTCTGCTTTTGATTCATCTCTTTTTGTGCTTTTTCTCTGAGGGAGTGTTAAAGTGTGTTGGCAGTTTCTGGAAGCGCTTTCTAACCCACACTGATTTTTGTCCTTTCTGCTATGTCTCGTTACTCCTAGTTTGTATACGTTGATGGTACTCACAGTTGTCACTATTCCTACTTTGTATACACTGGTGTTACAACTCTTTGTTCTTGTCCTTAGACACTTGCAGGAGATTGTCTTGTTCTTGAGCAGTTGCTGAATATCAGACCTACCAGTTCTATGTACCTGTTTAGGCATTCAGATTTTTCCTACACACACAAAACCAATGCAGAGAGTGTTCTGCTTCCCTGATTTTCTTCCTTGGGTGTTTCAGTGCACTTCTGGCAATAGAACATCAAACTAAGCATGGTCTTCTGAGCAAAGCCCTTTTAAACTAGAAACATCTCCTTCCCTGTTGTTCAGACTAGTAAATTTATAAATTTAAACATGCACTGACTCTGCAGGTATGTTCTGTTTAAGTTCTCCTGCTTTTAAGATCCCACAGTATTGACTGGAATTATTTTATATTTCTGTCTTCCTAATTTTTTTATTCCTTTCTCAACTTCTTCCTCACTGTCTCTTGGTTTCTGTGACTCCTTTTAGTTTAGTATCCGTTTTTAGGCTTAGTTGGCATGCTGTTTGCTTTCTCTTCTGGAGCTTTTGATTTCTTTGGGTTTTCCTGGATTTGTTTGGATTTGACTTGTAACCTCATCGTCATCCACCAGGTGTCTCCCCTGCAGTCAGATCAGTCCCTTTTTCACCGGCCCTTTGGAAAAGGTTCTGAACGAAGCTGTTTGCTGCTCAGCATTGTTTCCGTAAAGCCCAAGTTGAAAATTTCATCCCGCAGTTGTGGAAACTTTAAGTTTCACTATTAAAACCCAAGTTGTTTGGGTTTATCTGTGTTGGGAAGGAGAAGAGGATTGCGGTTGGCTTGTCAGAGTCATGCAGGAGGCTGGGGAGTATGTGGCTGCTGAACTGAGAGCAGACTGTTTAGGGGCTTAGCTGATGTTTTAGGAGGAGCTGGTTTACCTACCCCAGAGGGAAATCTGGTGCCACAAGAGCAGGTGACCTGCTGTTGTCATGCGTGTGACTTAGGCTGTTTACTGGGGACTGTTTCCAAGGCAAGATTTCACTGACACATGGATCAACTTCTGGGGTAAATGTCCTGCATCTGGACTGACTGACTGATAGGACTTTTCCGTGCTCAAATTCTTTAATCCTTGACTATATTATATATTCCTAGGCACTGGAACAGGTAGTTCAGAGAAGTTGTGGATGCCCCATCCCTGGAGGTATTCAAGGCCAGGCTGAATGGAGCTCTGTGTGATGTGGTCTAGTACAAGGTGCCCCTTCCTGCAGTGAGGGCTTGGAACTGGATGATTTCTAACGTCACTTCCAGCCTAAACTATTCTGATCCTATGATTCTATGATGGGAAAGAAAAATCTTTGCTTAAAGAAAAAAAAAGAGTATCTCAGATCCATTTCAGGCACTGTGATACTCCCTGGCATGTGTGTGCTCTGAACAGATGGGCAATCAGGCAGTTAGAGGCAGCCTGAGGGCTGGCTTAATGAAGTCCAGCTTTATTTCAGGCTGTGTTTTGCTACCTCTCTCTTTCCACGTGCAGCTACTGACTTCTGTGCCTTACCTTTGCAGCGTGGTGAGCACGGGCCTGTCTGCATACCGCGATAAAACCACCATCAGTAATTTTGCTGCAGCAGGAGGTAAGAGTGCTGTAACCTTGTGTGCTTCTCTTTGTAAGCAAGGGTTGTAGCAGAAGAGCATAAGCAGGTATCCACATCCCTTGAGTTTGAGCTGCTTCTGTGCCCTTGGGTTTTGCTTCTTGTTCCACTGACTGCCCCATTGTTTGCCTGCTGCGTGCCTTCATTTGTAACAGAGATGCTGATGCACTGGTGAAATCATTGGGGAGTTTTGTGGTTACCAGTTCATCCTCAAGATACTTGGTGTGGAGTATTTTGGGTGAAAAATGCTTGTGTGGGGTAAAGGCAACACTTGGTGCATAACCTGTTCTCATAAGCATCTATTTAGCAGGGAAAGCATTTTTTTTCCACTGTTGGTAACGATTCAGCACACTTTTTAAAGGCTGTCCTTTTCATTCTAAGTTGTGCATGCCCACTTTTGGCAACAGGGCTCTGGGTAAGTGATCTGCTTGTTCAGTTTTACAGTCTTTATTGCCCTTACAGTTGGATACGCTTTTTAATGATACTTTCTGCCTTACATGGCAGCTACTATTATTAGATGTTGTTGAACAGAAAAAAGGGTGAGGGAGATCATGCTCCAGTCTAGAGAGAGCTTGGTTTTACTTTCATAGATACTTCTATGATACAGGAAAAACTTTGGATGTTTTTCTGAAGCAGATGGAGCTTTTGGCAGTGTTTCAGTGCAGAGGCCATAGTGACCATGTGGTGAGGGCCTGTCCCACTGGCCATGGCACTTGGTTTCTGCTCTGTCAAAAGCAGATATCAGCTCATGGAGAAGAGAAATGCAGCAAAGCAACTCCCTGTGTTGGTGTGAGCTGTCTGTGGCAGGGCTATTTCTAGTTTCAGTGGGTTTCTTCTTTTTTTAGCCTTCACAGGAGCCCTGTTCAGAATGCACTTGGGCCTGCAGGGCCTGGTGGGCGGCATCATGTTTGGAACGGCATTTGGGTGAGTTGTGACTGCTGCACACTGAGCCTGGCATCACAGGTGGGGCTGCAGGAGCTTCCCTTCCTCTCTTGACTTGAGGGATTTTCTCTATCTCTCTTGGGACCTCATGATGATCGTTTTTCTTCCAACCTTTAAACTGTTTTTCTTTTCTTCTTTGTTTCTTGTTTTGTGTTTTGCTGCTTTCTCAGTAGTGAGAGCTCAGTGCTCTCAGTAGAGTATCTGATTTGCTGCTGTTTGCTTATTAGAGGGAACAACATAGGCTCCACCAAAGCTAAAATGTGAAGCAGCAGCCCTTAGGAAACACTGGGGAGTAGCTGCATGGCTAGGCTGTAAGGTGACAAGTGTCCTCATGTGTGTCTTGCAGTCATGAATCTCCTAAAGTTCCCTGGAACGTGGGGGAACCCATGGTTCTCTCTCGGAGGCTCCGTGCTCAAAAGAAATCTGACTTTACAAGCAGGGCTGGGATTTCTTCTCAAATTGCTGACCTGTAAATATCCCCACAAGTGAATCTGGGGATCCTACCTGAAGAAGAGAATGATCTTTATTTGTGCTGGTTGGCACCATCAGGATGGTGTCAGATGTGGGCATGCTTGGAAGCAACCTAGGGGGCTTTACCAGTGAAACCACAAGTACTTCCAGAGCTGGATGGAAGCTGAGCAGGGGTGTCACTGTCTGAAATATGGTTTAGGTGTCCTGTGGGTTTTTCATAGGGTACCATAAATCCTTCCACCCCTTTGTCATGTGTGTGCCTGTCAATGAGTAAATCCAAAATATGTTGTCACAGGGGCTCCAGTGAGTCACAGCTGAAGAGAGGCTGTGGTTGGTGGGTGACAGTAGAACAGGAGTACCTTAGTCTGTGGTGTGATGCGAGTTTTAGGGAATGTGGCGCTCCTCTCATGTAGTATCTGACCCTTGCATGCTCCTTTTGCTGATGCCAGTAAGTTATTGCTGTTGTGTGTCCCCTGGGTGACTGGTGACTTCTCTGCTTCCTCCTTCAGGGTTCCTGCAGGAGGCCTCCTAATGGCAATGTATGGCTTGGCTGGTGAGACCTTGCAGGAGAAGAGGAGCCGTGAGCGCAGGGAGCTGTACGAACAGAAGCTGGCTGAGTGGTGAGGAACAGCTCTGCCCCTTCCAGTCGTGGACTAGGAGGGTGTCTGGGTCTGTGTGTTCAAACATTTAGAGAAACCATGACACACTGGACTTTCTAAACCTCAGTTCTTCTCTTGGTTGTTGGTGTGGTTCACATAGCAGTCTTAGAAATGCTGATTTAGTCTTCTCAGTCTTTCCTTCTTTGCTGCCTTCTTTCTATCCCTATTAAAGAGAGGAAAGAAGGAGGATGGCTGGAGGCTTGGGGGGAAAAAAGGCCATGACACTGGTCATGTGAATTACTGAAACTTACTCACTAGTCCTAGGAGAAATTTTCAAGAGCTTGGGTTCTGCAGTGATGTCTCTGTCAGGAGGAAACAGGCATAAAACTGCTTTGCACTCTCTCTTCTCTCCTTAGGCAATCCAGGCTCAGCATGACTGAAATCTTAGGCCAAACAGAAAACAATGCCCAGGGAAAATCTGAGACGGAGAGAGCAAGAGAACTGAAGAGCTGCTGAATCTTCCCCACATTTCTGTTGCAGGAAGCTACATAGCTGTTTGATCCTGCTTGTAAAAGCCTTAAGTCAAGGGACTGTGGAAGTTGTCTGTGAATGCAGTCGTATCCTGTAGAAAGGTGTTTTGCTGAAAACATTGTACACTGCACAAAGAGCTTGGAAGCACCAAACCTGTTCCACCTGAGAAGGTGGAAATAGAGATTTTACAGACCAGGAAGTGTCATCTAGCTTTGGCAGGAAGTGAGGGCTCCAGAGCCTCATCTAGAGCCCATTTCACTGCTGGAAAATGTCCAAACCACCAGTGCTATAGAAATACTCAAGGTAAAGGAGCCTATGAATGATTCCAAAAGTTAATTATGCCCTGGTGAAAGCTGCTCTTCAGACAGTGCTTGAAGAACTTGCTGATGGTGGTTTCTTACTTGGTTCCTAAAGTACTTGGGGTATTTGGCAGTCTGTATGGAGGAAGGGTGGAGGAGCTGGGAATTACATGGAAATACCCTGAAAAAGGCACATTTTGGATTCCTTAATAGAAGCCTAAGGGGGCCACAGGAAACATGACTTACTTCTGGTGGTGACGGTGGAAGACTTGCCACTGTGGACAGTTTTAACAATAAGAAGGGCCTCTAGTTTAATTTGCAGGTTGAAAATTAAGGGATGACCTTTTGGGGAAATGTGGTTCAAGACACTCAATAAAGCCATCCAGCAGTGGTGACTGTGTTCATGAGCTCTTTATGTCAGCACAGCAGGTACTTTATGCTAGTAGTGTTGGTACTAGAGAAGCATCCTTGAGTGATATTCCTTGAGAAGAGCTCTGAGATCCCACCAGACATTACTGCCTCTATCCAGGCAGTAACAAAGGCAAGAGCCACAAGAATGCCAGCTCTATTATTTTGTTGCAGAGACAAGCTGTTAAGTCAGAGCTGTTACCTGTGGGTGGTGCTGGAGTTACTGTAAAACGGTCTGTACTCAGAAGGGTGAGGTGGCCCATCCCTGTTCCCCCAAAGCAGGAGGTCAGAATTCCTGTTCCCTTTCTTTGTTGGGAATTTTTCTCCTTCTAAAAGAAAGGAGTTACAGGATTTTCGGGTGTTCTCATAAGAAAGGAGCCTGTTCTGGTTGAATGCTTTTCCAGATAATTACTGATGATTGAAATACGAACAGTCAATCCCACAGAGTGTATTCCACCCACACAAAGCAGATTTTTGGCACAGTTTGCTTTCAAGAAGGTGTTGTGTTTTCTGACTCCTGAAGCGAGCATTTAATTTTTTAAACACCCCAGTGAAGCTGATTTTTCCATTGAAGAAACATGTATTTCAGGGTTGTCACCAACCAGCTCTGATTTTCCTTTTCTGTGTGTAAGTGAAGGATCTGCATAAGCAGAGGTATGGTTATATCTTTTCCTGTTTTAAGCTCTGCATGTGTTGGTGACAGTAATGGTGTTGTCCTTTGCCCCCCCCAAAAAAGAAAATAGGCCTTTCTAAGTCACATTTTTGCCATTGTGCTTACATAGCCATGTCTTATCTTCTTCTTTTTTATCTTCATTTTTATCTTCTTGCTATTATATCCCCACCCAATATCCTACACTCTTATCTGTACAGCAGCTCTGATGACATTTAGCTGTGTCATTGCTCTGCCTCTATTCTTGTTTGGTGGTATTTGATTTAATGCCTCAAGAATACTAATTTTCCTGTGCCTGACCATTGATGCAGGGATGTTCTTCCATGGGAGGGAAGGCAGAGCCAAGGTGTAGCAGTTGTGTGGATTCTTTCTCTGTGCAAGGGAGGGCTGTTACATGTTCTTATGCTGCTTGTTAGCCAGGGGAAGCAGAGACTTTCAGCTACACTCAAGATTAGAGGCCATTTGTTTCTTAGTTTCCTGCTGAATTTAGTTCCCTGCACCTCCTTATTTTTTAGACTCCCGAATGGGGAGTGAAGAATCGGTTCAGAGTTTGTTTTTTTACATACACCTGTAAGGGATTCTTCACATCCTCACTGCCTCCACCACCAGCAAAAGCACAGCACTGAAATTATTGACCCTCCACTTTCAGAGTAGGTAACCCAAAGTAGCAGGGGTGCAGTGAGAACATCTTGCACTGGGTTTTGTTTTTGCAGAGGACCTCCTGCTTGGAGGGAGAAGGATGATCTGTAGCTACAGGGCTCAGGTAACCCCTGGCAAACTGACAGATGTGAGGGGTGTGGGAGTCACAAGCTGGGTTACCTGAGTGTCATTTTGTCATTGCTGCTGGTGCACCAGAGCTGAGGCTTGATGCCAGCTGTACCTGGTACAGCTTTGTCAACAGCTGCATCACCTACCTGGATGCTGTGAAATGGTGGCTAACATGAGTAACAGATTCTACCCAGTGCATAGACGGACATCTTTTATTACTAAGGAAAGGAAACTGAGTTTACCATTTATTTTTTAATACAATTAAAGGAGGAACCCCAGGAAACAATATTATATACAAAATACCCATGGTAAACAGAGAGGCTCACTTGCTACAACGACACGGACAGGAAGCTGAGAAGGTCTCACAGAAACCATTTGTGGGCAATTCACTGAATACAGCATAAGGCAATAGAAAACGTGATCCAGAATATTAGTGCTTAACGAAAAATGAATCGAACAACCTGCCCATCAAGCATTTAAAAATAACCTGATGCTAGCCTTATTTGTCAGTGAAATTTTTTGTTTCCTTTAGAAGGAGTTATTGAAAGTGTTAATGAAGTCTGTGGCAATGTAGAAAGGTTTGGCACCGTGCAAAAGTCAAACCCTTCTCTGGGAGGCTGCACAATCACCAGTCAGGAGAAGTATAGAGCATGGGATAATGATAAGGAAAACATGCTGGTACAACTGGCAGAGCTGTGGTGTGGCTGGCAAGGTGCAATTGCAGAGTGGTTGTAGGGAAGAACAGTGTTGAAAATCAGCAAAGCTGGAAGTGAATGCCAAGAGAGTGTGGCCAGCCTGCAAGAAGCTGGTGTTTTGTGCTGGAACAAGCATAGGCTGAAAGAACAGGAAACCTGAAAAGTGTGAGACACATCACTCATGCACCAAGTCCTGCAAGAGGGTGAGGCTGCCTTTTGGAAACAGCCTGATTTCTGTCACTTGTGTTCTGTTTGCAATCAGAACACACAAGTGCAATTCTTTCCTCATCCTCCAGCTTACCTCCTTTCCTCTGTCAAAAACTCTCTAAAAATGTTCTGAAGTTCCCATTACATTCAGAGCAAAGGGAAAGCAGTAAAAAGGTGATTGCACAGCATGACTCTGCAGGAGTAGAAAGGGAGCATTATCTTATTTTTTACTTAATCTCAGAACTCAGTATCTTATAAACCACTTTTAATCCTCCTATTTTTTCCAGCAGTTTCTCAATATGTACCAAATAGAAAAATTGAAATGGATGGACTATGTCTTTGCTGTGTTCTAGGAAGATAAACAGCTCAAGTGACAACATGTTCCACAAAGAGGATGGCATTGTGCTTTTAGACTTTGGTGTGCCCTGATAACATGGATAGAACAGTGAGGGGATGGGTACAGCTTGCAGAGCAAAAGGGAAAAACATTCCAGTCAAACTCAGGGTAGAGTTGCTTAGGAAGCTTATTGGGGGTTGGGGCATTTTCCTCCTTTTCCCTCAAAATGAGAAATCATTTTTTCCTACACAGTAGGCAAGAATGTCACCCGAATCCAATGAGTCCTGTCCAATGTTAGCATCCTGTAGGGAAATTCCTTCTAGTCCTGGCTGGGTAGAGAGAACACTGGCAGAAAGCAACAACATTCCGTGCAAAGTAAATATCCTTATGTTGCTGTGAGAAACTCCCAAAAATCTGCAGAGCTTTCCCTAACATGGCAGATGTACACACAGAAGCAGACCCATGTTTATGAGGCAAGACCCAGAGTTACATTTGATTACAGTAGCTGCACACCAGATCACCACTGGCTGTCACACGAGTTCCAATGGGGCTTTACAGGTGTGTGTGGGAAGGAATGCACATAAAAGCTTGGCCACGTCTGTGCACAGGTTGTGTGCCCTCACAGAGCAACTGAATGGAGGAGCTGTGCCTCAGTGCTTGGGCTGGCAAGGCTGTCCTTTCAGGAGAGAAAGGTTATGAGAACTTGAGCCACTGCAGTAGATAAGCAGTATTCATGAGCTCTTAGGAGTGCTGTCAGAGTGTATCATTCCCTAAAAAGTCTTGCAGTGCTGCAAATAAGCATGAGGCACATAGACTCACATCCAAGGTGTCTTTTTTTTCATGAAAAATGTGTCCACTATTACCTCTTTAGGGGAGAAGGGACATGGATCTGTAATGGTCGAGTCCCAATCCGAAGTCCTCCAGCAGGAAGAACAGACACCTGTGTGAGGCTGAATATAAAAGAAGTTTTAGCTGCTCCCCCTCACAACATGGAGGCACAAACTGACGAGATTGCATGTCAGGGTTTGGGGTCTCCCAAAGGCCAGCTCCGTGTTACTGAAGGAGCAGGTAGGCATGGGCTCCCTGCTGGGCTCTGCAGGCCCCTGATTCTCACAGAGGCAGCATCAGGGTAGAGGTTCCTGAAGTGCTGACCTGGTGTGCCACCAATGACATCCTTCTGCTCCTCCGCAGGGACACGGACGGTCCTCTCAGTTGGAATCCCAGCGACCTCGTTGTAAGGAAGCCACTGCACAGCTGCTGAGGAATGCTGGGGTGTGCATTCCTTCCCAGGAGGTTGTGTTGTCAGCCGTGGTGAGCAGTTTTCTCCTGCTGCCACCCCCTTGCAGGGAGCCCAAGGGTCCATGCAGCAAGCATCGCTGTACAACGAACCATGGAGTCTGCAGTGCGGGATGCACAGCGTGAAGAACCTGAGGGACTCGAGGAAAATATTTCACTGATTCTTTTGTTTATCACACCTTTAATGTACCCCAGTAATGCTGCAGAGTATGAGTATCAGCGACGAGAGCCCTCCACAAGAGGGCTCCTGGTCCCTAGACTCGGAGCTGTTCAGAGTGGGCAGGGCAGCCAGCTGCAGCCTGGCCCAGCGCTTCCTGACAAATCCTTAGGAACAGAGTAGGGATGGCTAATGAACGTGCTTCCCTATTTAAGCAGCAGTAGGACATGGCACAGTGCATCACGAGATGGCAGTCAGCCACTAAAGAAGCACAGCTTCCATCCCAGTCCACAGACAGCAGCTATCCCAGGCGCTGGAGTCAGGAAGCACCAGCCCCCTGCAGGAAAATCTTTAGCAAACTTTTATAATAAAAAAGAATGGGTTTATTCTGTAGGTGAATTCCTGCTACTCCCATCACAAAACTCCCCAAAATTCTTGCTAACCAAGGCTCTAGTATCTGTTCCAGACAGGGCCTTTCCCAGAGGAAAATGTGAGTGGGTAGTCAGGTTTGGAAATGAGACAAGTGGCCCAAATGAAAGTTTCCCCTCCTTTCCATTTCAAAACTATTAAACTTTTAGATTCTGCAGTGTACAGTTTGACAAAGTCGTGACTTCCAGGACCCTACAGCTGTTGCTCTAGGGCATTACCCTGGCAATTCCACAGGCATTACCCTGGCAATTCCGCATGTTGCTGGTGAGAGCAGGAAATTCAGTCACCTGGATAATGATGTGAATAAAAACAGTTAGCTGCTAATCTTCCCTTGAGTCTCTTCACTTAAGTGTCTTTTTGGAGGGCACAGCCCTGAAAACTGCTGAGCTTTCAAGCCAAAGCAAATATAATCCTTTGTAATCATAAAGCATTGGCAAAACAGATTTCCTCAGCCCATCTTTTGTAATATCCCATTTTCAAAAGTAACTCTTTAAAAGTATGAGTGTTTTCTGGGCAAGTTGAGGAAGGAAACTTTTCCTTCTCCATTCCTCCAGCTGCTGAAGGGAATGGACACATTTCAGAAGTGGACTGGCATACCTGATCGTACTGGGAAAAGCTGGAGTTGTTCTTTGGTTCCTCCCTCCCTTATCATCATTTGGTCAAATCCTCAATTTCTATCATCAGTGATGTTCCCAACAGGACAGGCACTAAAAGACTGCCTAGCGTTTATCTGGGAAGCCCATAAAATGAGCCCAGGGGCAATGGCAGGGGATGTCACTGCAGATCCTGACAGCTGGATGACACCTGGTGTTTTGAGCTAACATTGCACAAGCATTGAATAGTATTTGAGAAACTGTTTTGCCAAGAGAAGAGTGAAGCAAACTACCTGCCAATGTGATCTGGTCATACAGATGATGTTTCAGCTGTCCCTTTACAGCTCATGGGCGCCTTTTGTATATTCTTTCACACCCTCTTCCACCGAATCCTGGTACTTACAACAGTGAGAACGAACTAAAAGAAAAGAAGATCCCTCGTTAGTACATGAATACGGTCTTAGTCTGATCTGACAGAAAGCTCCATTACAAATAAATATTATCTATATAGTGCTCTTGTTAGTACAGGGCTAAAACCTCAGCCTGGCACAAAAACAGGTTACATGCTGAGATAAGGTCAGAAGGGAAATAATCATGGAAGTTACATGTCACTAATTGCAGTTTACCTATCGAGTGCAAGAATGCCGGTGTTAAAACCAACGAACTTTTTCAGTACTTTAAGAGGATCTCAGATTAAGCAGATCCCCTTAATATCTCACCATCTCTGACTGAATTTTAGTAGTTCAAGCTGAATCTTGTGCAATTGTGCTTGCACAAATTATGCAATGTGAATCCTAAACTATTCTTTAAGTGACCCCTAATCTTGGTGCTTTCTTTTTTCATTCTTAAATTACTGCAAAATAGGCTGTGAGCTCCCCAGAGTAGGCGGTTGTGAACCTCAATAAAGCACCTGACTGTTTTGGCCACCACAACAATCACGCATCTGAGAATTCTTACTTCCGTTTTTGTTCTGCTCTGCCTTTCTATTCTCCCCTCCCACACTTTAGCTCTTTGAAGCATGGCTTTTCGAGCTCAGAAACCACTCTTGGCAACTCCTGACTCAGCTTTCCATAGCCCAGAACAACAGAAGTACTCTCAGACCTATTCTGCACTCCCCATGAGAGCTCTTGAAAGGTGATCTGCAGCAGCACCCACAGGAAAGAGCTCTTAGGGCAGGTATTTCCCTTCCCACACCAGCGGCCATGCGCAGCAGCACTGAAACGGGACAGCTACACGAACTGGAAAGCTCATGGAAGCTCTGGCTTCTTACAGCTTCTTTTACAGTTTCTTCCATGCCTGGCCTGGAAAGTGGCTGAACCAAACAGCACCACCTGACTCAGCAAATCTACTCCCCGTGCATTTTATGGAAGTGGGACTAAAAGGGAAATTCCAGTTAATGCAGCCATGTGCCATGCTGTTTGCAGGTGATTGCATTCTACCACATGGGTATGCTTTTTACATCTGCTTTAAAAGCAATTCCATTCCTATATAAAAAGCTCTCTCAGAGTGCTCCTGGATCTTGGTAATTTAACGGTAAGGAACCTTTTAATTTCCAGCCTATATTTGTTGAGAGCCAAATCTTCCGATTCCAGTTCATTTTCTCCTATAATTAGAAGTTCATTATGCATGCAGCTAACAGCACAGGCTGTGATCAACTGTGATTTTCTTGGTTTCAGCTTGCTTGTTGCTTTCCTGTTGACACAGCCCCAGGGAACAGCAGTGGTGAAGAACAGGCACTGGTGTCATAAGGGCACAGGGCTGGAAAATGAGGAGGTGCACAGGTGTGACCCAGAGTCACTGCCTTCCAGAAGCTTCCTTTCTTTGTGATAAAACACTAAAAGGAAATTAGCCCAGCTTGACTCAATGGTCATGTTGGTTTTTGAAGGGATGTGGCTGATGAGGAGGGGAAAAGAAAAATAGTAATAAGACCTCCACACATCTCACTTGGGAGTGAACTTGTCTGAAATGGAAGTAGAAGTATCAGAAGACACAAGAATGGCAAACTTACAGGTAGCTGTAAGTGGACTGAGTCCTTGCTGCCCAGAAAATGCCCTTTTCCAACAGGGAATACCATGGCCAGATGCTGTAAGTGGCCTGAGCATGGAGCCCTCAGCGTGGGATTCTTCTTCCCGTATGTGGATTCCCAAGTGACCTGACAGAACTCAGCTGGGTGTTATTTATCCTCATGTGTTGCAAGGCTCACTGTCATGCCCCAGGACTGCTCTGCAAAGCTGCTCACAGGGTGTGGGTAAAGCACCTACTGCTGTTGACTTTCAATCTTTCCTGCCTTTATAAATCTATTAAATGCCTGCCCACATCTTCAGGGACTTTCTGGCAAGGTCAGCTTAGATACGATTAGGAGCAACAGCTAACAGACAGGATTTTTTTGAAGAGAAAAAAGTAAATTACTCAGCTGTCCTCTAACCCTGAGATATTTGAAGTCCCCTTTGCCATTGAAAAACTCTTGGAGACTCATCCAGAGTCCTGAAGATTTCATAAGATGGGACCAGACACTTCACCTGTGCCATTTTTGGCCGTACAAAGAATACAAATCTAACTCTCCTGGCTGGTGTTCTCATAAAAGTAGGACATTGCTATGCTGAAGTCTTTCCTGTGGCCCTAACACTAGGTATTTTTGTTACTGTGGCTCAGTGACTCTCTGAGGGATTAAGTAGGGTGTGGAGAGAGATCCTATTTTGAAACTCTCAGTGTTCAGCTGTATCTATCATGATCACCAAGACACATTTTAAAGCATCTTAAAGCGTCTTAAAGCATCTTAATACATAAAAATGAACCTTTGTGAACCTCTTCATTACCCCTGATTTTGGAAATATTTTGATCTGCTGTCAAAACTCCCTGTCGCCTCTTCACCCTCAAACCTGAACTCAAGTGTTGCCTGCACACAAAATGTAGGAAGATCATGAGCTAGACTTAGATTTTGTGACAGTGGATGCTGAAGGGGGAAAAAAAATTAAAAGGAAATAAGAAAAATGAGAGAAGAAGGTACAGAAATACCTAATGTGACAGTAAAGTTTCTATAAATGTGTATCCTACATAGAAGCTCCATCAGCACCGAGACACCTTCTTGAGAAAGAAGCTGCACTTACCATGCCTTGGGAAGTATCTTGCTGCCAGGGTGATAGCCAGAACAAAGGTGATAATGATGATAATTGAAGCAGTAATGACATTATAAGGTGGAGGCACAGGAGGAACAACACAGTCGTGTGTTTTTTCTGAGACAGGAGAAATAAACATAAATAAAGGGTCCAACAGGATATTGGCATTTTCATGTGAGAGCAGGTATGTGAATTTCAGGGGTTCTGTCCAAATTCTAACTCAGCTATTCAGCCAGCAGAAAATGGACTTACTCAATAAACAAGCTAACAAAGCTGGCACCTAAATTTCTTCAATTCACCCACATTTGCTATGGGCTGAAATTTTTAACACATCTACAGAATTAAAAAATCTGGGTCTTTGTCCAGAACAGGACTGAGACAGGGAATATTTAAAAGCACATAAGCAGTTTCAGGGAAATGAACTAGGTTTGGTAGAAAAGTCTGAGTTCACAGCTAGAAAATTTCTGTTCTGAAAGGTACTCTGCAGTTTTCCTTACTGTTTTCATCAGAATTATGCCCAATTATTTTCTTTTTGGATTCACAGGTGAAGGAGAACGATGCATTTAACAGTCTAGAACAGACCTTTTTTTCTGCGTGGCAGGAACAGTGTTATGGCAGAGTTCAGTTTCAGTGGGTCTGGAGCCTTTGGATTTTCACCACTGGAGATGGTGGAAAATTCCATTCTACCAGTAGGATTTTAGAGTAAATACTGGGTCATTCTTGTACAGGACAGGACTTGCTGCATGTCCATAGGTCTGCAGACCTATGTGCACAGACCTTCAGTTCTTCCACCATCTGCATCTGGCACAGGTAGGCATCATTCCCCTCCTAAGACATGAATTAGCCTGATCTGCTGTTCAGTCCTCCCCTCGCTCTGTAGGGGTTGCCTCCTACGTTTACCAGAGGCTCTGTTCTGTCTGTAACTCGGTGCTCATGAAAGGTTTGTTTGGAGGACCACTTACACCATACCAAAATGGGAGTGGTTCCACATCCTAAAAGTCAAAAAGTGGGAGGTTTGTGACTGCTGTGGCTGTGTCACTGTTGGCTGCACCCTCCTCTGATCACTGCTTTTGTTGTTGTTATTGCTTTCTTTTTCTGTGTGCTGAGATATTCATAACCTTATTCTCCCTTCATTAGGGACATTATGCTCTACATCCAGCAATAGCCAATATTCATAAAGCACTAGTTCCTGGCATTTGTTCTGAAGCTGAATGGCACCTCTCCCCACAAGCCCCTTTGATTTTAGTAAGACAGATGAACAAGCTACCTTGATGAATAAGGTACAATTCCCTAGGAAACATACTGCTTCTCTATCTTCCCTTGAAGGTGTCCTTATCTCTACAGTAAAAACATCAGACCCAGAGCCATGTCAGAATACTTTTTTGGTAACAACATTAAAAAAAATAATCCTTTTGGTTTTACGAATTTTCTTGCAAAACCCTTCTACTGCAAAACATCTGGAATGTAGTGTGCTGTCTTCCCTCATGCTGTTTCCACTTGTGCCTCAAGCTTTTCAAAGCACAGATTTATCTATTATGCCATCACTTCTAAGCCATGCTCAGTGATGGAATTCTTTTCCTATGAGTTAACCCTATGTTACATTTGAAAGCAGAATTTTGTCTAGACCCCAGCTGACAGTTTCTTTTACTGAAGCAGGGACAAACAAGCTTGTTATATGAGGAAATTATTTTAAAGTGCAGCCTGTGGCTTTTAAAGCACACACATTTCTCCGGTCCCTCTATTCAAATACCAGGTCTGTGTCACACAGCTGGCAGCAAGACCATGCTGGCACAGAGGGGCACAGGATGGTAGAAGCCACCAAGTGTGGCATTACCAGATCACAACCAGATCACAACATGATCCAGTTCAGCTCTCAGCCCAGCTGCAGTAGAGCAGCAGGAAGACAGAGCTGCCTCTGCTTGTCAGTCGCTGTTGTAACTTTCGCTTCCCACCCGGCTGTCTTTCAGCCTTTGAAATATTTTCATGTGTAGTTCACAGGCAGGATCATTGGGTGATCCTTACACAAAATCTTCTGTGTTCTCAGAGAGGCAACTCAGCAGATTCAACAAAATGTTTGTGTTACAAAAAGCATTAATAAAACATACTCAGAAGCAAGCTGGTGGATGTGGCAAAGCCACTGTATTCAACGGAGCAAGTGATGTTGACGTCTTTGGTCACGTTGAGCACCAGTTTTCCAGTGACATTGTATGGGCTGTGGCTGGATTCTGACACCCAGCTGGCATTCCACTCTATGGACACGTTGTTGAGGGCTCCAGAGATTTTGGGCTTGGGAAAACCTCCGTGAGAAGAACATGTTACCACCATCTCAGTCGCCTCACAGGAATCAGCGGACACTTCTGCCGTCACGCTGGGCTTGCTGAAGTCAGCTGAAGCACGAGAGGTTTGGTTACCATTCTGTCAGGCCACAGAGAGGTTTGCAGCCCCCAAAACCCACTGTTAAAGCAAAGACGCCCCCACAGGGCATTCACCATGGGAAGATTTTTCTGCCCATGGTCTAGGATACCAAGCAACCAGCCACTAGTGAAAGGAACTTGCTCAGCACTGTGTGGCTGACCAGTGGCAAGCAAGGAGAGACAGCTTTCCTTCCAGGCCCACGGTCTGTTGAGCAATATGACACTGCCATCCAGCTTGGAATATCCCTTCAGACATTCCAACTTGATTCCAGCATTTCCCTTTCCTGCTCCCCACAATAACTTGTTCCCACTTAACCAAAGGGAGCAGAAGTCGACCATAATTATTACAGCCGGGCTGTTAGGACAGCAAGGGGATTTCTGGCCAGAAAGAAAACTGGAGTATTTGGGGGCAGGAAAAGAGATCTGTAGTTTTATGGTTTTTATGCAGTTAACTTCTCAACCCTCACGGTTAAAACAAGGGTGCTGGCGGTACACTTCCCTTTTTTCATACCAATTCCCAGAAAGATCACTGAATTGTCCCCTTGCACAATATGCCCTCAGGCCAGCAGGAAATGGCCAAACCTCAGGAGCTTGTCTCTTTTTTTGTTGCCAAATCTCCTTCCAGATGAGGAATGTTCCTTCACTGACATGTCTGTAAGATTCATGTAACTATCTGCTATTAAAGGTATTAAAATACATGCATATATTTCTATATGTCACCAGTATCTCTATTTTTGGTTGAGATCAACTGCCACAAAAACACTGGTGGAAAAGGAAAATTCAGTGGAAATTTTTGTGGCCTCTAAGAGAAGATTCACATTCATTTTGAACAAAGGAACTCAGTTTCTTTAATATAAAAAGCCTCAAAGCTCCATGATGAATTCAGCTTCAGGCTGTGGAGCTGCAGTGCAGCCAGTTCCACAGGGGTTTGGATCCAGGGCTGGGATGCTGCCATAGCCACCCTGTTTCTCTTTCAGCTTGAATGCTTGCCAGGCACTAAGGGCTTGGTCTTGCTTTGTCCCAAAGACAGCAAGGGCTGCCTCAGGCACCCATCACCATCCTGGAAAGGCCCCCAGGAGGGATCCTTTCACAAGAGGAAGGCATCAAGGGAAGTAGATTGGGTTGGTGGTGGGAAAAAATTTCTGTACTTGGGGTAGTACAGGGGGAAAAAACTTCTGTGCTTTAGAAAGGTAAGAAGGGAGGCTGCTGGAATGGAAGCAGCTAACACACCTTCCAGCACTCTTTCAGGCTTCCTGATGAAAGCCCATCTGCTACAGTAGGAATAAGCTTGGAAGGGCATCCTTCACCCCCAGAGGCTGGCCCTGAGAGCCTCAGGTGTCAGAATGCAATCCACCTACCTGTCACAACGAGGACCACAGACTCATCACACACAACCACGGAGTTGCGCTGAACCACACACTGGTAAGAGCCATTGTCCAGGATTTCCATGGGGGAGATCCACAGGGTGAGGTTCCAGGGGTCCATCTCCGTGCGGTCCCGGTACCGCTCGTGCTTGGAGATCATATTCCCCTCTGAGTAGGCCAGCACCACGTCTGCAATGTTCTTCTGCCAGTAGACCCGGTACTTGTGTAGGCTTTCTGAGCTGGGGATTTCATGACAACAAGGCAGGCTGACCTTTCCCCCCACTTTGCTTCTGACTACTTTCTTCTCCAGCGCTTGGCCTGCAGGTGAGGGGTGAACAGAAGTCAGTGAGTCAATGGCACAGCCGTGTGCCAGGACCTGGTGCCTAAAGCTCACCCCTTTTGGCTCTGACTGCTCACATCCCTTATCACCCACAGAGCTGTTTTACAGCTCTGCACTGAGGGGAGCCACCCTTGGGCATTGCCTTGTACATCCTGCTCCTCTACAGGATCCAGCAGGCACACAAGGATTGCTGCAGGGATTGCTGAAGGCAAAGGCAGCAAAAAGTTGCTTGCCTGAACAGAGATTTTGCTGGCCCCTTTAAAAACAGGGGTAGAAACACACATGCACAAACTGCCATCTCCTCTGCTCTCCCTTTTCAGAGCCTGGTATTTGGAAAATCTGTGTCACTCTCCACTGGGTTCTCTGCATGCCAAACAGGGCCACAGTGGACTATTTGTTCAAGGGGGCTGGGGGATTTTTGGTAGTTACTTTTTTGTGAAAGAAAAGAAACCCAAAATTTTCAAGATCCCAGAAACTAGAATCAGCCCTACAATGATACACAAAGGTTGCAGCCACACTGTCTTCAGCCTTCCAGCATTAGCAAATGAACAATTTTGCCTAGTCTAGCTACAACAAATTCATCTTTGTGAAAGCTCATAGGATGACTTGTAACCAGCACAGATGTTCCCAACTCCTGGCCAGTACCACACCTGGAATACATCCATGTGCTGACAAAAATAAGTTGAGACTCTTGCAGGGTGCAATTAGGTACAACTTAGACCTGCTTACAATGTGAGCAGTAATTCCCCTACTAGGCACCCTGTTCCTATGATCTGCCTTGTTTTCACACTCCTTCCTCTTTCCCTCCTCCTCTTTCCTTCCTCCCACCCCTTCCTCTTTCCCCAGTGGGTAAAGGTTCACAGGGGCTGACATCCAAGGGAGCAGCCTAGCAAGGAGCTCCTGCTGCTGCTGAAAGGTGACCCAGCATGGACACCCAGTCCTGTGCTGCACCACAGGGCAGATGGCTGGGCTTTCACCTGAGTTAGTGCAAGCCTGGGGATGATGTGCACCCGGCTTTGTTAGTCCAGACCAGGTTGCTCTCTGTCCTGCTTGCCTCGGCCTCGCTGCCTTAGCACTCATCTCCAGTGGTGGAAGTGGGATTTCAATCTGTTACACTCCACTGACTGAGGAAATAGCTGTCTTCAGCACAGAAAAGATTCAGATCCCCTCTTCTTTCCCTGCAGAACACATCTCAGTAAACATTCCTGAGAGAGGAAGCAGGAAAGTCCTGACAGGTGGTGTGTCACTGATGGGGACAACATGGCATCACCCATCAGCGGAGGGGAGAGCCCAGGCGCAGAGCCTCTGCCTGAAGCGTGAGCTGAGCAATGCACAAAGCTGAGCCTCAGAACTGCCAGCCTCCAGCAAAGTCTGGCTGATGCTGGCTCACTCTTGCTAGCCCCAGCCTAACTGCAGCCATGCCGTCCAGAGGCAGAGAGCAGCACTCCGGCCGTGGCCGTGGCCAGGACGCTGCGGCATTCACATTCAGCTGGTGTCCACAAGCTGGTTGCCTTGCCAGGCCTCATTTGCTCAGCAGTGACTCAGAGACCCTGGGGCCAGTGTCACAGCCCGGTGACTTGCTCACAGTCCAACAGCTGCCAGTGCTGGAGGGAGACAAGGGGATGCTCAGCAGTGATACAGCTAGATCTTAGGGGCTGGTTGCTGGAGTAAAGCCCAGACACAAAGCCTCGGACAGAAAATTTAGCAGACACGTAGATGTGGCACTTAGGGACATGGTTTGTTGGTGGACTTGGTTGGCAGGGCTGAGTTAAAGGCTGGGTTCAAAGATCTTAAAGGTCTTTTCCAACCAAAATGATTCTGTGATTCTGTGAAATAAATTTCACTCCCCTCCCCTGCCGCGCACCCACCCTTGTCCCGTTTGCATACTTGACATTAAGTATGTGGGAAACACACCAAAAAATGCTGTGAGGTCCTGGCGACACTATGGAATATTTTAATATTAAAAAAAATAGAACATGTAATTAAATGAGCAACTTCTTATTTAACCCTCCACTCAGCCATTCCGCTGGTCTTCCAAAGGGAAAGTTTCAATATTTCCCCCTCTCTTCCTGTACTTCCCCTTCTAGAACATTGCAGATCCTAAGCAAGCAAGCTGGGGCAGACCAGGAGCTGCTCAGCACACTGACCTCTGTCAGCCATCAACTGGTAGCAAAATGAGAGAAAAATTAATTCTTCCACACAGGAGAAAAACTGCTTTGTCTTGCCAACCTTTGCAGCCTGAAATTCAGGATTTCCTGACATCAGCATTTAAATTGTTACTGCTAGACCTACCCTGCAGGAAGAATTCTTGCCCTTTCAGGAATGCCCTTTCAGGAATTCACATATAATTTTGGCATTCACAACATCCTCTGGCAATGACTTGTGCAGTTTGATTACATGCTGAGTAAATGAGAAATGCATTTCCTTCTGTTCACCTTAAAAGCAGCCCACTTCAGGCTGTGATTCTTTAAGTTCCTTCTCCTACACCTCTGTGTGTGTTTGTGTGCATGTGTATTTATCTTTGACCACATCTTCGCTTGTTCTCACATGCAGCTCTTACTATTTATTGGAGAGACTCGAAAGAGTGTCCAGTCAAATATCCAGTCAAACTCTGGGATTGATAAAGACCGTTTTCTATTTTCTTTGGCAGCAACAGGGGAAGAGTAGGCATACAGTAAATGTCAGGGTGACATCACATTATGAGTTGCATGAGGTTCTCCCTACCTTGCCCCCCAGAGTCTCCTTTGCAAGCAAAAGGAGAACAAAAACCTTCTTGGGAGTACATGTGCAGGGGCTGGAAACTCCTGCTGATGTCATGTCTACCCTTAAAAGGCTCTGCACCCTTGAAACTGCAACCTGAATACTGCAAGCCTGAAGGAACCAAAATCCATGAAGAGTCATTCAGCCCTACAAAAGTCCCCTTTCGCTTTAGAGGTGAACTGCAAATAAAAATGAAAATCCAGTTCTCTGCCACTTCTGTGCTGGATGCTCTCTGCAGCCAGCCTGTGGGGAAGGTATTCACCATGGAAATAATTGTTAATAACTTTTCTATAGTCAAGATCCTTCCTCTTCCCTCTGAAGCCCACCCACTCTCTTGCTGTGCACACACATCACTCTATCATTGGAAGCCTGTGGCATGTGGCAATGCTGAACTGATGGAAGGGCTGACTGTCTCTTCCCTGGGCAGACTTCACTCAAGCTATGCCCGTGCTGCAGATGCCCCAAACAACTGGGCTATCTGAAACACAAAGGATTATAGCAGAGATTTGTTCCTTCTTGTTTGCTCTGAGAATCAGGAGAGCTGCTGAACCTGTATCCCTATTTCCTGCACTCTTTGTACAAGCCTTGACTCAGAAATTCCCCAGCCACAGGGAGCTTTGTTATCCTGACCACACATGCAGCACATGAAAGCAGATTTCCTCTGGTACAATGAAGTCTTGCAGAGATTTGACAGTAAAAGGCAGCTAAAGACCTAGCATTGCTCTGGAGAAGCAGCCTCACTGTTGGAAACCTCCAGATAAATCCTGGTGAACAGAAGCTTCCAAGGCCATTGCCTTTCCCCATTTCTCTGCCCTTCTGAGCCTTGCTTTGCTTTTTTCCCCTTCTGGTTCCCTGTTTATCTTTGCAACAATAGCTGGTATCTCTACTCATAAATTACTAGCATCGCTGACTTTGCCAAGGACCATGCACCTGGGATTCCCAGTCTGCAGGTAATTCTGCAGCTCAGACCTCTCATTTTCTGTGAATAGCACATTCACCCCAAACTTGCCTGATTTATTCTTTGAGGGCAATATAGTATTTTACATGGTTTTCCAAGCAAAATAGACAATGAATCAAAAAATCAAGGCATTTTTAAAAGCGGACTCTTTAAAAGACTAAAAACTCCTCCTTGATCTTGTCTTTTTAACAGGTGATTTTACCAGTGGGGAATGAGATTCTCCCCAGGCTTTCTATGCAGCCAAAAGCCAGCAAATGTCCTGTGCTACATGGGAGTGTCAAGAAAATTAATCCACAAACACCAGAGGTTTATGTCCAAAAAGGAGACAGAGGAGTCCTTTTACTTTATTCGAATAAAGGGAGAGACCCCAGGGTATGTGAAATGCTTTGTGTTTAAATCAGTGACTCCTGTGAACACACTGATCACAGAAAGACCCTGCTAGATGCCCAGATACCCTCTGTGTGGAGACACTGGTTCAGAAGTGCATAAAAGCACTGCCTTCCTCTGTGCTTCATTGTAAAGACTGTGTGCACTAAGAAAGACGGGATGAAACAGAGAAAAGTGGGTGCTATAAGGCCCTGCTGGCTGTCCTCTTTACAGAGTCTGTGACTGCAGATTAACCCAGGCATGAGTGCCTGACAAGCCTCTGAGGCTCCTTCTTCACAGACTCCACTCCAGCAAGTTCAGGCACGCCAAGAGAGCTCATGAAAAGGAGGAGTGGCCTTTTACCCTTGAACAACCCCTAACCCAACCTCTCATCACAAATCAAGGGCCTGCTGCTGCTCTGGGCTGCTTTGGCAAAGCAAAGCAGCTGCAAATCCAGATGCCTTGCTCATGTAATATATATATGTGTAATTAGTGCAAATAAACTAAAGTTGAGGTGTTTTATGGTGCTGGGCATAATAATATAAGACTTCTTGTATGCAAAAACCATAACCCATGGGAATTTGGTAAATCACTTCTACCGACCAAAAGACTTTTCAGGAATTTCAACACCGAAACCAAGACACATTTGCATCTGAAAAACGGGCAGAGTAACTCTTGGAGGAGATGATCAGGGCCAATGATCTCATCAACGCCTGATGTAAGAATCACGATAGGAATCAAGGAGACGCCAGATATCCGAATTTCAATACCAACTTCCATTAAATCATATCAATTTATCAAAATCCTCTCAGCAGGACCGGGAAACAGAGACAATGACCGGGACTGTGTTTTCCAAGTCACAAGAAGTGAGATAACTTCAATATAGCCTCAGGGAGAAAAAACTGTATAAAAAGACACTTCAGAAAACCAGTGTTTGTGAACAGAGGGGAGCGTGGAAGGCGAGAGAGAGAGAGAGAGAGAGAGAGAGAGAGAGAGAGAGAGAGAGACATACGCTCTGTCCGCTGTGTGAGTGAGATTTT
>VWYI01013684.1:507851-519447 GCA_013399455.1 Anthoscopus minutus | reverse complement strand
AAAAAGTGATAGATAGAGAAAGAGAGAGAGAGAGAGAGAGAGAGAGAGAGAGACATACGCTCTGTTCACCGTGTTAGTGGATTTTTGCATATTATTATTATAAAACAAATTTTTCATAATTCCAATTTGACTATTGTATTTATAATACTCATGTCAAGTTCCCTTACTCATGCCAAATGTGGTTAGAGAGGGGAGCAGGAAAGAAGGCATCCCAAATAAAACCCGTGATGGACTTGTTCGGCAGTGATTCCCCTCAGTTCCCTGTACCTGCTCTCACCTCTCAAGTGAGCCTGCAGCAGTTAAGTGACAGGATTTATCCTAATGCACGATGATGGCATGGCAGGCCTGAGGTAGGGAGTTGGTCTGCACAGATTTTTCTAGAAGTTCATCCTTGTTTGCTTCTGTGCTGTAACCCCGGTTACCCCACACATGGTTTTATGCCCTTCACATCTTTACACTCCCGCGTTTGTCCCAAACAAAAGAGTAACCCTGGCTTGCCCAGCTCTGTACTGTTGATTTGGCAATTATTATGATATTCTCTGGGTGCTTTGGTGTCCCACTCCATCAGCAGCCTTCATTCCTTTGTAGTGCTGTTTTATTTTGTGTGCGTTTGCACATCTTCACCTTTAGTGAAGAAATCCTTGAAGCCATGAAGTGGCTGTGAAAACCGGAGGGCGATCTGCAATTAGCATCTGAGAAGACAAAAGGGAATCTGAAATACTTTGGTAGAGGGGCTCGCTGCAGCGCTGGGGCAGCTCCAGCCAGCTGACACCTCTTGCTCCAGCTCAGGTTTCGGTACTTGAGGAGATAAAAATCTCCTGCTTTCTGAGTCAGCCTGGGACAAGCCCGCTGCCCGGGTATGTCCAGTCTGCTGTGTTTGTCACATGAGTAAAATCGCAACTCTGCACAAATCCCCAGCAATTCTCTCATCCTGGTACCAGGCAGGAGGTCAGATCCAAGCAAGGAGCTGAGTATGGAACCAGAATTACTTTGAGATGGGGACTAGATCATGCCTTAGATCTTTCTCCCACTGCAGAGTGCACCACAAGGACGCTGCTCAAGGAGGAAAGGATGGAGAGACCTCGCTTTGTCCCCCCTGCAAACCAGCAGGGACACACGGCCATGGGGAAAGAAGGGCGTCTTTAATTTGGAGAAACGAGCAAAAGAAGAGTCTTTCTGAACGTTCTCCCCTTCTCCATTCCCAGCCCGTGGAATGTGACCGATAAAGGGCAGGGAGGGCCCCTAAATCTGGACTTCCTCAGAAGATTTGCATATTTTAGTTCCTTTAGAGATCAAATTCCTGCATCTTGCTCAGCACTTCTTTCAATTTCCCAGTTTAGGAGCAGAAACTAGATGTGGCATTTGTGTAAGACGGGCTGGTGGGGGAGATTTATCACAAAGACAGACAGAAATAAATTTGTTAATTTTTTCCCCTGCAGTCTCTGTCTCTTGCTGACAGGATCACTTTGTACTTCCTCTATATTTATCTCCTAGCTAAAGATGTTCTCAGATCATTTTCCTAATTCCTCCAGTACCACTGCCATGCATGCTAGTGTCCTCACAGCAGTTTCTGAAATTGAGGTCCTCCCCACTGCTTAAGGCTGCAGTTCTCTCCAGTGCTTACTAAATCGCTGTCTCACATGCTCCCCAAGCAGCCAGCCCTCCCTTGAAACTGATAGAAGGTGAAAGTATCCAGTAACTAGGAAAATCAAGCATGATACCTCTCACATAAGCCCACTTCAAAGTCGAAAAATTACAAATTTTAATTTCTTTTATTTTTTTTTCCCTCCTAAAGTACTTGCCCACAGCCATAGCAACACTCACCAGGGCAGCTAGCAACGCTGCAGGCCTGCCAGCCATTATCTTGTTAGAAAACCTGGTTTGTGCTCAGGGATGCACTGACTCAGGGATGCTCTGCAGACAGCCCCGACGGGCACCCCGCAGCTGCAGGAGAGATGGCGAAGCCCCAGATAAGAGCACGGCATGGAGAAAGGTAAATAGCTGCAGGACACTCAGGAAGCCAGAGCAGAGCAGTCCAGAGGGGTCTGTAAGCTACAGCAGCTGCAGAGGGAGAGGAATGAGAGGCTTGGACAGGTGCTGCTGGAGGCACCATCCGGGAGCACTGAGGGCAGGGTGGGCAGGGAAGGAGCTCTGGGCTTTTGGGAACTGGTGTCAGACAGCGAGCTCTGTTCTCTCTGAAGCACTTCCCCCAGCACAGGGACCAAATCCTTTTCTGCAGGGCATTTCAAACAACACCAGAGGGGACCTGCTAAGGCGAGAGCAGCGGTGTGCAGAGTGACTTTCTGCAATCGCCTTTTCTAGCTGCTTTTTATGTGATGTGGTAGGAACAGGAGCTCGCCAAAAGGTGGATGTCCTCTGAGCACAGGATAGGTGGAAATCCCACCATTAGCCATCAGTCAGCACTTTCTTTTCAGTCAGGGAGGCCCCTGGGACCAGCGATATTTTAGAAGCATAACAGTGAAAAAGCAGAAGAAAAGCCTGTGGCATTTCCGAGTTGGGAAAGATTTACATATTGTTAAATGAGCTCCCGAGACTCCCGATGGTGATGCCCCTCCGAGGGGACAGAACAGCTACAATTGAACATAAAGTTAATCTATTTTAAAACAAAACTGACCTCCTTCTGCCAAGTGAACAGACTTCACTGCATCCAGCACACCTGCCTTCCCACTCTGTGGAGGATACCACATCCACACCTGCACAGCATTTGTGATGGGAAACACGTTCAAATGGAAGGAGAAGCCTTCAGCCTGGAGAAGGGAAGGCTCCAGGAGACCTTAGAGGAGCCTTCCAGTGCTTAAAAGGAGCCTTAAAGAAGGCTGAAGAGGGGCTTTTCACAAGGGCAAGGGAGAATGGCCTCAGGCTGAAAGGGGGAAGGTTTAGATCAGATATTAGGAAGAAATTATTTATTGTGACAGGGTTGAGATGCTGGCTCAGGTTGTCCAGGGAAGTTGTGGATGCCCCAGCCCTGAAGGTGTTCCAGGCCAATTTGGGTAGGACTCTGAACCACCTCATCTAGTGGAAGTGTCCATGGCAGGGAGATTAGAACAAATTAAGCTTTAAGATTCCTTCCAACACAAACTCTGTAATTCTCTGAGAATTTCCCCGAATATGGAAATTCTCCCCCAGCCTGGCATGACCTTAGGATGCAGCCAGACAACAAACTCACACTGATCTCATGCCTTCCCCCTGCAAGCAGAGGGGATCTAGCTCCCATTTTCCTTCCATCCTCTCCAGAGTCTGATTCAATATACCAATCTTAAAAAAAAAAAAAAAGAAAAAAGGAAACTTTATGCTAAGATGGAAGGTGAAGTAGGTCATCCAGGGAGCAGACATGTGCAAGGAAGAGGAGGATCACATAGCCAGAGAGGAGCAGGACTGCATCTTTTGGTGGCAATAACCTGTTTGTATCCCTCAACTGTGACTCCTGTCTGCGTCCACCCCCTCCAGGGTGCCCAGCATAGGTGTAAAAGCAAACTGGCTGTGAAAAAAACTAACTCACCACAAGACAGGCAGAGGGATAACATCAGTCATTTATGTCAGATTAATTACCCCCATTAAACCATGCTTGGAACTCAGAACTCAGAACTTGGAACTCAGTGGTGTGCAGGAAAGGTGTGAAGGCATAAGGGTGGCACCTTCTGCTGGCAGTCTACCACAATTAGTAATAGCATCCACTCCAAACTTTGCATGTTTAAATGCAGGAATGTCCAACATGCACACTGCAAAAAGTATACAAATGTCTCAATGATCCAAGAAATGCAAAAAAGCTGTTGCAGTCAGAGCAATGTGAGGTCACTGGAGCTATCTGGGTTCATTCTGATCTAACTGGACAAAGGAAATGATGTGGGTGAAAGGAACATTTGACCCATAGCCTTACAAATGTGGCATTTTAGGCTTTTAACTGTATTTTGTGTGTAAAAATAGCTTGTCCAAGTTTAGTTTTCTGTGGGTGTTTTTCTAAAGAATTCTTTCATTTAAGAAGCACTCAACAGAAGAAGAAAAACAGTCTATATAAGCACAAAGCAGTAGGCTTTAGCTGGGTTTCTGTTTCTCCAGACAAGCTCTTACAGCAGGTTTCATTCTGGATAGACTGACAGACAGAAAAATAAGTTCGTTAGATCTGCTGCCCTTGTTTTTGAAAGACTTTTTTTCCCCACATGTCTGGAACAGGAGACAGAAACTCTTCCGAAAATGAAAATAAAACAACAGCAGAAGGCATGAAGAGGAATCAGTCAGAAACTCAATTTGCATCCAGTGATCAAGTGGGTAAATCCGGTACGTAAAGAAAAATTTCTGCCATCTCTGCTGTGAAATCTGCCCCAGCACATCCCATACCAGAGCTGGCACAGAAATTAGACACCAAGCACCTAAAGCTCATGGCCAGACACTTCAATATTTAGGGGTGGCCACAAAACAGGGATTCTTTCTCAGTCCTTTCTGAAACCCAGCTCCACTCCGAGCTCTTTACTGGGAGTAGCACAAGGGAAGGAAATGAGTTACTGTGAGCCAGTGCTCACTCAAGGAGTGGATATTCCCCCTCCCTTCCCAACTCTCCAGTAACTTAGAAAAGCTGCAGGGAATTTTCTTCAAAACTTCTCAAAAAATTTCACCCCTGGGAAGAAACCAAGAGCTAAGTGGTCCCCAGCTGGAAGAAAAGACTCCAGGGAAGTTTAAAAATACTCCATGGATGTAAATCTGGGCCTACTGGGTCCCTGAAGTCATTGCCTATGCTTTGTTTGCACACAGGGCAGGGAAAGGTCATAATGAGCGACTTCAAGCTGTACTTTTCTAGGATAACAAACTGAGACTATCCTACAATTTGTAGGTAGCTGTGAAGGTGCAATGGCAGGACAAAACCAAGCCCATGGGGATACCAGCAGTGCATTTGGATCATAAATAAAAAAGTTTATGCTGTAACCAAGGCTGTTCTGCCACTTTGTGCTGAGACAACAGGCTGTTGCTCATGGACATCAGTGTCTCAGCAGCAGATGACATCCCAGAAGCAGCTCTAAATTACACTGGCATTTCAGTGAGGCACCTCAGGTGAACGTCAGAGTAGCAAAATTCAATTCAGAGGAAAATAAATGGATCTACATAGCTTGTACATACATGAAATTCCCATGAAAAACAACCATCAAATCAACCTTCAACCTTTTCTATGAAAGATGACCTTCAAATCTCTTTTAACTAAGCCCCCCATTAATGCCTTTCACCGCTACGATGTGAAAATTCAGCCTGGCATCCCCTTTGTTACTATTTTGCTTACATGGGCTTTACAGAGGGCACCTGTTTCCATCCTAGAATGCTACCTAACCTTTTGCAGTGCTACATCAGGGAGGTGTTCCAGCATCAGGACACCTGAGCCAAACCAAGGACACGGGCTCTGGGAGCCAGTCCTGGCTGTGTCTTGATGTGGTCATGAGCAGTCCTGGATGGGGTCAGTCCTGTAAATGCTGCTGGCTGTGGTGACTCACTCAGTATTTCGTGGGAGGTCACTGCCAGGGTGGTGGCAGACACCCAGGGCTCCACTATTTCACCACAACAAGGTCAGAACTCAGTCCTTGTGGTCCCTGTGGGCAGTGCTGAGAAGGCATCACCCACAGGCACCAGTAAAGCTTTTCAAACCCAGTCCTTCGTGAGTACTGCACCACGTATTTTCAAGGAGCACTAATACAGGAATGCTGATCTTCAGAGAGAAAGGGTTCAGAGAATGTGTGAATGCATATAGAGAGAGATGTTAGTGCATCAGCTGTCCTGCTCTTATCACTCTGCCAAGCCCCTGCTCCTGAGGAACCGTGACTTCCACTGACTTGTTCCTTGAGAAGCATCTAAAAACGGAGCCCCAAAAGTACAACTAGACAAACACTTAGTTTTCTATTACCAAACTCCTATTTCTAGTAGTGAATATTAGCATGCATCAAACTATATATCCAACTATACATCCTTCAGCCAAGGCACCAGAGTTGTTTTCAGAGAAATGACATGACTGGCAAATTACTATATGCTCATAATTACATTATTAACATACTACAAGCTCTTAAAGCACTGAGAGAGAAACAGTTCTGCTCATGATAGATTGTTTGCCTGGTGCAAATACAAGCAAAATGTATTTGTGCTTGACAAACACTTTGCAAACACAGAGGTGGAGGAAGGAGTGAGGGGAAGACAGAGGAGCAGAGATCCCAGAGTGATATTTGAGGTTGTTCGTTTCTTTACATGTGAGCTCTGCACTTCATTCCCTGCTAAATTCTCCAAGTTTCATCTTAAAATTCTGAGACTGAAACCTGGCATCAAACATCTCCCAGTTTCACAACAGCAGCATGAAAAACTCCTAATTTTGCATTGCTTGATTTTTAAGGAAAGCCTCAGTTCAGCCCAGATTTGCTCTAGAATATTGTTAGCTGCAATGAAACACTAAAATTTACAATAAGCCCAACTTATTTTGCGGCCACAACAAACCCCAGCTCAGAAGTGAATTTTGTGTGGTTTCCAGGTTAACATTTCATACCTGAGAAGACTCATTCCAAGCCTGTTGAGGTGAGCAGAGATCTGAGTGAGCTTTGTGGCAAGCCCTTAGCAAAGGACAGGGAACAGCCCAGGCAAGACTTCAGCAGGGATTTGTGTTGCTGGAGAACTCTGCTCTGTGCTGAGCTGCTGTGGTAGATAGGGGCAGGCGGCACGGAAGATCTCGGGATGTGACAGGAAGCAGCAGGACTCCCTCCCCCCTCACCTGTGATATGCAATCACCCCCAATGGCATGTAACCCCTCCTAATCCCAGTAGTTTTCCACTCCCCACTAACCCTACCTGGCCTTACCGTCCCCCTCTGATGTAGCGAAGTTCCCCTTGACTATTTAGTTCCATGAGGTAAGGTAATAAATACGCCATTTGACCATCCACCACATTGGTGTCAGTGTGTCTGTGGACCGAGTGACTCAGACAGAACCGAGGCACCGTGCTGTTCTCTGAACCAGGTCGTCTTGCCTTCAAATCAGAAGGCAACAGCTGCCCAGGAGGTGCAGAGCACTCTGAGCTGCCATCTTTCCCTACTTTTTTCCACCCATTTTTAACCACCCAAAAAGCTGCAGGAACCACCCCGGTGCTGAAGCCAAAGGCCAAGGAGCTGTGCCATGTGCTGCCCACAGACATCAGCTGACCAAAACCACCCGCATTTCTCTCACCCTGGTTGGGATGGGAGATCACCCTGCCTCTCTGGGAGCCGGCAGCCTAGTGCAATGGGCCTGGGAAGCTGACAACTGAGGGCTCCTCAGTGAAGCGCCAGCACCCCAAGCCCTGGCCTGGGCTCAGCCCTGGCAGAAGGCACCAGGAGTGTCCTGAGGGCCGCCATCCCCTGGTGACCATCACATGGGTGCTGCGGCTGGCACCCAGCCCCTTCCCACACTCCCTTTCTGGCTCCTGCTTACCCATCCCAAGGCAAAGCAGCACAAAGAGCCCGAGCCCCAGCCATGTCCTCAATGCCAGCAACAGTGGGGAGGTGGGCAGGCACATCATCTTCCTATAGCTCCTGGGCTGGGAGGAAAGGGAAATATGGTTATGGCAACGGAGCCTGAGGTGTCACAACACCCTCCATGGTGTCCCTCTTCTTCCTGCCCACCAAAACCCCTGAGCACAAGCCCAGCCTGCCCCATTTCCCTCCCTTGGTACCTGTCGTTTCCCTGGTCGAGCAGCACCCAGGCCACCCCCGAGGCAGGGAGGAGGCAGGGGGCTTAGTGCCAGGCCATGGGTGCCTGGATGTTGTCACAGGCTGCTGACACACTCCCTGACAGAGTGCAGGGGGAAGTCGGTGCTGGGAGCCTGCTGAGCCTCATAAGTCACCTCACACCGCCCACGGCTTCCTCGTGGGGCGTGCGTCAGGATGCTGCGCCTGCCGCCCCCGTCACCCCATGGGGCTGCCTCCATCCCTTGGGGATGCTCTGGGCATTCCTCCAGCCTGGAGGGTGCCAGGCTGAAGGACCCTGCCTGTGAATGTAAATGTCAGGCAGTGCTGGGGGCTTTGGAGAACAGAATGTAACTAAGCGAAACCCTGATGTTGCGTTGGGAATAGTTGTATAAAGTTATGTTTGAAATTAAACAACATGCCTGCACCACCATTTCAGGCCCAGCAGGATGTAATCCATCAAGAAATGGATTTTCCAAAGGAAATGTAAGAAGGATTGCTTAGGCTGCACATGGATGGCATGGCTGAGCACCTGGGCAGGGAGTGGGATGTGACAGCAGGGCCAAATGTGGGGTAACCAGAGAGCATCCACCAGCCCTGTGGAAGTGGAGAGAGCACTTGCTTCCCCAGCATTGTGTCCTGCCTTCCCCAGAAGGCACCCACCCCTCACCCAAGGCCCCAGCTCTTGGGTGGGGCAGGGGAGAGGCATGGACCATCCCTGCTTTAAAACCTGAAAGGGCAGAGCCATCACCACCCCAAGTAGCCAAACAAAGCCAGGACCAAACACACCAGTCCAGAGCAAATCCTGGGCAGAAAAACAAACCACTTAGTAAATAAGAGCCCGAGGGAGTAAATGCATGCTAAGTGATGTAGATTTGTACAGACACAGCACACCCTCCTGCAAAATAAAATAAACCCTGGTACAGTGCAAGGGGTTTTATTTAGCTGTAATAATCACAGCAAGAGGGTTGCACACCAATAAAAACCTGGTATTCTTCCAGGAGGAAAAAAAAGTGCAAATACAAATCATGACTAAAATAATTTATTTACATGCAGATTTCCGGTTTGCTGGTTTAAATTATTTTGATTTAAATGAAATGCATCCTTTTTATCAGAAATGATTGGCTGCTACATTGCTCCAGTTTTTCTTCAGTACAGGTTCCTTGAATTAGATAGATTAGATGGACTGAGTTGAATTACAAATCAGAATTTTATTTTGACATAATTAAAATGGTAGTATTCTGTAGAGAAATCAAATACAGGTTATAATGTTTCTGTAGAGAGAAAATCATTGCATATGAAATGGCTGAGACGAGTCTGTTATTGAGTCAGACTGGCACTTTCTCCATTGCAGAGTTTTGAGTGCCTGTGTTTTGTGTTTTGGACAATGACCTAAATCCTGTACATTTGTACTCTATCCATGCATTTTCCACCAGCATGGATTGCAAATGCAGATGACAGTAGCACCATGTGTTTGCGTAGAAGTGTTTCCATGGTGCTCAGAGAGGAAGAAAGTATCATTAGTACAGCCAGCCATACATGGCTTCCCTAAGTCACAGCCCCAGCTCTCAGGCCGGGACTGCCTCTCTGTGAGTCAGATGGAATGAACTTTCTCCTGCTAGTCTAATGATGAATCCTTATCATTACAGAGTTACTGTAACCCTCACAGCTCTACAGTTCATCATCTCACCTTCATTTCAAATTCAAGCATTTTAAAAAATATATATTTCTGCCATTACATAATACAACAAGAAGGAAACTTCAGCTTGTTAACTTTGCATCTGCATTTCTTTCTCTGGGCTTAACCCTGCTTTTGGATAAGCAGTCCCAGGGAAAGTAACGGAGCTCATCAGCTGTCAGGCTGTAGTAAGGAAGCACCACAACCCCTTATTACACACAGAAGAACCTGGACCAGCTAAGGCTGCCTAAATTTTAGAAAGATAGATGAACTCAAGGGTGTTATTCTCACTCAGGACTCTTTTCCTAGCTATTACAGTTCTTGGTACCTTCTACTCCAAAGATCTCCCAGATTGCAAGGAGATTGAAGTAACAGAGAGAGAGGAGGAGCCAAGTGCTTTGTTCTGCTTTGATCAGAGGCAGAAGTAATAATTTTTCCATCACTTAAAGCTTCCCTAAGCACATAGCATATCCTTGATTCATGGAATCCATCAGTTCAAGGCAAGAGGTGTTATGCATCTTCAGCATGATAACAAAGTTGAAGGACTCCTACATACTGAAGTCACAGTACAGAAGACACTGCTTTTTTGAGCACTGCAGAGAAAAATATAAGCCCACCAATTCACAGCAAAATCCCCATAGAAATAAGGTTTCTTGTGCACTTGATTAGGCCTTCAGCATTTCACCTCTATGTGCTTCAGAAACAGCTTTAAATAGGTAAAAGTATTGCAGAAGAGAAGCTTAAGTTTTAATAAGAAAGGATGGTTAAATTCTGCTAAAAACATTTACTGCAGAAAAGAGGAAGATGTATGAGCATCACACAACTACATTTTTCCATTACTTACACAGAAAACCATTAGGGGAAAAGCAGAAAAGACAAGTGAAATTTTGCAGGATATATACTGTATAGGGGAAATTAATTTCAGTAATCAGCACTTGTGGTAGAAATCCTTTGCACTCAAAGGGAAGTCTTTCCAAATACACTGCTGCTAGCATTCTTTTGTAGACCCACTGACATCACCAACTTTTTCCACCTCTGCAGAAATGCACTTCCAGTGCAGTCGAACATGATTACTTTGAACATTTATTGATTGTCAAGAGCAGACAAAAAATCCCCAACCTCCCTCTCTTTCTCAATCTCAGAACTATCCAGAACTGGGTAAACACTAAACCAAAACACAGCACCTACTCTCCACGGAGGACTCATAACCACATTCCCTCCTACAGGATGGAACACCTTTCACTGTTTTCAAGGAGAACAGCCATTCCAATCTGTGTTAATCTGGACTAAAAGCACAGCCACATGCTTTTAATACCAGAATGTCCAGGTTGAATGGGAAGTACCCAGGATATGTTTCCAGAGATGTACATTACCAAAATATGGTTGTCCAAATGCCCTAAAAACATCTCTGTCAGAGAAATGATCCCATTGCAAAGCAGAATTTCCACAAAATCATAGAATTAGGTTGGGAAAGGCCTTTAAGATCAATTAGTCCAACTGTTAACCCAGCACTGCTGGGTTTAGTCCACCACTAAACCATGTCCTTAAGCACCATGTCTACATGTCTTTTAAATACTTCCAGGGATGGAGACTAACACCCTGGACACACTGTTCTAGCGCTGGATAACGCTTTTGGTGAAGAATTTTTTTTCTCAGGTTTTAATCTAAACTTCCCATGGCATCACTTGAGGCCATTTCTTCTTGTCCTGTCAGCATTTGATGGTTCCAATACCAGCACATGGAATACAGGTTATGTGGAGTAATGAATTGAATTCAGCTGGTAATACTCATCTGTTTCTCAGTGGAATTACATGACAGCTTTTTTTTCTTTTCCTGTAAGAGAAGGGCAGAAAGCAGCCTTACCAAAGTGGTCCCAGCATGCTGAGAAGTTAGGCCTTTCACACAAAGACTGATGGTCTCCTACACAATATCAATAAAAAAATAAAATAACTTGGTGAAGTAAGAAGAAAATCCAGCAGTTTCAGGTTACAGAAAATCCCTTTCATCTTACAAAGGAAAATAACAATAACAAAATTCCCACAGCCCCAGAGTCTTTTTGTTCTTGTTTTCCCCTCTAGCTGACCCAAACCTTCAGACTCTAAAACTGGCAAGATTTGAAGAAATAAAGTCTTCATCTTGGCACAGATTGGAGCACAAGCATCATGTTGTTTACAGAAAGAAAGAAAGAAAGAAAGAAAGAAAGAAAGAAAGAAAGAGAGA